>PVHT021183726.1:11005653-11090448 GCA_004024745.2 Catagonus wagneri
AAAAAAAATAAAATAAAAGCGATTTAAGAATGACTCCTAGGGAGTTCCCATTGTGGCTCAGTAGAAATTAATGTGACTAGGAACCATGAGTTTGCGGGTTCGATCCCTGGCCTCGCTGAGTGTGTTAAGGCTCTGGAATTGCCATGAGCTGTGGTGTAGATCGCAGATGTGGTTCAGATCTGATGTGGCTGTGGCATAGGCTGGCAGCTGTAGATCCAATTGGACCCCTAGCCTGGGAACCTCCATATGCCACAAGTGTGGGCCTTAAAAAAAAAGGAATGACTCCTAGGTTTCCAGCTTAAGATATAAGGTGTCTGATGTTCTATGTATTGTGTCATAGATGGATCATATGGGGACACCTTCAGAACTCTTAAGTATGAGAAAAAGGGTATAGATGAGGCATGCAAACATGCAAGTATATAGAACCCACCCATCCATTACTCTTTTGAGAAAAACTGCCTCACCTCTAGCACCACTGAGGGGGTCAGTTGATGTGTTCTGAGCAAGTAATTCAACGCTTACTACTAACTGGACTAAGAGGAGGACATCTAACCCAAAATGTTCTTCCAGTGTCTTACTTACGAATGGCACAAAAAGTGAATTGAGCTAACCTAGCACTCTCTTTCAGAAGCCAGAATGGAAAGCAAAGAAACACCAGGCAGCTGATTTTGGGGTAGGAAGAAGCAAACATGCAATGCAACTGAGTAAAATTAATTGGGTAAGTATTGGAGTAAAGATCCATGAATATCTGCTCTTGAGGTCTCTAGAACTGACTGGTATCTAGAATCACCACCTGGCTCCACTCTTAATGAAAACGTATCTAAGATTCCTTTTATGACAGGCTAACACTTACTGAATCCTTACCATGTGCAGGCATCATGCTTGTAAACATTATTTCATTCAACGTTTGTAATTACCCGAATGAGATAAGTACTCATTGTCATCAATGAGAAAACTGAGGCCCAGAGATGCTAAGTAACTTGTTCATAATCCCACAACTAGTTAATGGCTGTACTAGGACTCAAACCCATGTCTTTTGACCCACTGTCTTAACCACTCTGTTATAATGCCTCATTTAATGCTTGTGTGCTTCCTTAAAAAAAAAAAAAAAAATTCCAATCCTGAGCTAGATAAAAATGGGTTTCGGTTCCTTTGACCAAAGGAGTCTGATGAAATAGTGCCTTAAAGCCAAAGTATGGCTGCCCTACTCTATCTTATTCCTACCACCTCCCCACACTTCCATGACAACAAGCTCCCTCACATAGCTGTCATTCTTAAGAAAATTGAACAGAACAAAAATAAATTACTGTATTGTGGGGATTTTGAAATGCACACATAAAAAACAGAATGATATATTTTAATCATAAATCTATATCCTTTATTTTTTCTGTCTTTGAATACTTTAATACAGAATCTAAATACAGCTGTGAAAAACCAATTTCTTCCTCTACTCTCTGAAAACTCAAAAGAAAGAACTCTGGTGGTGACTTCCTATGAAACAAAATTTTACAACCTGCTACTTCAGGACTTAAAGACAACTCGCGGTAGAATTTGGCTTATAACTTAGACAAAGGAACCCCCCGCCCCGCCCCCGCTGCGCAACATCTTTCATTGTTCTTTTTGACAGAATCTGTTACTCCTAGGCTTTAGAACCAGTCGTCCCTCAGATATCACCATTTTAATGAGTTATTTAGGCAGCCTGAGACAAGTAATGAAAGAAGAGGAGAAGTTTACTGTAAGGCACTGAATAAATATGGGAAAACATTTTAAATATAATGGTAAAACATTTTAATATTTTCAGTTTTGTGTTCATCATCCTATGTGATCTGTTTCAACTGTGCTGTTTTTCAAGTCATTTGGAAGAGGGCAGGTAGAGTGATTACAAGAATACCTTTCATCAAATTCAAAAGCTAATACAGTTTCTACAGAAGGTAAGCAACTCCTCAATCTGACCCTTGTCTTTCCCACAGTTGTGCATCAACTTTCATCTTTAAGATAATGAGTAACTTATAGCAGGCTAGAATATTTTAGATTTGTCTTTAATGAAGGAAGGTATTAAGAAACGAGATGGCAATGACAGTTTTTTGTGTCTAGGTCATGTGCTATAAAAACATTTAGATTTAACAAGGATGCTAAGGGGTGGTTTGTTTTTTTCTTATAAAGCTGTGTTTTAAATATTTTACAATTGCTTGTCTCTTCCCTGAAATTAATTTTTCAGAAAAATCATGTACTTCTACTGATATGAGAACAGATCACTGTCTCTTTACAACAGGTTCTAGTGTCAGCCTAATTACTAGAATGAGAAAAAGTCTGAAAAACCCTTAGTCATTAAATTCACATATTTAACAAGTCACAACCATGAAATCTCGCTCCACCTGAAAGCACCATTAAAAGTGCTTGACTACTATTACTAGAGGAAATTTTTAATAAAAGCTAATTAAGCTATGAAATTCCCAAGCGGTTAACTGATTTTAGGGGCTACATTTCTGGTACTTGTAATTATCCTCTGATGGCTTTACTTAGTGTTTCACAACCATGACAGATGACAACGAAAAACTGCAGTGAAATTCATCCACCCTGACATTGTGCTAAGCACCGGCTTCTCCCTCTCCAAGTAAAATCAATACTCTGTTTGAGTAAACACGTTTACAGCTTTATTAGGATGTCTTGCTTGTTCTGTAACAGCTACTTGAAGCTGTGGTAACAAATCGACTCAACTCAGTTAAACCTAGAGAGCTGGGTAAGAGGCCCATCGATAAGGTTGTTATAAAAATAAACTGCAGGAGATCAGAAAGCTGAAGCAAACAGTCTGGTAAATGTCAATATTTTCCCTTACAGAGGATGACAAAAACAGTGAGATCATGTGGAAAGTCTTCTTTCCCCCCTGAAAAATGTCTCCTGCTTCAACTGGATAAAGCATTGCTACTTTTTGTACAGAACTCTTCCATATGAAATTTTTGCTTCCTAATTCTCATGTGCACCTGGAATAGGAAGCTGATGTAAATAGTTGGCATTTTCCCTGCCATTTCAGATTATTTTCCTTTATATTAAGAGGCTTATTTTGGTCTCCATTGACTTTATAAAATGATCCTATTCAAGTTATCTGGAATACCTGTGGTGGCTCAGTCTTACCTTCTTTTTATTAACGAAACAAAACTTCTGTCATCTCCGTTTGGGAGGTCATTTCAACATAGTGTTCACACTTGCTATAATATCTGGGAGATCTGCTGTTGTGCCTTCCCAATTAATGCATTTAAAAAGAGCAAAGAGGGTAAGCAACAGACAGGCTACACAACCTCTTGACTAGTGGCAGTACATAAAAATGCCTGCTACCTATTAGGAGCAAACTCCACAGTGGCTACAAGCTCTACCAAACAAGAACTCATATACCCTCTTTTAGATGTTCACAGGTTGCTCAAAGAACTAACATATGGCAGGAAATTCCCACTTCAATTTGGCTGGCTTAGACTACCCAGATGTGACAAAGTAATGGTTTCCCCCTGCTGAAAAAAGCTCAGATGTAAACTTTTTTTTTCGTTTATTTTCTATGTAGTCCAGTTAGTAAATTTTTGTTTTGTTTTGACTTTATCTTGACTACTAACTAGTCACGAACTTAAATAATAACTTGTGACTCATATGTCAGAAAACACGGATTTTTTTTCTGGAAAAAAAGAAATCAACAAACATTACATTTTGAAATAACTTAAAAAGATACTGTGCCTGTCAGGATAAGGTCTGACCTAGCAGGTATTTGCATAATGAAAACCAAAGCCTAAGTGGTGTCAGATGCTGTAGTGACTGACATGGACAGGAAGTCAATTCAGAGCAAAGGTTCCTTTATGAGAGTTCAGCACAATACACTCTCCCATACAAAGTGAGCAAGGGAGCGGTCTGGTATAACATATAGGCAGTGGTCAGTGCTCTAACAACGAAGATAACTTATTTCCTTTTCCTGGTCTCTGAGAATGTAAACTTGTCAAATTCTATTAACATGGCATGGGATACTGCATTTGAATTAAAACAAACAAACAAACACCTAATTCAGGAAAGAAGCTCCTAAAGAGTACCCGTAAGCAGTGTGTTTTACTTGCATGGATCAGGTGCCCTTGCACCCCAACCCCTTTTAAAGTACTGTTCTGAAGATCATTCTTCCTTTGGAATAAAAATGTAAAAGATGAGGTTAGAATTTGAATTTTAAATGTAATGTGTGATCTCTTGATGTGGTTCCCAAAATAAAATTTAGCATATGCTTCTGTTTATTGTTAAACATCTTGGATACTCACGTGCCAAAAAAACTACATCAAAGGCTGCTACTCATTTAGGGTATGGACTCTTGACCTATATATTTCCAAGAGGCTTATATGACAGACTACTTAACTGACAACATCATTTGGGTTATGAACAATATATAATTACTTGACCATAAATTAATGAGTCAGGAGATCTGGCTTCTAGAACTGAATATATGCAATCAACTTTCTTTCTTTGGGCCTCATTTTCCTTATCCATCAAGTGCAGGCTTTTCAATAGACCATGTTAGGTTTTCATACCTAATGGCAACTCATTCAAGGGAGTTGCTTTATAAGCCACCGAATAAAATGTGGATAGGGTCAAATGGGGATTTGTTTAATCTCATTTCATTCCGACGCAGATAAAATCTCATTTAAACACAATTTCACTGTTGAAAACAATTTGGAAACCTGAAAATCCGAAAGCATGATTTTTAAAAATATTCCCTTTTAGCACTTAACATTTTAAGCAATACAATTAAAAACAAAAAGACTCATCAGGACAGTCATAGCTGCTGGAATAAGGAGCTGAGAGTAAGCTTATTTATGCCCTAATTCATAAGCAAGATAACTAATTTTGTTACTATTTAACTCAATTCAAAAACCTGTATTTGATCAACTGACAATTCCTCACAGCGGGGTGGTTTTAAAATTCTTTTCTTTTTTTTTTGTCTTTTGTCATTTTAGGGCCGCACTCGTGGCATATGGAGGTTCCCAGGCTAGGAGTCTAATCGGAGCTGTGGCTGCTGGCCTGTGCCACAGCCACAGCAACACAGGATCCGAGCCGTGTCTGCAACCTACACCACAGCTCACGGAAATGCTGGATCCTTAACCCACTGAGTGAGGCCAGGGATCGAACCCACAACCTCATTGTTCCTAGTCGGATTTGTTAACCGCTGCGCCACGACGGGAACTCCTGGTTCTAAAATTCTAAGAGCACTTGCTGACAGAAACTGGTTTTAATTTGTCATTTATTTCATGGGTTAGCAATAAAACACACATTTTAATTCCATAAAATGTCAGTGTAAACTGGACAATTAAATGAAAAATAGGACGTCTCGTTGTGGTACAGTGGAAACAAATCTGACTAGTATCCATGAGGATGTGGGTTTGATCCCTGGCCTTGCTCAGTGGGTCAGGTATCCAGCATTGCGGTGAGCTGTGGTGCAGGCTGCAGGCGAGGCTCCAACTAGACCTTGCTGTGGCTGTGGTGTAGGCCAGCAGCTGTAACTCTGGTTCTACCACTAGCCTGGGAATTTTCATATGCCACAGGTGCGGCCCAAAAAAAAAAAAAAAAAGCCAAAAGTAAAAGAAAAAGAAATTACGATCCTGTGTTCATATCCCAGGTTTGGGATCTCATATCTGACATGAAGACAGCTGTGAATTTTGTAATCATGTTGATAATTTCTGTTTTGTTCAGATCTCTGTTGATAGCCATATCAACAGCCATATAACATCAGATTTTCATATAGTTTGGAAAATTGTTTCTAATGACTTATTCACCATGGCTAAGACGTCTGCTAGGTCCCAAGGCTGGCCAAGCTATGCATCAGTAATGACAACATGTGATCTTATTATTTTTATTATATTAATTATAGAGCCAATAAAGGCAGATTGTAACAAACTCAAACATTGCTAAGACAAGATTTTAAACTGAATACATTTAGCTTTTTGAAAACTTACTATGTTGTTCCTACCGTTTTTTCCTTTTACTATTGATTGATGAAACCTCTTTTAGGTCATAGACTGGCACCAGTTTACAGACTAGTTTTTAGAAAATCACTTTGGCTATTTAGGCTTACTTGAAGGGGGATACAAGATGATATACTAATGGACTAGAGTATAACAAGATGATTAGAGGTAAGATCTTTGGGGTCAAACTTTGAGTGTGCCCACTGTAACCTTGGGCAAATTACTTAATATCTCGAACTTCTGAGACCAGAGGAACTGTCTATTTGAGCCTAGGCCCAGGTGCCAATTGACAGACTTGTGGAGTTATATAAATGGTTGTTGCTTTGAGTCACTACGTTTTGAGGGTGCTGTGGTATGCAGCAAAACCTAACTGATACAGGTTGTATGAGTCAGACAGATTAGGCAGGTAAAATTGACCAAATCCGTGTAATAGCATCTGGGACTGCTCCTGGATTCAAATTAGTTCCAATGGACTCACAAACATCATAGGTCAGGAAAATGAAACATATGTATTTGGGTCATATCAAAATTCTAAGAAAATTAACTTTAGAAGTTTTGCTTATAACACTTTTTTCTGGCCTTCTACTATTAAACTATTAAAATCTTACAAATACCACCATTGTTTTCTCAGAGTAAACATTTCTTAATAATCTTCAAATATAGAAAATACAAGGTTCATATTTAAGTTTTGGGGTCTGAGAGCTTATATAGCTCAGACTGTCTCTATTTCATCCAAATATCCAGAAGACAAACACCTTTGAATTTCATTATCTACTGACAATTGCTTCTAGATGGAGATTATCCAGGATACTAGATCTTAGAGGAACATTCAAGTTTGTGAGAAATTCCACACTTCATCCTAAAATCATCCTGTACTCCATGAAAATGAAAGCTATTTCTCTTTGTTGGTCGTAGCAAGAGGATCATGTTTACCTCTTTAAACCAACAAAGGCTTTAATAATCTTAGGCAAGGTTCTTGAAATTTGGTCCTAGTCCAATGTTAGCTTATTGAAATCTCTGGATGTGAAACATCAGAGTAGCATGTCATGAAGAATCCCAAGACTGCAAGGAGTGACTCTCTCTTCCCTTTCCTTCTGCATGAACTTGAGTTGCTATCTGTGGCGTATTTCATATTCCTAACGACCAAGTCAATTCCATACCTCATTTGATATATATATATTTTTTAATGAGAGTTGCAATGTTTATTTCAGGTTCTCTCTCTCTCTTTTTTTTTTATTTTGTTTTCTTTTTTGCCACACAGGCAGTACGTTCCTGGGCCAAGGAAAGAACCTATGCCACACAGCAGCAACCAGAATGTTGAGAACGCAGGAGCCTCAACCTGCTAGGCCATCAGACAACTCCCTCATCTGATGGTTTCAAGGAGAACTGCTGCTTAAGAACTAAAACACCGAAGATGGCCTGCTAGAGGTAAGAGACAGGGAAAGGGATTGGCGTTGCTGTGGGATGGGCAGGAGTACGCAGTGATCATATGCATAAATAAGTCTTAATAAGTAAGTCTTCTGCATACACTGGATCATATAAAGGTTTGGTGTTCTGAGTGAAGAAGTGTGAGACATTCATTCAACACTCACCAAGTTATTTTCTAGTTTTTTGAACTGGACAAAAAAGGAAGGAGATGGTGCAGAAAAAAAAAGAGAGACAGGGAAAGGGACTGGTGTTGCCATGGGATGGGTAGGAGTACGCAGTGATCACCTTCTGTACCATCTACAAGTAAGTCTTCTGCATACCCTGGGTCATATAAAGGTTTGGGGTTTTGAGTGAAGAAGTGTGAGAAATGATACATTCAACATTCACCAAGTTATTTTCTAGTCTTTTGAACTGGACAGCAAAGGAAGGAGGTGGTGCAGAAAAAAAAAAATCACAGGAACTCTGCACCATTTCTTTGCACAGCACAATGAAGTGGCAGTTAAGATGAATGGCAGAGTAAGCTACAAATGTTTGGGAACAAAAAGCAAAGTGAGAATAGAAAACATAAAGATAATTTAGAGATTCCTCATGGCTCTCAGAAGTATAGACAGGTGCTACATGGAAAGGAAGTAGCATCCTGGTTCTGGAAACTTAAATCTTCTATTAAAATTAAAAATCTTTTCTGAGCACGAATTCGAAACTGAAATTAATGCTCTTTTTTAATTAGATGGGAACTAGGATAATTATTTACATTGTGATTGCTAAGTGGCTTTAAAAGTCATTTGCATATTGTAATAATCTTTTAGGATAGCACATTTTCCCTGCTAAAGCTGTCATGAAAAATTTGAAAATAAAAACTACTAGAGGCAGCAAGTTACTTTACTGTCATTCAAAATTAACTGTTCTAAGCTATATATATGCCTCTTAACCACATTTAATGAAGCTTTTTTAGTCCTAAAGATGTTGGTTCTTGGGTGAGGTCTCTAGTCTTTTATTTGAGAGTTATACATATATGTGCCTGGGTATAATCTGTCAAAGGTGTACTCACTTTTAGTCTAAAAGATGATTTGTAGGTCTAGTCCGTATTCCTATAGCTGTCATAAAACATATGACTAAATCATATTAGATTAACACAGGCCGGTATTGACAGCCCACTGGGAACATATTGATTAGGTCCCCTTTCATGTTATTTGTTATGATTTTTCTTCTCAGTTTCATTTACTGGGAAGGCACCAGGGAAGAGATTTCATTGGGAACAATGACAGTGCCTGTCACAAAATGTTCTCAGTGTTTCCATTTGTTACTATGGCAGTGACAAAGAGGGTTCCAAATGAAAAGGCAGACCTGCTGTGACAAAGCACAGCAGGACAACAGGAAGAGATTTTCTACTGACCTGGGAAATTAGGAAATCATACTTAGAGATTATAGAATTGTCTCCATTTCCAATGGCACAATCGTAGCACTTGGGCTTTTGAGGGAGAAATGCGAAAAGGGTTTTACCATCAGGGCTGGCTAGTGACAAATAAAGGGCAGATATTAGAAAGTGCTTAAATCTCCAAGGAGAAAAAAGAAGTTTGCTTGTAGAGGTAAGAGGGATTGGTCACTGTCACTAAACTCTTGAGATGGAACTATGAATTTAATTTATGAACATTTGGGGTTCTCTCTCTCTTATGTGGCTAATAAGAACACACGGCACTCTGGTGCTGGAATGTGTAGTTTTATTTAGCAGTGGTAGGTGAAGTCACGCTTGACCTAAGAATGTGAAACTGGGACTGGAATACAGTTATGCAAAGTCACAAAAGAAAGAAATGCTTTTAGGTCAGCAAAACTTCAAAGTAATAGGAGGAATATATTAAACATTTAAAGATAGACTGTGTCAATCAGAAAGGAGATATGTTAAACGGGCAATAAAGCAAACAAGAGGAAACACAGAGTAAATGAAAAGTTGCCATCGCCTCTCCATTCAAGGTAGAAGAGTATGCTTCAATAGCTAGTTTTCAATCCCAGGAGAAAGGTTTTCCCTAGTGTAGAGATAGGAGTAGGGGCTTTTAACGAATGGATTTTTGAGTATTTCCAAGTAACAAGATCATCTCTATTGTAAGATGGATGTATCAGCCCAGTGCTATTAAACAGGTGATTCATATAAGTCCCTGTATTGGGATTCCATGCTGACCAAGCAAGTTTGTGATCTGGCTTTCTGTGGCTTTGTAGTGCAATCAATTCTACTGCTTAGCAAAAAGCTCCTGGTTCAAACTCACTGGGGATTACAGTCCTTCGATTCTCTTCCCTGTCACTTTCTGTTTCTTTTCTGCAACAATCTTACCTTGGAATCCTTAGAATCCTATCAGATAACAAAAGCTCCTGTTCAATAAATGAAGTCACTATTCAGACAACAGGAAGATTCTCTTTGGCAAAACAAGCTTTTCTTTGTAAGGTTGGTCTGTGTTTCTGAATCCTAACGATGAGACTTCCCTAAAAGTTTAGAGAAGTAGTACAGTTCAGTAAGAACATTGACTCAAACCCAGATGGCCTGGGGTTGAATTCTGGCTCTGTAACTTTCTAGCTACAAGATTTGAGGCAAGTTACCTAATCCCGCTGTGTCTCAGTATTCTCATCAGTAAAATGGGGTTGAAAATAACCTACCTCAATGAGCTTTTATGAAAATTAAATGAGTTAATATATGTAAAGTGCCTAAGACACTGATTGGCTAGTAGGTGCTCCATAAATGTTATCTATTGCTATTACTATATAACTTGACTTACATAGAATGTGCTGAACTTGCCAATATAAGTATTCCATTTTTTTTTTTTTTTTTGGCTTTTTAGAGCCACACCTGTGGCTATGGCAGTTCCCAAGCTAGGGGTCAAATTGGAGCTGCAGCTGCCCGCCTATGCCTACGCCACAGAAAGGCCTCATCCGAGCCACGTCTGTGACATACACCACAGCTCACAGCAACACCAGATCCTTAATCCACTGAGTGAGGCCAGGAATGGAACCTGAATCCTCATGGATACTAGTTGGGTTCGTAACCCACTGAGTCACAATGGGAACTCCAGTTTCCCTGTTAAAATGACATTATAGTATTCATCTCATTGTGTGACTCAGTCTTTCAGGATCTGATTATCCTGGGAACTGATCAGAGTAGGGTTAAAGTGAGAAAAATGGCTACCTAGTTGAGGTATTTAACCGGTAAAGTTCTACCTAGTTTCGGCCACCTTCCACTTTCTCTGTATTGATGTCAACAGTGAAATCCTGGGTATGATGAAAGTGAATGAAGTGAGGAAGCTGCCAATGTGTTACACAAGGGCAAACTACAGTCTGAGGGCCAAATCCATCCTGCGACCTGTTTTTGTACAGCTGGAGAGCTAAGAAAGGTTTTCACATTTTTAGAGTAGTGTAAACAAAACAAAGAATAAGCAAATAAACAAAACAAGAAGAGTATGCAATATAGCCTGTATATGGCTTGCAAAGCCCATTACAAAATATTTGTACCTGACCTTTTAGAAAAAAAAGGTTGCAGACTCTGTTCCACACTCTTTCCTTTTTGCTCACCTCACTGTGGCCCAACAATAAATATGTAATGAGGCTAGGTAAGTAGAGAGAGATAAAAAAAAGAGCCTGAAAAATCCTGTAACAAAGAACCGAAGTGCTTTGATGATGTAATTCATTTATTACTCTAACCATAATACAAATGGGTAGGCCTTCTTCAGTATCCGAAGAATGACTTCTCTCTCCCTCCAAGTCTACATATTCCTACCTAGTACTGGGAGCATTACAGGTAGTTAGGGGTCTATAAAGGGTGTTGCAAGCCTAAGAAGCCCTGGGCCTCAGGGCAAGAAGCAATGGCTAATAAGGTCACCATCATATCTATGAAGGCCTCAGGATGTACCCAACTAAATATCAAAGAAAGAGAAGATTTACTGTTTTAAATATTTTAAAATGTTTAAGTAACACATACACAGGTTATAAGATTTAAGTTTCTATACTAAGATGCCTGGTCTAACCAATTTCTAACCAGGAAGTCAACAGTGTCTCCTTAATATATGAAAGAATTTGGCCCAATTCTGGATAAGGTATTTTTAGACTACCTGGTTTCACAGTTCCGAAGCAGTATGGAATAGGAAAAACAGCTGCAAAACACTCTAATTTAATCAATGATAAAGCCTTTCAGAGTAAAGAAATAAAAGATGTATGCAGGACAGTTAAATAGAATATTACATGGCATATGTACTTTTTCCAAAAAGTAGGGCATGGGGCATGCTACCAATCTAATGGTTAACAGCTAAGCATGAAAAGTTTGAAAGAAGGAAACATGAAAAATTAATGCTGGTGAAATAAAACATTAAAATTAAAGAATATAGATATTTTAAACAATACTAAGTTAAAATCATCACACAATCTTTTTTTTTTTTTTTCTGGCCTCACCCGCAGCATATGGAAGTTCCTGGGCCGGGGATCAAATCTGAGCCACAGCTGCAGCAACACTGGATCCTTAACCTACTGTGCCAGGCTGGAGATTGAACCAGTGCCTCCACAGAGACAAGCCAGATCATTAACCCACTGTGCCACAGCAAGAACTCCTCATCACACAATCTTAAATAAATTTATCATAATTCAAATTATTTTCCAAGGAAAGGAGGACAACTGTCGGCTCCATCTGCCTTTCTCCCCTTGTTTTGCTTGATGTCATGAGAAAGAAAGATCGGTATGGATTTTTCTGGGCTGTATCATTCAGGAATCTGAAGTTTTCTGGGTATCTTAACCTAGCTTAACTATACTTAGCTAGAAGAGTTTAGACATATGAAAAGAACTTTTGAATCAGAATTTAGATCAGTCTCAGTCATCAAGCCAAGAGTCTTCCAATTGTCTTGATCTTATTTATTTACTTATTTGTCTTTTTGTCATTTTATGGCCCCACCCACGGCATATGGAGGTTCCCAGGCTAGGAGTCTAATCAGAGCTACAGCCGCTGGCTTACGCCACAGTCACAGCAAAGCGGGATCCGAGCCATGTCTGTGACCTACACCATAGCTCACAGCAATGCCGGATCCTTAACCCACTGAGCGAGGGCAGGGATCGAACCCACAACCTCATGGTTTCTAGTCGGATTTGTTAACCACTGAGCCACAATGGGAACTCCTTGATCTTATTTCTGCTACTCATTCCCAAATGATTTAGTTTCTATAAACTGTGCCAGTTCTTACTGAGCCCGAACTAGACAAAAATTTAACCATTCCTGATATAATAAACAACCAACTATTGTGTTAGAAACAGATATTTTAACTAAAGGGTATAATGCAAAGACATCATTCTCAGATATTAGCATACTATTTAATATTCACAACTCGTTTTAAAGAACAACGTGTTAACATTTAAGCCCGAAGGGCTATGAATATACTATGTACTGTACTTGATGCAGCTTGTTTATGCAATATTCTGACAGACACAATTAATCTTGTGAAAATGACTGGGATATTGCATACTAGTAAATTATCTTTAAGCCAAAAATACATATTTTCCGAGTAATATACCCTCATTCACAATGATAGTAGCATATGGAAAGAACATTAGGAGTTAATTATTTAAAAGAAAAAATTAGAGTTATTAAACTCATAAATCTTAGCTATGTGGCAGAAAAGGGTTAAAGGAAATGTTTAACTTATAAGTAAGTATGAAATAAATGAGTCTGTACCTCCAACAAATGCATCTCCAGCTCCATTGGTATCAACAATTTCCTTCTGGTCTTGATCCAAAACAGCAAAAGCAGTGACTTCACTTTCTGCAATTAGAGCCAAAGAAAGGCAGACTGACTTCGCTTCGTAACACTCAATACACAAATTCACCCAGTCAAGTTTGAGGCTCTAACATCATTCAAAGAAAGAGATGGAATATGAGGTCCATATTTCGTACTTTTCACCAAAGTGAAAAGTCATCTGCAAGCAATGCTTCTTGGGTACTTTTCAGCATGCAAATGCTGTGTGTTTTGTTAAAGTTATATTTGGGTAGTTCACATTTTTGAGGAACGACTGTAAATGGCAGCAGTGCCTTTTTGGACAGTAAACTATGAGCTAAAGGAAGTGTTTGTAAGGACAAAATTGTGGGTCTCTAATAAAGCATCAAGCATGGATACAGTCTTAGCAGTGAAATCTTAGATATAGTTAAAGAGCTGTAAATTAAAAAAAAATTCAAATAATGAATCTTGGGAGTTTATAGGAAATCACAATGGAACAATAAAAATAAAACAACTATTCTGTTAGAAAACTTGATGCCAATGTCAAAGATAACTGATACTAGGTTGGCTTATTTCAGATAACTTAATCTGGTTAGTTTTCATAAAGGAGTCATTATTTCTTCCAAACTATCTGTCAAACAACAAAAGGGAAAGCTACCGCTGAATGTAGGTAGAACAAAAGGGACAGTGCAACAAGCTCTTGTCTTACAGCAGCGTGTACCAGGGCTTGGTTGTTTTGACTATGGAGTAATCTAATACAGGATTTTAAACTTGGCACATGGCGGTGGAAAGGCATTACAGTAGTCCCCCCATCCCCAGTTTTGCTTTTTGCAGCTTCAGGTACCCGTGGTCAGCTGAAGTCCTAAAATACTACATGGAAAATTCCAGAAATAAAAAATTCACAAGTTTTAAGGTCCATACCATTCTGAGTACCATCCCACTCCATCCTGCCCCAGACATGAATCATCCTCTTGTCTGATGTATGCCGCCTATAAGTCACTCAGTAGCCGCCTCTTTATCAGAGGGACTGTCACTCTACTGCAGTACTTGTGTTCAGTGCACCTTTACTTTACTTAATAATGGCCCCAAAGTGCAAGAGTAGTGATGCTGGCAATTCAGGTCTTACAAAGAGAAACTGTAAAAAAGTGAAAAGGTGAAAGTTCCTGACTTAATGAGGAAAGAGAAAAAAAATCCTATGTAAGGTTGCTAAGATCTACAGTAAGAATGAATCCTCTATCCATCAAATTTTGAAGAAGGAAAAATAAATGTGTGCTAGATTTGATGTCAGACTTCAAACTGCAAAAGTATGGTCACAGTGTGTTAAGTGCTTAGTTAAGATGGAAAAGGCATTAAATTTTTGGGTGGAGGACATGAACATAAGTGTTCCTATTGACAGCAACGCGATATGCTGGAAAGCATTGAGCCTACAGGAACACTTCAGCAAGGGATCCTCTAAAATGAGTGACACAAAGCCATTTACTGAAAGCATGGTTATGCAGATTTAGGAAGAGATTTGGACAGAAAAACATAAAAATTATTGGAAAGGCTGAATGTGCCAATGAAGAAGCTGTTGAAGGAGTTGATTAAGGAGAAAGGGTATCAAAGCAGGTCTTCAGGGGTGATGAAACTGATACCACAGTGCAATAAAATAATCTGAGAAAGAAAGCTCACACTCACATAACTCTTACTGTAATTGTTATATTAAGTCATTGTTACTTAATTGTTATATTAATTTATAAATTAAGCTTTATCATAGGTCTGTACAGATAGGAGAAAAAATCACAATATATATAGAGTCTGGTACTATCCATAGTTTCAGGCATCCACTGGAGGTTGTGGAATATATCCCCTGCTGATAAGGGGGACTACCGTTTTGCGATGAAATCTGGCCTAGAGGACATTTGTAAAAGACTGGATTGTGCTTTTTATTGGTGTCTGGAACCTGTGAAACTACCAAGTTGCATTCTTTATGGGGACAGATGTAGCCAAAGACCTGTAAACTTCAATCTTACCTAAGACCAAGAAGGAGAGAAAAGGAGATTGTGAAAACTTTAAGGTATAAACAAAGAACCAAAAAATTTCGAAAAGCATGTTCTGTCTGCCTTTTGCTACCTGGTACTAACAGATACTTTCAACAAGAGATAAACAGTTATGATAATGAAAAAAAAAAAGTTCCTCCTGGAAAAATTGATATTCAAGAGGACTCATTCACTTAATGATACCTTTTGATCACATGTCTATGAATGCTAAGAAGACTCTATGTTAAAAGCACCTATTTAAATTCTAAGTACTAACTTGCCACACTTTAACGCCAGATCTACATGAAGTTGACAATATTTTTTTTTGACTGATTGGAAGTTAAGGCATAAATATGCAGGATTAAATTTTCTAAGGAGCTACACAGGCCAAAAAAGAAAAAAAAAGATATAAGCAGATTTTATTAGAAATAATTAGGAAAGGGCTACAGTCTGGTTTAGGGAAAGGGCTGTACCATAAATATTTATAAAGAAATTTGATTTTATTACTTCCAAGTACAAGTCATACTATAAAGGGAATTAACAACTATAAACTAAGAACAAACAGGCACTAAACAAGTAAAACAAGCCAAGTCAATGACACCATTACCATTTATAATAGGGTTACATTATGCGATAATATGTCTATAAAACATTTTAGGTAATATAAGAATTAATTACTGGATTACAGATTTGAAAATACTTATAAATGGGAAGTAAGCCACAATTAGATATAATCCCTTGAGTTCTTTGTTTAAAAACCTTATCGATTTTTGGTTGGATAAATCTTTATTGATGAGTAAGGCCTAATTCGCGATGGAAGCGATTATCTGAACTTCATTGCTAAGAATCATGACTTTTGATCTAAATTAGTAAAAATTCTAAATGAATGCATTTTCCTGCACTTTTTTCTGGATTTACGTGTAGATTCTTGAAATGCTTTTTCCTTATGTGTCATATAAAATTCAATTTCCTGAAACATAAAGTAGAAATATTTCACCTCATACTTATTAATACAAATAAATATATAAGAATATTAAGAATGTAAAAGAGCTATCATTGGTCGGTATAGACATAATCCAGGCTCTATTATTTTCTGCATCTAGAGAGCTGTATTATGAAAACGCCTTTCAAAATAACAACCCTGAAAATTTGTCAGATCTTGAATGGAGTTCTAAATCATTGAAAAGGGATTAAACAATGTACAATAAAATTTAAGTTTAATTAAATTTTTGGTATATTCTTATTTTTTGAAATATAATGATCTAATAAGGTGGTTTACAGAGCTATTAAAAAAAAAAAACTCACACAACTAAGTAAGTGGTATTAACCAGCATGAGCTATTCCATGGCCTTCTAGACAATGTATGGACATACGAAATACCTCACTGAATCTTAAGACACAGTGATAGACATGGCATTATTTAGCCAGTGAGGCCCAAGACACTCACACGACTAGTTTTCTTAGGCATGAAATGGGCCTGGAGTAGTTGTGGGAATAAGAAGTAAAAATAGCTTTTTGTCTTAGTTAAAGAAAAATGACACTTTTAAGAAAGAGCCATTCTCTGGGAGTTCCTGTCCTGGCTCCGAGGAAACGAATCTGACGAGCAAACATGAGGATGCAGGTTTGATCCCTGGCCTTGTTCAGGGGGTTAAGGATCCAGCGTTGCCATGAGCTGTGGTATAGGTTGCAGATATTGCTTGGATCTGGCGTTGCTGTGGCTGTGGTGTAGGCCAGCAGCTATAGCTCCCATTCGACCCCCAGCCTGGGAACCTCCATGTGCCGCGGTAAAGTCCTAAAAACACAAAAAAATTAAAAAAAAGAGCCATTCTCTTAACTTTTCTCAAAAAAATTTTTTTTTGTCTTTTTGGCTTTTTTTATGTAGAGCCACACCCGTGGCATGTGGAGGTTCCCAGGCTAGGGGTCTAACAGGAGCTGTAGCTGCCGGCCTTCACCACAGCCACAGCAACGCAGGATCCGAGCCGCGTCTGCAACCTTCACCACAGCTCACGGCAAACAAAAAATTTTTTTAAAGTGAGAAAGCAAAGGACTGGGAATAATTATTATTTCCAGTTTCTAGAATTTTTTTGGCCTTTCTTTTCGTTCTCCCATCATCTCCTAGATTTCTAAAACAGCAGAGAATCATGAGCTTCCCGGAGCAGACAGGAAACACTAACAATTCAGTTGATACCGGATTTGTTTAGTGTACTTAACAGATAAGATCCTCAGGCTATCTTCAGCCAGACCAATGCAATTTAACTTACTTAAAATACAAAATAATAAAAATCAAACATTCTCTGGATAGTTTATACAAACAGATAATTTACTCTTCACTTTACTGTGACTTAAGCCTTACTACCAAATCCCTTATGAGGCCCATTTGGGTAGAATCAACTGTAATGTTAAGTCAGTTATAGTAGAGGTAGTTAGTTCACACAAATGCCACAACATGTAACTGAAAAAATAATATAAAATTCAGTCACTCAATGCCAAACTCTTAGATTAAATGTTCCTGTATCCTCATTGCTACCAAATTATCTATGTATTTTAGCACTGTCTACACACAACCTCATGAAAGTTAATATCCTTAGGAAATTTTGTCCAAGGTATATTAAAATGTCATGTTTTGTCAAGTCTTTTCGATGTCACCTCAAAATTGTACCGAAGATATAGGTGAAGAAGATACCAAGCAGGATGAGAAGGAGACGGGCAGGTGTTTTTCAGCCTGCAGTAGACTGCAGTCACCACCTCTGCCACTGCCTCTGGTGAGCATCAAAAATGCTGGCAAAAACTTCACCAGAATGTGACAAGCACAGCTGGGTAAGAACCAGAACTCCTAAGATTAAAAATGGCGTCTGCACCTTGGTGATTCCTTATAATAAGGTAATTTCTAGGGTATTAATGTTTTTGTTTGCTTGGTTTTTTCAAATTTAAAAATTTTATTGGAGTATAGTTGATTTACAATGTTGTTTTAATTTTGCTTGTTTTTTTATTAATCTTTTTTGGGAGGTAATTTTAAACTAGGAAAAAAGTTTGAATAAAAGTACAGAGAACTCCTATGCTTATAACACTTACCCAGATTAAACAGAATTGCCACAGTTTATCAGTCCATATATACATATGCCATTTGAGCCTAAGTTGCATATATAATGTCCTTTACTCCTTAGTAATTCAGTGTGTATTTCCTAAGAACAAATATATTCTTTTAGGTAACCATGACATATTGATAAATTTAAAAACTTAATATTGTTATTTTACTTAATCTACATTCTGTATTCCAACTTTGTTAATTGTCCTAATGTCTTGTATAGCAATTTTTTTTTTCATCTAGTATGGGATGTCATCTAGAACCACATATTGCTTTCAGTTGTGCTTGTTTTATTTTTAATGTAACTTTTGATTTTTACTACAGGTAATGTATACCTATAGCACAAAAATATAAATATATGAAAAGGTAAGGTGTTTTAAACAAAACCCCTCTCCTCTTATTCCTCCCATTCATCCAGTTCCTAGTCCTACTACTTTCCAACCTGGTTATCACTGTTATTGATTTCCTGTATAACCTTCCACAATTTCTCTATTCGCATACAGGCAAAATACATTCTGATTTTTCTCCTCTTTATTTTAAACAAAGAAATTATCATATGCTGTACACTGCTCTGGATCATAATTTTTTCACTTGGAGATCTATGCTGGTAAACAGAGAATGCCATTATTATTTTTCATTGCTGCATAACAGTCCATTATATGGACGTACTGTAATTCACTTAAACAGTCCTTTACTGATGGACTTTCGGGCTGTTTACAGTCTTTGTTATTAAAAACAATGTTCAAAGCACAGAGTGTTTCAAAGCACAGATGCTTTTATGTTAAGTAGACCCTAAATTTAATTATTTTACTTAATAGCTAAGTCAATTATATCATTCCTGATTTACATAGGGAACTGACACAAGGAAATTAAGTTGCTATACAAACAGCAAGAAATATGCCTGTGTCAAGGAACAGGGGGAAAAAAAATGATAATCCAGGAAATGCTTTTTCTTTTCACGGGGACACACATACCAGGATATGAGCAAAGACACCCTGCTCAGACTGCCCTAATAAACAGGATAATGAAACAGATGACAAATTCTGTTAATAATAGAGATTTATAGAACAATCCTAATTAACAAGGACTTTTGGAGGAATGAAGAGTTCTGGGTTAATTTAATTTTCTGGTTAACTAAAGAAAAAGCAAAAAGTCTTTCTAGTTGGAAATCTTTCTAAATGTACTAATATAATAACATACTATGACATCCCTGCTTTAATTAGTTTATTGAACGGAATGAAAATTTTCTTTGATAAAAGAGAATCCTACAGGACACGTTAATGTCATTGTTCTGAACATCGATTCCTTTTTTTGGCCATGCTGCAGCACGTGAAAGTTACTCGGCCACGTATCGAACCCAAGCCACAGCAGTGACCTGAGCCACTGCAGTGACAACACCAGATCCTTAACCTGCTTCACCACAACAGAATTCTGTGAACATCAGTTCTTATTATGGTTCCAGAGGTATAAGTGCTTTCACACAGGCTGGATAAATGAAACAATGGCAAGTACACTGGATTAGGACTCAAAAGACCCATGGTTTGAATAAGGTTTCCGCTCAGCTACTTTTTTCAAGAAATACTTATCTCAGTCATAAAAATGAACATTTGCAGCAACATGGATGGAACTAGAGACTCTCGTTAAAGTGAAGTCAGAAAGAGAAAGTCAAATACCCTATGATATCACTTATGTCTGGAATCTAATATGTAGCACAAATGAACCTTTCCACAGAGAAGAAACTCATGGACTTGGAGAACAGACTTGTGGTTGCCAAGGTGGAGGGGGTGGGGGAGGGAGTGGGATGGACTGGGAGTCTGGGGTTAAAAGATGCAAACTATTGCATGTGGAGTGGATAAGCAATGAGATCCTGCTGTATCACACTGGGAACTATATCTAGTCACTTATGATGGAACACAATGGAGGATAATGTGAGAAAAAGAATGTATATATGTATGTGTGACTTGGTCACTTTGCTGTACAGTAGAAAATGATCCAACACTGGTTGAAAATGATTCCAACCATAATGGAAAAAAACCCAAAAATCACTGAAAAATATATTTTAGAACATATATATATATATATATACACATATATATATATATATAAATATAAAGAACTTACTGTGTGTCAGGACCTCTGTTAGAGACTGGGAATACAGACGTGAATAGGACAAACAAAACCCTTGCTCTCACAGGACCTACAGTCTAGTGAGGATAGACAAGATGTAACTAACAACAAAAAAAATGAAGAAGGTAATTTGAGATAATAATAGATGCCCCAAAGGAAATAAAACAGAAAGATTTGATGAAGTATGACTGGGGAGAAGAGTTAATTTAGGTGGGTGTTACCTCCTCACAGAGAAAGTGATGTTTGAACTGAAACTTCAACAGCAAGAAGGAGCTATCCATGGGAAGATTAAAGGGTAGAATATTCAAGTGCAGAGGCCCTGGGCTTGCAACAAGCTTGGTGAGCTCAGCCTGTTTAAGGCTAAGAAGGCCACTGTATCTACAAAGCACAGTGAGTGTGTGGAGATCAACTCTGTGTGTGTGTGTGTGTGTGTGTGGTAGGCAAAGGACTGGTAGACTTTCATTCTATGTAGTAAAAAGGGAAACCACTGGAAGGTTTTAAAGAGAGGAGTGACATGATCTTGTTTTTCAAAGAGATTATTCAGCAGCCTTAGAGAACGGACAGAATAGTGGGGTTGGGAATGGAGTCAAAGATGCTACTTATCAAGAGAACTTACACAAGTCACAATGTAACTTAAACTCAGAAAATGAGAATTGGGAGTTCCCATCGTGGCTCAGCAAAAACTAATCCATGAGGATGCGGGTTTGATCCCTGGCCACGCTCAGTGGGTTAAGAGTCTGGTGTTGCCGTGAGCTGTGGTATACGTTGCAGGCACGGCTCAGATCCAGAATTGCCGTGGCTGTAGCGAAGGCCAGCAGCTGTAGCTCCAATTCGACTCCTAGCCTGGGAACTTCATATGCTGCGAGTGTGGCCCTAAAAAGCAAAAAAGAAAGAAAAAGAGAAGAAAATGAGAAGTATATTTATATTTGCCTTAGTACTTACTGTGACTATTATACAGATTAATCATTAACATATAAAAGTGTCCTGTCAAATATAAAGCCCTATACAATTTTATAAGGTGTTCTTAGGAGCTTTATGTTCTTCAATCAAGCAACAAGTATTTATTGAACGCTTGCCATAAGCTCTTCATTCTCTGCCTCATCCTTTGGAAGGGGATACAAGGGAATTATTAAGATATGTTCTGTCCTTTCAAGGAACTTAGAATCTAGATGGAAAGGGAAATCTAGCCTATGTGAAAGAATTTGTAAAATATTATATAACACTTACATCTGCAACAGGAATTCAAAGAAGGAAATAATGTGGGTGTAATTAATTGGAGATGGTTTCATAGAGAAGACTGAACTTTATAAACCTGGGTTTTGACGTGGAGCATCAAAAGAAGAGGATAAGAAAGGTATATATTTATCCTAGGAGACACAGAGAAAGAAGGAAGTTTATATTTAGGTAAGGCGAGAAATGATGCAAGGTGGGTAGGGTCCAGCCATCTCTAGGGAGACTCTAAAAGGCAAACAAAAGTTTGACTTGCTATATCGGGCAGTGAGATGTAGCTGCATTTTTTTTTTTTTTTTTTGAGTAAGAAAGTGACATTCAAATGCTTACTGTGAGCCAGGTACTGCACCAAGTGCTTTATATACTTTATCTCATATATTCTCAGCGCAGTCCCTAAGTCAGGCGTTACTGACCTGACTTTATAAAGATACTAAGGTTCACAGAGGTTGTCAGTTGCCTAAGGTTCTAGGGCAAAATAGGACTTTGAGACAAAAAGAATGAAAGAGCGCAGGAATTCCTGCTGTGGCTCAGTGGGTTAAGTACTCAACTAGTATCCATGAGGATGTGTGTTCGATCCCTGGCCTCATTCGGCGGGTTAAAGATCTGGTGGTGCAAGCTGCAGACATGACTCGGATCTGACACTGCTGTGGCTGCTGTGTAGGCCGGCACCTACAGTTCCAGTTCAACTCATAGCCTGGGAACTTCCATATGCTTCAGGTGCAGCAGTAAAAAGAAAAGAAAAAAAAAAATGAGAATGAGAGAATGACAAAAAGAATGAGAGAAAATAAAATGTAATTCCAAAGTTGTCTTTTGAGCAATGTTGCTACCATTTAAAAAAAAAAGGTGATAATGGAAAAAAAAGAGATTTTTGATTAAGCAGTATGTAACAGCTGAACAGTAAAGATTTCAAAATGGATATGCATGTACAAAGTTGTTCTCTATTATTAAAGAAGAAGCTATTGATTCTTCTACTTCTAACCGCAGGCTTTCTATCAGTAAGATTTCAGTTTGAATTGTTGATGGTGGCAACGATTAGTATTATTTAGTTTACAAAGGAAGCGCTGCATCAGATAGTAAGAGACCAATGGTCTTTTTTTTGCCTTACGGATTAGAAGAAATCTTAGAGCAAGAAAGTATTGCTGAAATATCACTGATGTTTACCGCAGTCTTCTAGGGATGATAATGCCTTAAGGTAATGTCAGAGGTTTATAAGGAAAGAAAAAAAAATTTAAACAGTTCATACTACACAGTAAAATTAAAGTTCCCCAAACAATGGAGTCAATTTCAGTGGGTGCCCTGATAAACACTGATAAAAGTTATGAGTACTATTTATTGTTCAATAAACTTAAGTTGGATTCACAGATCACTCGACTACTTGGAGTACAGAGATAAACACCAGTAAACAACCATTTTATCCAATTTAAACAGAATACTTTTCTGTATTGAGTCATCTGCCAATCTCTCTTGCACTTAAAAGCAGATTAAAATGAGTGTGTGTGTGTACATGTGTGTGTGTGTGTGCGTGTATATTTATTTATTTTTAGGGCCATAACCCACAGCATATGGAAGTTGCCAGGCTAGGGGTCGAATCAGAGCTGTAGCTGCTGGCCTTTATGTAGAGCCGCACCCGCGGCATATGGAGGTTCCCAGGCTAGGGGTCTAACAGGAGCTGTAGCTGCCGGCCTTTGCCACAGCCACAGCAATGCCAGATCCGAGCCACGTCTGCAACCTACACCACAACTCGTGGCAACGCCGAATCCTTAACCCACTGAGCAAGGCCAGGGATCGAACCAGCAACCTCATGGTTCCTAGTCGGATTCGTTAACCACTGAGCCACGACGGGAACTCCTCTCCCTCATTTCTGATGAACTGTTTTTATCAGATATAAAACTTTTGTTTACTTAAGCCCATTTTTTGAGATGGTGAATTACAAATATAATTACCCCCAAAACTAACTTACCAAGTAGATACTCCATGATTCACAATGCATTTTTCCCCCTTTTTTCTGGCCATATTTGTGGCATATGGAAGTTCCTGGGCCAGAGATCGAATCTGAGTTGCAGCTGTGACCTATGCCATAGCTGGGGCAATGCCATGTCTGTATATCCCACTGCACCAGGCTGGGGATCGATCCTGCGCTTCAGGATGGAGATGATGCCAGATCTGCACAGCAGGAACTCCCACAATGCGTTTTAGTATACTGAAGGTCCACAAGGGTAAAACTGTGGTGTGGGCAAAGATCAGTGTTCAGCTCAAGACAGGAAAGCTTTTCAGAAATTGGTTGCTGATTTTACTTTTATAATTAAATATACAAACCTATGATCCTTTTAGGCTCACCTAATTAGCATCAAATGAGTTTACTTAATTATAATTGTAAATTAAATGCATAGGGTTTGCCTCATCTCAAAATAATTACATGAGCATTGTAACGTGAATTATGGAACATTAATTTGTATTTTATCGATTACTCCCTAAACAGAGACCAGGACTCATTAGGACAAAGTTATTATCATAGCAGTTTTGATAAATAGCTCCTAGAAAAGGCTGCTGAATAATATTTGCACATAAATTCTTTAAAGGAAAGGTGTGCATATGTTAGAATTGGTGCTGCACAGACATTTACGCAAAGTTCCAGCCTAGAAAAATGTGCTTCCTGAGGTATTTAAGTGAGTCACATACAGATGTTTGTATATAAAGTCTCCGTTCTCATTCTGCACAGAGCTAGAACTTTGTCAAGTTTATAGTAGAGGCTGTGATTACTCTTTTAAAAAAATCTTTAGGTATAATGTTAAGTAATTCCAGGTCAAACTGACAAACAGTTCTTAGTATCCCTCAGATGGAGGAAATGATGGGTTAAATATCAGGTTTCCTAAGCTTCTGCTATGTTCACTATACACAGAACCATTAAAGGAGGGGACAAAAATTCTGTTATCTTCCCCTGCTCTGTGGATACTTTACTATAGCAGATTTTTTTTTTCTCTGACTTTGTGATCTTAAAAACAAACACACAAATAAACAAAAACAAACCTGAAAAGGGAAGAAAATTTGTTGCTAGAAAATGCATCCAGAATTATTAAAGGTATAAATATAGACTAATCAAGGGAAGAAAATATTCTAACTCTAGAGTTGTTTTTTAAAGAAACTGACTTGCTGATCAATTGGAAAGAATAGCCCTGGTTAAACAGGGTTAACTCAGTTTAATCAGTCTTTCTTTCTTTCTTTCTTTCTTTTCTTTCTTTCTTTCTCCTTTCCTTCTTTCCTCCCTACTTTCCTTCCTCCCTCCCTCTCTCTTCTTCTCTTTCTTTCCTTCCTTCCTTCCTTCTCTCTCTCTTTCTTCCTTCCTTCTTTCTTTCCCTCCCTCCCTCCTTTTCTTTCTTTCTTTGCCAGCTGAGAAAGCTTAACCACATACAGAAGTATTTCAAATGCAATTTCATGAACAGGCTTCAGGTTTTTCTTAAATATAAAATGGACTTCAGTAAAAATATGAGATTTTCATGTTTAAAAGACATAAAACTTTTCAGACCAGACCCTTGCCTTAAAGTGCCCCTTATTTTTCATTTTCCTATCCCTGCTTTATTATGAGACAACTACCACCAATCACACCAATAACTGTTATTGGACTTAAATTATTTCCTCTTATTTTTCTTGGATATTTTGCACTGTGTGCCAAAAGAAACTCTGTTTCCTCAGAGCCTGAAAAAATGCACTTGGCTGCTTACTGTAAATGCTAACATTTTGCTAGTTAGGTGCAGCAACATTATTAGGCTTCAAAAAGCAACAAAGGTATCTGGCCAGGCCTTTCCTTTGTATTTAGAATTTCTAACTTTGGCCACTATAGCTCTTATTCTCAGTATACTTGTAGTTTTCTGCCATTTTCTCCCTTTAAATATAGAGATTGAGGGGAAGACCTCAGCATAATAATCCTGTTTGAATTCAGCCCAATTTTGGCCTAAAGCAAACATCTAATTACTTGTGATTAATTCTAAAGAACATAACCTACTTTCATGTTCAATGGATCTGTGTTTGAATCTAACTAGTGGCTTCTCCTCGTTTTTCACTGCCTTTCAGTCTTTTCTCTGTGTTAACTTAATCCCCAAAGTGACTGAGGAATCATAAACTGCCATTTTCCTACTGCACAAAATATCTCTATTTGCAACTCATATTTCAAATGATTTATATTATTAGTCTTGAATTGTGAGTTTAAATTCAGACCTCTCTGTAATAAATGACAAGATGCATCAGGGTTGCCTATGTAATCAAGGCAACCATAATTATATAATTATTGATGAAGTTCCTGTTGATAAACAATGCAAACATTAGGAAATACTATTTTGCAATTAAATGGTGAAGAAAGCTGTTTATTGCCTTCCATTCTATCCTCTGTTAATAAGATTGAAGTTGCAGATGTTCTTGTATGCTGCATTGATGTTAAATGGTGCGTGATGCTCTAGGTGGTTCCCATAACCTTGCTTTGTCTACTATGAACTGACTCAATTGATATGATAATAGAGAAAAGAGCTGGGCTGAACTAGCACAATTTGCATAGCCTTGAAATTTGCCATTATTGGACAGCCAACCGCTCCTAAAAGTTCTCGTTCAGTTGTCACTGACAACGTGTTAGACAAATAATATTTTGGAATTAACCACTCAGGTGGGGGCATCGGTTATTGAAGCTTTTATCCCATCAAACAAGGTACTCATCAGTGCGTTTCTAAAGCTAACAATAGGGAATTTTATCATTGTCTTTGGGATCAATTGCTATTAGATTTAATACAAAGAGAGCAGACATCATTCAAGAGGTCACAAAACAGCGGTAGCACTTGCAGCTTTTTGAAACAGAAATTACATTTGGAGAAACACTTCTCTCCTTTTCATGAAACCTATATTTTCATCTCATTATTAAATAGGTATTATATTTTAGATTAAGATATAATAAAATCTTAATGTTGCCAATATTGCACTTTGCTCATTAAAAGAATTATATGAGACCCCATACAAGCATAGTAGGAATTGCTCTGATGCATGAAAATGTCACACTAGCAAATCTTAAACACTGAAGAAAATCCCAATATATTACCACAACACTTTGAACACTAACAGAACTAGAAAAATACCATAAATATAAGGGAGAACTGAGAATCTCTGAGTTTAGAATTTATGGGCATAGACGATGAATGAAAATATAAGAGATAGTAAATGTATCTTTGGTAGGTGGACAGTGAAACAACTGGAAGAAGAGAGAAGAATTGCAAATAAGTAGGAAGAATGTTATTTAAAGTTAACTGTTAAAATAAAAATCCTAGAAAAGCTAATATGAAAAATTTAGTGCTAATGAAGGTGTGATACAAAATGGGAAACAATTGGGCTGTTCTGTAATGATTAGAAGTCAATATTAAAGATTTAACTCCCCAAAGAGCACATTTCCTTATGACTAGTTGGAGAAGAGATAGATAAAGGAATTTAGAGAAATAACTAGATGAAAGACTGTGCATACAAGGAATTAATGTTTTAAAAAGGGCAATGCAAGTGGTTTTTAAAACAAACCCAACTCTCTACCTTAATTCAAAGTTTAAACAATTGTTTGTTCTGACTTTTTTGTTTTTAGTGGTTTAATTTTAAATTACAGTGAGATTATTAGTTTTATTTCAAGAAGACTAGAATATAAACCTGTGAAGAAAAGTGGGGCACTGGTACACAGTATTCACTGTTTCTCCTTATCCGACTCATTCCTGTGCAAGAACTATATTCTGTTATAAGAACTGTACTTCCTACCTGATTAAGATCAAGTTTGGCCATATGACTTGCTTCAGCTAATGAGATGTGTGAACTACTGTGTAGTTCATGCATCACCTCTTTACCCCTCTGATACAAAGAGTGTGCTCCACATCGGGGCTGCCCTAAGTGTTGGTCCTAGAAAGAAGAAAACATGGAGTAAGCCTCAACCACCCAATGAAGAACAAGAATCAAGAGAAAAAAAAAATCTATTATTGAATGTCACTAATTTTTTGGGGGTTGTTAGGTTGCTACCTTAGTCTACCTGGCTCATAAATACATACAAAAAAAGGGGTAGAATTGCAATTATTATTAATCTTAAAAAAATTCAGAATCATTAGATAAAGGCTACAGAATAATTGCGTATTTGAATTTGATAATACCTTCAATTTGTCTGAACCAAAATGCAGTACTGGACTAAACATTCAAGACGTGCTCTTAAAGAGCATCTGGGGAGTTCCCTGGTGGTCTAGTGCTTAGGACTTGGCGTTTTCCTCACTGCAGCCTGGATTTGATCCCTGGTCTGGGAACTGAGATCCACATCAAGCTGCTGCATGCTATAGCCAAAAAACTTAATTAATTAAAAAAAATCTAAAAATACATAGTTGGAGTGCTCTGGTGGCTCAGTGAATTAAGGATCTGGCATTGTCACTGTGGTGGCTTGGGTTCATTCCCTGACCCATGCTGTAAGTGCTGCCAAAAAAAAAAAAAAAAAAAAAGAGCAAGCATCTGGATAAACATAGTACAGTTAGATGATAAAACGTTGCTATGAGGATGCCCTAACAGCTTCCTAAACAACCCAGAAGGATAGAGAAATATTAATATAAATTTAAGTAAGTTTTCGGGGCTTCTGATACTGACAAAGTAATTGGGACCAACGGTCTCAACAAGAACAATGAGAATGTCTGGACAAAATGTATCTTTAAAAATGTGCTTGAAGGTAGTGAAGGCTTAACAAAAGAATAAAGAATTACTGCGGTAGTTCATAAGGGATGACAGAGCTCAGAGAGGTGGGTCTGGTGTTTGATACTGCTGGGAGAACAAAATTTAGAATCTAGAGACTGTTAATAGAGATGGCCCTGGTAAAACATCTTAAGTTTGCAACTCAAAGGACTGCAGCTAGCCTTAAAGATGTACAGGAAGTAGACAGGCCTAGGCAGTGGACTGTGGCTTAGCTTCCAATCATCGAAATTCCTAAACTGAGATCAAGATGAGTCTCAGTATTCCCGTGCCTGCAAAAGCAAGCAAGCATAATCCTATGCCTCAAATTATTTCTACAAAGAATTTTCCAAGTATAATGTCTCACACAGTAAAAAAACAAATAGTAATATAGGGAAGCAAGCAAAAAAGTAAAACCAGCAGAAATTATACAACAGAAAGTAGCCCACAGTGGTTCCAGATATTGCACTCAAAGAGAAACTTTGAAATAACTATACTTATTGATCGTGAGTTAAAAACTGAGAATTTCATCAGAGAATATATGTTTTAAAAAATAGAAAGTGAAAAAAAAATAGAACTTGATAGGTGTAAATGGAAACTGAAAAATAAGAATTCAACAACCCAGGCTAGGGGTTCAAAATTGGAGCTGTAGCCACCAGCCTACGCCGGAGCCACAGCAATGCCAGATCTGAGGCATGTCTGTGACCTACACCACAGCTCATGGCAACGCCAGATCCTTAACCCACTGAGCGAGGCTAGGGATCGAACCTGCAGCCTCATGGTTGAGCCAGATTCGTTTCCACTGAGTCACAACAGGAACTCCTCAAAGACTATCCTTAATAGAAATTTAGATACAGCTTAGAGAAGGATTAGTGAATTGGAAGACAGGTCAGAAGACTATCCAGAATGAGATACAGTGAAGACGGCTAAGTTGGATTCTATGAAGTTTTTGAAAGTGAAATTAGGACCGATGGACAGAAGTTATAAGAAAGTAAATTTCTGTTCAACAAAAGGAAAAATTTCTAACAATTTAGGATTTATAAAACCAAAATGAATAAATCTGTTAGGCAGTGAGTATTTTAGAAAGGATTCTTTTTTTCCCCTCTTTTTTCTTTTTAGGGCTGCACCCGTGGCATATGGAAGTTCCCAAGCTAGGGGTGGAATCGGAGCTGCAGCTGCCAGCCTATGCCACAGCCACAGCAATGTGGGATCCAAGCCACGTCTGCAACCTATACCATAGCTCATGGCAACAATGGATCCTTAACCCACTGAGCGAGGCCAGGGATTGAACCTGCATCTTCATGAATACTAGTCAGGTTCGTTACCACTGACTCCTAGAGAGGATTCTTGAATTGAGTTGGGAAGGAGATAAGATGATCTCTATGCCCTTAAGATCTTAGGATTTATAAGAATTCAGAGAGTTAACAGGTAGAAAATTTAAATGGAAGTGTCTCATGATAAAAAGTTTTGAAAAATATAGTATAATCCTACATGTGGAAAATTATGTACTCTGTGCACTCAGTAAAAAGATGTCTGGAAAGATAAGCAATAAATTATTAACATTCATTATCTCTGAGTGGGGACATTTCAGTGGGTATTTTATGTATGGGAACATGCTAAGGATGTCATCAATAGCCATGAGATGAGAACATTGCAATTAGGGGTATTACACTAGGGTAGGGGATATCACACTTTTTGGTTCTAGGATCCCTGTAATACTCACTGAAAAACATTTACTAATAGACTTATATTATTATAACAATAATACTGTATTCCAAACAAAAATACTATTGAAAAGAGTGGTATCTGCATTTTTGCCAATCTCTTTAACGTTTTGCTTAATAAAAGACAGTAGGATTTTCATACCTGCTTCAGTATTCAATTTGTTGCTATATGACACATTACACAGTCTCTGGAAAACACTACTGAAACTGAGTCACAGAGAAAAATAATGTCTTAGTATGACTGTGATTTAGTTTTGACTTCATGGATTAGACATCTTGAGAAAGTCTTGGAGATCTCCAGTGGGTCCACACTTTGAAAATTGCTGCGTTAAGGTAAGGGCTATTGTTGTCCCTATGCTGGAATGGTAGAACTGCTTACTCTTGACAAGCTGTAAGTGAAAGACTATGTCAGTTTGATTGTGCCTAGAGCTGTGTCAATAAGAAGGGACAGGTCAATAAGAAGTTAATGCTCTGCAGCTTAGAAAGTAAAGACCCTCAAAAAGTGCTTGGATAAAAGCAAGCTGGCCAACAAGAATGTTTTTGACTTCTCTAGGCAGATAAAGTATCACTGTGCTGATCCCTTTATGTAATAATAGGCCTGAGTTAATTAACCTAGCCTATGATTGCCTTGTTGTTATAGCAAACAAAAGTAAAGTCTGCTATAAACGCACTAGACAAAGTATAATGGATGAGGCCTGAAGTGGGAGAACAAAGGTCTCAAAAGTGATGACAGTCTGATTTCCACATTAGAATCCTATCTTAGAAGCCCAGTCTAAGATAGATGGAGATCTGAAGCCTGCCTAGCGTGGCAGTTGTCCTTTTCTGGAAACACACAGAGACACACACCCACAGGGTCTGCAGCCCACACTCTACTATGAAAGGCATGATTTAGCCTATTTTATAAGAAACAAAACAGGCCACTGAACCTCTATTAGGATCAAAGCTTTGAAGACTTAAAGGAATCTAGTAACAAGTGTTGTGGACACCGTTTTCTTCCTTAATCAGGAAGACACAGGGTTCCTCTATTGTGGAGAACTTACTATAATAATTTGGTGACAGGGTGTTTTTACACTTTTCCCCATGATGCTAAACCTTGACTTTGAAATATCATTTTATTTTTAACTAACCTTTAAAAGTAAAAAGTCTAATAGAATAGTACCTGTGAAATAAGATTTATATGATACCCCCCAAGAATTCTTTTAATGATATTTCCATTACATTAATATTTAGACCAGAAGTTATCCAACTATGGCTTATGAGTGAAATTTAGCTAGCTGCCTATTTTCGTAAGTAAAGTTTTATTGGAACATAGCCACAGTCATTGGCTATGTATTATTTATGTGCGGCTGCATTCACACTGCAGAGGTGCAGCTGAACAGTTATGACTGAGGTGGTTCATCTTGTAAAGCTGCGAACATTTATTATTTAGCCCTTTACAGAAAAGTTGCAGACTCTTTATCTAGATACAGAGACTATTAGAAATTGAAAGATACAGTAGAGATTTTCTATAGCTCTTTCATTTTACAGTTGAATAAAATGAAGCCCAGAAAATCAAAAAAGCAGTACACTGAGCACACAGAAGACAAGAGGAAGCGTCCTAGCTCATGGGATTTCCTCTTTGCTATTTTCTAGCCTACTCGTTCCACACTAGGAATGTTCTGCCTAAATCAAGAGTCCTGCCGAGTCTCTTAAAAGCCACATATGGTCTTGGCACAGAAATTGTTTTTTTTAACACCTGGGTAACCAGGCTGTGTAGGTCCCAGGAGTACAGCAGTGCCCTCAGCATCAGCTCTAGCCAACCCCCGAGGAGTTAGATCTGAGAGAGAGCCACTTTCAAGGCCCTGCCTCATTAGTCCCTGCTGCCACCAATCTAGCTCAGAGAAAATTGATCCTTCCCTCATGCCTGCTGCACCAAGGCCAGTCTTGGGGAAAGAGGTTTTGTTCATAGAGGATTTGTTAATTAAGTCATCACTGTACTAATGAAATCCCAGAGCTTCAGTCTCTAGTAGTCTGTATTACTTTAGGGTAGCTAAATTTGTACACTTAATTACAAAGAGTGTGTTCTTTTAAAAATAACTGATAATTTTAAAAATATATAAAAATAACATATGGAAAATATACAGAATTTGTCTATCATCTTACTCCCTTAACATAATCACTCTTGCTGTTTTGACTGCAGTGGTAGGCAATTTTATATTCTGATTTTTCTATGCCATAGAAGAATCCTCAAATTTCAAGTAATGAAGTTTCACAAAATGAATGAACCTATTGTGTTGATTTATCTTGCATCTAACACATTACATAAAAATAGTCTCAAATTGCTGCATTGTTTTTAATAGTAGCATCAGTAAATAACATAACTTCATCCATTCTATCAAAGTTTCTTTTACTTTTTACTATTATACATAAAAATATATAATATCTTTGCATGTAGATGCTCCTATTTTTGATTAATCATTCAGATTAAATTCTAAGAACTGAAATTACTATATTAAAGGATATGAATATCTTCACCTACTTACATTTTAGCACTATTATAGGGTATCTGTTTGATTACACCCCAAGCACCAAATAGCAATTCTTTTTTTTTTTTTTGGCCTTTTTGCCTTTATGTAGAGCCACACCCGCGGCATATGGAGGTTCCCAGGCTAGGAGTCTAACAGGAGCTGTAGCCACCGGCCTTCGCCACAGCCACAGCAACGTGGGATCCGAGCCGCATCTGCAACCTACACCACAGCTCACGGCAACGCCGGATCCTTAACCCACTGAGCGAGGCCAGGGGTCGAACCCGCAACCTCATGGTTCTTAGTCGGATTCGTTAACCACTGAGCCACGAAGGGAATTCCCAAACAGCAATTCTTTAAAAAGATCCTCTATATCACATATCCTAATTTGAACACTTATCGGGGTCCTTATGGTTTCTAACATATCTATGTTTTACCTATAGAATTAACCTTTAAAAACCAGTGTTCACATTGGTTTCAACCATAGCCAGGATGGCACTATCAGAGAGCTGATGCTAGTCTGACTTTTTTAAAAAGCTCATTAATAAAAGCAAAAATGTATAAAAGGTTAAGAAAGTATTATTAAAAATACTTATTATGATCTTGGGCACCCGAGACACTGATCTTTCTGCATCTCTCACAAGGAAAAAATATTCAAACTACTGTTGCAATGACATATTGTAAAATATGCTTAAAAGCCAATCTAACATCCAGTCTATTGATATCAATTTTCAAAAAAAAAATCACGCAGAATAAACACATGCACAAAAATCTATATCTTAATAAACTGTATTACTTTAACTCGTTAAAAGTCACCACACTCAATTCATTGTAACTCACGTCTCCTAGATTAGTTCCAAGTTGCATATATACATTTTAAAATGGCTAGCTCTTTCTTATATGAATAATGGTGCAGGACCCCAAATACTATATCTGACCATGCTAAGATTAAATTCATTTCTTTTATTAATAGCTACACTGAGGTATGATTTGAGATGGGGACCTGAGACCTAGAACAAACGTCTGCTTGAGCAACACAATACAAAGCAAACTATAAGGGACTAAAAGTAACTGCATGTATGCACTGTTGGAGTAAATTATGAATCACACCATACAAAAAGGTCAAAACCCAATTACTATTTCTGAGATGCCAGGAACAAAAAGCAGGGTACTATGCACGATCCCTGCACTGAGCACCACCAAGGGGGTAGGTAGGTAGACCACCTAAGCCACCCCTCTGGCCGGACCCATGGATCTGCCCTTACCCTCACCCCATTTAAGGGACCAGCTCACCCCTCGTCATGGTTCAAGTAATGGCACCTGTTATTTGTCTTCCCTCCCTCCTGCTACAATGTGAGTCCTAATGAAGCAATAAAACCTTGTCTAAATTTCTTGTCTGGCCTCATCAGTTTCTATTAATTAAAGAGTCCAAGAACCAAGGTAGATAATAACAGACTGATGTACAAAAAACTGCACACATTTAAAGTGTACAGTTTGAGAAGTGTGAGTGTGTATATACCCATGAAGGCATCACTAAAATCAAGATAATGAACATACCCATTACCTCTAAAAAAAAAAAAATTTTTTTTTTTTTGGCTGTACCTGTGGCATGCAAAAGTTCTCAGGCCAAGGATCGAACCTGTACTACAGCAGTGACAATGCTGGGTCCTTAACCTGCTGATCCACCAGGGAATTCCCTCCCTAGTGCTTTTCTAATAAGCTCTCATTTCTTCTTGCCCCCTATTTCTCAAACATTCATATGGATCCACAGTCTTAAAGTTTGATTTGGATTTGTATAATCAATTACTCTGTAATGATTCAAATAACACTGCCTGTACTCAGTTGAGTGTGTCTCCACAAATGGATAAGTAATTTGGATGACAGAGGTTACTTCTAGGAAAATTTCTGGGCTACAGATTCATTGGATCAACAGTAGCTTCAAGCATTCTGCTAAGTGTCATCTTCTGTGAAGACTGCCAGCCTTGTCATATATTAACACATAATTATAGATCAAGCGATAGCTGAAAACTGATGGTTCTTGAAACAACAATATTTTAAGACAAATGAGAGGAATTAATTTGATAATTTAGAACCAAACCTCTGTAACATGCGTAACAGTTCTGTTTCTTCTTCAGTTATCTTACTTCTTTTCTTCTGAGCTAATGAAAACATTTATCCAGGTGATTTTTTTCTTCTATTTCACAGGTTATAATTTTGAAAAAAACATGCCAATGGTCAATCAATTCTAGGTTGCTGGTTGGCTTAAGAACCTATGATGAGCATATGATATTCAGAATTTCACTGACGAAACACATTTAGTGTTCCCACATACATGAAAGAATGCCTTCTCAGTATATTCATGTCCTTTCAGATGAAAAATATCTACAGGCTATGTTCATTCTTAACACTGAGTTCCACTTTATTTGCATTGTCATTCTTCTAGTCACTTAAATAAAAAATTTTAGGCTTTTACCTATTTATATTATAACTAATTTCTATTGTCTTCTTTCATATCTTTTGCCTTTAGTAATGTGATCCCTCTTTATCTTTCTATCGTCTTGTATCTGCGTTTAACCTGTACACATAGACATACAGAACTATGTCCTCAGTGTGTGGTGCTCTGCCCTTCTTTCCATGCCTTTGGTTGGCAAACCTCAAATACTAATGTTTACTTTTTTAAAAAAACATTTCCAGTAATTATATTTCCAGATATTTTGGTTGTGAATTTTTTTTTTTTTTGCTTTTTAGGGCTGAACCCATAGCATACGGAAGTTCCCAGACTAGGGATCGAACTGGAGCTACAGCTGCTGGCCTATGCCACAGCCACAGCAACGTGGGATCCGAGCCATATCTTCGACCTACACCACAGCTCACGGTGATGCTGGATCACTGATCCACTGAGCGAGGCCAGGGATCGAACCTGCATCCTCATGGATAGTAGTCAGATTCATTTCTGCTTTGCCATGATGGGAACTCCCAAATACAAATATTTAATCTTGTATAAAGAACTTCTTAGACTCTTCCATACAACTAGTTCCTACCTCTTCTTGGGTTCTTAACACCTTACATACTTATTAAAACTGTCAATAAAAAAATTGTGATGATTTCTCTACACCTTTACTTCATATATTGTGAGTTTCTTACCAAGTGCCTGGAACAAATTATCTCCTCAATCCCTGTATATTGAATGAATAAATTCTATTACCTTCTTTTCCATTAATATTCCATCATTCTAACTCAAATCCTTACCGGTGCACATGAAAATTGCTGCGTCCAATAAGTCTCTCTGCTTATAATCTCTTCTTCTTCCAGCTGATTTTATACACTAGCATGAAACTACATCTCCTAAACTACTGTTTTTATATTATTCCTCTGTTCAAAACCCTTTAGTAGCTCCTCATAGTCTTTTATATCAGACCCACTCAAATATAACTGTAAACTAAAGTTTTTTTTTGTTTTTGTTTTGCTTTATCGTCTATTAATTTTCCTTACGAAAACTTTATACTAGTCAAATATGTGTATTTTCCAGAACATTCTGTAGTCTCTATTTTTGCTACTCTATTCTTTAATAAATAAATAGGTTCTCTTATGTTTGCACCCGTTTGAAAGTAAACTTTTTATTGAGGTATAACACACATATAAAAAGGGTACACACTGGAAGCCTGACCCTGGAAGTGCTGACTCTTAGACTAAACGGAGAGAGAGGGGGTTCTAGTCATCCCTAACGAATCCAGCCCGCAGCCAACACACCAGCTAAATGCAGCCACACAAGTGAGCAGCTGAGCCTAATCTTGATTGTAGAATCAGAAGAAAATAAAACAGTTTTTCTTTTAAGCTACTAATTTGTTGAGTGCTTTGTTGTTTGGAAACATTCTTTTCTTGCAATTACTAATCTCCTCCAAAGATAAACTGACTTCTATCTCCAATAACCTCATACATGTGGAATCACATAGTATATACACTCTTATTTACATAAAATTACTATTTCACCTTCATCCTCTTGGAAAAGTTTTGCTGGATAAAAATTTTTCTGGTTGGCAGGTTTTCTTGAGCCCTTGGAAGATGTTCCACTCTCTTTTTTTGATCTTCAGGGCTTCTGATGATAACTCTGCAGTTATTCATATGTTTTTCTTATATATTTGTGCTCAGGCAGCTTTTAATATCTTCTCTTTATCTTTTGTTTTTGGTAGTTTGATTAAAATATGTTTAGTTTGGGTTTTCCTTGTATTAATTTTCTGCTTGTGAGCTTTCCAAATCCATAAGTTCTTCACGTCTTTGATCAGAATTGGAGGAGTTCCCATCATGGCTCAGTGGTTAAGGAATCCGACTAGGAACCATGAGGTTGAGGGTTCGATCTCTGGCCTTGCTCAGTGGGTTAAGGATCTGGCGTTGCCGTGAGCTGTGGTGTAGGTTGTGGATGCGGCTTGGATCCCACGTTGCTGTGGCTGTGGTGAAGGCTGGCAGCTACACCTCCTGTTAGACCCCTAGCCTGGGAACCTCCGTATGCCCTGGGTGCGGCCCTAGAAAAACGCAAAAAAAAAAAAAAAAAAGAATTGGAAACTTTCAGCCATTGTTTCATCAAATATTTCTCCTGACCCATTTTCTCTCTCCTTTCCTTCTGGGACTTCAATTCTGCATTACATTAGGCCTTTTGATATTGTCCCACAGGTTATAGAAGCTCGGTTCATTTTGTTTCAGTCTTTTTTTCTTTGTTCTTCAGACTTGATAAGTTTATAGATCTATATTCAAATTTGCTGGCTCTTCTATCATCTCTAAACTTCTCCAAGAGCATCCAGGGAATTTTTAATTTCAGAAGTTTCTTCAGCACCAGGGTACAGGTTCGATCCCTGTCCTGGCACAGTGGATTTAAGGATCTCACATTGCCTCAGATGCAGTATAGGTAGAAATTGCGGCTTGGATCTGATCCCTGGTCTGGGAACTCCATATGCAGTGGACGGCCAAAAACAAAAACAAAAAAAGCAAAAAACCAAAACAAAAAACCAAACTAAACCAAATCAAACCAAACCAAACCAACCAAACAAACAAAACAATGAAAACACTCTGCTAATTAAAAAAATCTGCTCATTCCATGTCAGGGTCATTTCAGAGCTGGTCTCCACTGACTTTGTTCTTCAATATGGGTTTTTTTTTTTGGTATGACTTGTAATTTTAGATTATATCCTGAATATTGTGAATAGATGTTACAGAACAGTGGCTGGCAATCTTCAGGGCCAGTCATTTGCTTTTGTAAATAAAGTTTTAGTAGAATGTAGCCATGCTCATTTGTTTATATATTGTCTATGGATGCTTTTACATTACAATGGCATAGATGAGTTCGTGCTACAGAGACTGTAAGTCTAAAGTATTTACTTTCCGGCTCTTTAGAAAAAACGTTGCTGATCTCTGTTACATAGACTAGTCAATTATGTTTCTGTGAAGAGAATTAATTATTTTTTAAAAAGCAAGCAAACTTGACTAGACTCAAATTCTAAACTCCTGGCCCCAGCAACAAACAGCAACAGAAATTGTTACTTAGTTCCTCTAGTCTAGTCTTAGTTGGGCTGCTAGAAAACTACTTTGTATACGTCTAATTGAAGGGTCATAGAGAAATTTGGGCAGCTTTTTTTTTTTCTTTTTAGGGCCACACCCATGGCATATGGAAGTTCCCAGAGTAGGGGTCAAATTGGAGTTGTAGCTGCTGGCCTACACCATAGCAAAGCCAGCTCCCTAACCCAGTGAGGATGCGGGCAACCTCAGGGACAATACGTCAGGTTCTTAACCCACTGAGCCACAGCAGGAACTCTGCTCTGATCTTAAAGTCAATAGGACAGCATGTTTTCTACCAAGTTTTAAACATGCCATGTGGTGCCAACTTGGGCCTGTCTTAGAGAAAAAGACAAAAAAACATGAAACTTATCCACAGCCATTCTTTCCTTCAAATATAGACTCCCTTTTAGTTTTTGCCTAATTTTTATTATTTTCTAATTGGAAGTTATAATTGCTTCCTAGAAAGAAATGGTTTGATAGGAGCTAATCTTTTTTTTTTTTTTTGTCTTTTTAGGGCCACACCCGTGGCACATGGAGGTTCCCAGGTAAGGAGTCTAATCAGAGCTGTAGCTGTCGGCCTACGCTACGGCCACAGCACTGAAGGATCTGAGCTGCGTCTGTGACTTACATCACAGGTCACGGCAATGCTGGATCACCGATCCACTGAGTGACGCCAGGAATCGAACCTGCAGCCTCATGGTTCCTAGTCGAATTCATTTCCGCTGCACTACGATGGGAACTCAGATACGAACTAATCTTACTGTGAGATGGAAGTCAGTATTCATTCACTCTTTTGCATCTGACTATAATGAGTATGATCTCTGTGAAGTGTTATGGAGCAATTTCCAGGTGATGTCACTCAGTGAAAAAAACAAAGTGCAAAAAAGTATCAAGAGTATGCCACTTTTGTCAGTGGTTAATGAACTCACCTAGTATCTATGAGGATGGGGGTTCCATCCCTGGCCTTGCTCAGTGGGTTAAGGCCCTGGTGTTGCAGTGAAGTGTGGTGTAGGTCACAGACGAGGCTTGGATCCTGTTTTGCTGTGGCTGTGGCACAGGCCAGCAGCTGTAACTCCAATTCAACCCTAGCCTGGGAGCCTCCATATGCTGCAGGTGAGACCCTAAAAAGACCAAAAAAAAAAAAAAGTATGCTACTTTTTAAATACAAAGAAGGGGAAATAAGAAAATATATCTACTCCTCTGGGGAATAAAGAAATGTAAGAATGAAATGTCTGTCAATTGATGAATGAATAAACACAATGTCATATATTCAGATAGAGTGGGTGGAATAGTGTTTCCCCCAAATTAACATTCACCTGGAACCTCAGAATGAAGCTTATTTGGAAACAAGGTCTTTGCAGATATTATTAGTTAAAATGAGGTCATAACTAGATTAGAATAGGTCCAAAATCCAATGACTCGGGGCACAGAAAGATACAGGGAAGGCGATATGAAGACAGAGAAGAACATTGGGTTGATAAGGTTACAAGCTACAAAATGTTATCAAAGTTCATGACTGAGTGCCAGGAGCCACATGAAGCTAGAAAGAAGCAAGAAAGAATTCTCATTATGGTCTTAAGAGGAAATGTGGCCCTGATGATATCTTTATAGCTCTATATACTGATATCTGGAAACTTCTATGCTTCAGACCTGGAAGAGAATGAATTTCTGTTGTTTTTAAGCCACCCAGTTTGATATAATTTGTTACAGCAGCCCTGAGAAACTAATACACTGTGCAATGCCATATTAATATGGCAAAAAAAGGGATGAAGTGCTAGAACATGGATGATCCCTGAAAATATTAACTACATGAAAGAGGCCCAATAAAAAAGAGAACAACTGTGTGAAAACAATATATACAGAAAACATATATTTTAAAGTTTATCTAGTGAGTTCAATTGCCTATAAGTGGGTAGAAAAAGGATAAAGAGTGGTGAAAATGGGAATACGGAAGAAAGAATGAGTGGAGAGTGACAATTACTGAACATATCTTTGTAAACAGATATCATGGTATCTAAAGAGTCATGGTAACTTTTCATATACCATAAAAAAGTTAACATTAACTAGGATATGGGGGGGGAACTCTGTGTTGGTGGACTGGAGTAGGCAATATCAGTATGAACTGTTTAAAAAATATATATACACAGACATAGAAGTAGATGGAGATATATTTATACATTGATGTTATTTCCTAATCTCACTCATAGAGAAGTCCACAGAAATCAACATAATCTAGTAGAAATGAGAACAGCTAGTGGCAATAAAAGGTTTCAAGGCTTCTTAGAGAAATGGCTGATTTCTATGGCTAGGGCAGGGAATGACAAGATGAACCTGGAATATCTTGTGCCAACATAAGGAAGTAAAGAAATGAAGGGACCATGTCGAAAGGGCACAAGAGCCAACCTGAAGGAACCTCCAATGGCCAAATCTAGGACAGTCTGAGCAAGAAATAATAACAGTAAAAATGTGAATCCATAGAATAAAATAAATATCTATGAGACCATGGTGATATAAATAAATAAGTAAATAAACAAATAAATGGGGAGAGGAGAAAGCTCTTTCCCATGGTAGAATTTCAATTAATAAATGTATAAGGAACAGTGAAAACAGAAAATCAGGAGTTCCTATTGTGGCTCAGTGGTAACAAACCTGACTAGTATCTATGAGGAATTGAGTTTGATCCCTGGCCCTGCTCAGTGTGTTAAGGATCTAGCATTGCCATGACCTGTAGTGTAGGTCAAAGATGCAGCTTAGATCTGGCGTTGCCATGGTTGTGGTGTAGGCTGGCAGCTGTAGCTCTGATTGGACCCCTAGCCTGGGAACCTCCATATGCAGTGGGTGTGGCTCTAAAACGCAAAAAAAAAAAAAAAAAAATCTAAATTAGCATCACCATCAATGAGGCAAATTGATATCATATGCCTACTGATATGATGCACTGAGAAGAACATGATACTATTTGTGTGGTATTCTTGCCTAAAAATGTATAACTTGAATTTAATCTCGAAGTAACATTAGTTAAGCCCAAATTGAGAGACATTCTACAAAATAACTGGGCAATACTTTTTAAGAGTGTCAAAGTTACACTGAAGACAAAGGAAAGACTGAAAAAAACTATGCCAGTCTATAAAAGAATAAGAGGAACTGACTAATTACTAATGCAGTGTGGGATCCTGGATTATATCTCAGGCCAGAAAAAGAACACTAGTGATAATTAGCAAGATACGAATAAGGCCTGTAGCTTTATTAAACAGTATTGTATCAATGTCAATTTCCTGGTTCTGATAGTTATATTGTGCTTATATAAAATGTTAACATTTAGGAAAGCCAGGTGAAGGACATATAGAAAATCTTTACAAAATCTTTACCATTTTTACAACTTTGTTTCTGCAAGGTGAGAAATTTAAAAAATTCAAAATTAAGACCATTGAGGTTACAAACATCCATGTGTGTAAAGCTTTGCACATTTGTGAAATTATTCCATAGAATTCCTGTAAGTAAAGTTACTGAGTCAAAGTTATGCAGTTTTTAAGGCTTTTGATATATATTTTCAAGCTATCTTCTAGGAAAGCTGCACAAAACTTCTTCCATCAGCAGTTGGTCTCTATTATTTTTCAAATTTCTAAGATGAATCAGATCATTTCAAAGATTTCTAAGATCATTTCTAGTTTTTATCTGCATCAAAATCTTACTTATATTCCACAAATTAGTTTCCATGTCCTTTTTAGAATATGTTGTTTCCCTGATGACGAGTATAAAGTAAATTCATACTTGCATTATTTCTATAGTACATTTTGGGTAAAATTCACATAATTTTTCCTATACACTGTTTTCTAGTATATATCTCACCTGCCTTACTTAATTATATGCTTTGAAGTGAGGGCCTATATACCTTGAGTTTCCAGTATTATCCCAGCACAGTAGATTACTGTAGCGGTGGTTCAGTTTAGCATTGTAGTAGGTAAACAGGTTGCAACTTGCTTTCTGCCATAACATGTTCAGATATCTCATCTGCTGTCATCTTAAGTTTCAGTTTTGCTTGCAAGACCTCCTTCTTCATTTTCCCCTGCTTTCATATTTCCTAGGGCTTTATAGTCCAGGCTGAACTTGCAGAGTTGGGAACTAACTCCAAGGCAGTCCTACTAAGGGAAGGATACTTACCAAGAGTAGGGTATGGAATAACTTTAGACATTCAGCTGTAAGTTCTGGTGGCTCAACTGTGAGTACTGAGTTTTTATTCTATCTTGGTAAGTTGTGTTCTACACCAGTCAATCCTGGGAAATGGACTGAGCTTCAGTCTAGACTCCCTATCATTAGCCCTGAGTATTATCTTTCCTAGTATTCTAGTCTCCATCTTCTACTAACTGCTTTAATTCCAAGGCATTGGTTAGGCGTACTAGTGCTTGCCAGCTCCTGGCAACCTCTCTTTTTAGACAACCAGTACTGCCCTTTTCATATAAAAACAGATCTCTCTGAGTGACACTGATTGTGCCTCCTGAGAAAGAGCTTTTGCCATTTTCCCGCTATCACCCTTAACTCACATAATATCTGGAATTCCTCAGGCTGCTGTACTCTTCGGGAGACCGTACTTACACTGACTTAATATTTATATTGACTGTACATTTATACTGATTAACACTTGCTATCAACTCTTGTAACCAGGACATCTTATTTCAACCATTTAGGTTAAGTTTTTTCCAGCCCCCGTTGATTTGGTTTTCCTGACTTACCTATTTCATTGATCCACTACGCCCCCTTCTTGGATCATTAATCTAACTTACTATAATCTAACTTATCACAGCTTTGGCATATGAATTATAGAAACAGCACAACAGGTCAATGCCCAGAACCTTTCTGGTTGGCATGACTCACATGGAGGAAAATAATCACCCCAATAGTATCTATTTAATATTTTTATTTTCCTCCGTTAGGTGAAATTCAGAATAATTTAAAGGAAAAGGTGGGCTATGCTTTGAAGCTGAATTGAGACCACCAAATACGAAGGAACACATGGAAAGCTGAGTTGCAAACAGATCCCAGATTAAATGTCAGTACTGTCAGTGGTGACAAATGCCTCCATGCTTTACAGATAAGCTTACAAGTGGCATGCTGGGTTGGGTTCTTGCTATCATGTGTCAAAGAAACCTAATGACCTCCCTTATGATCTACTTCTTAAGTTGATATATCAATGTGCAGGTTTCTAAAAGTTTACTACAGCCAACTGTTTCATTAAAGTAAAAAAACAAAAAACAAAAAAAACCCAACCTCCCTCCCTTCTTCTCCCCCAGCCAAAATGGTTCTCTGTACTTATAAAACATTCAGCCAAACAAACCTGAATCTAGAGATCCTTTAGAGAGTAGTGTAAAGACAGAAAATGATAAACCTGATGTCCTTTCAAAAGAAATCTTTTTTGATTACCCCTTGTGTCAAACTTTCAAAGTCGCTAGAGCCAACACTCTAAAAAGCTTAAATATATACAGATTTGCTATGAGGGCTTAAAATCTAAATGCTTTAACAGATCCTAGAACAGCTAACTATTTGATCATAGACTGTACTGTTGATCTTTCACAATAATCATGCTACTACGATCTCTAATTTATGATAAAACCAGATGCAAGATACAGAAAGTGAAGGCCACGGGTTACTTTCTAGGACTCATGGGCATATTCAGTACAGCCAGCAGTTTAGATAAAAATGTGAACCTTGCAAGGGAATTATATATATAACTGTTCCAGGGAACTATACATTTTTGCCTAGGCCTCCACCTATTGTTCCTTATCCAAACTTCCTTAAGTCTTAGATATGTTTTAGGTATTTAAACAACACCTGGAAGGAATGAGAATTTTAAAAGAATTCCTTGGAGTTCCCATTGTGGCTCAGTGGTTAACAAACCCGACCAGTATCCATGAGGACGTGGGTTTGATCCCTGGCCCCGCTCAGCGGATTAAGGATCCAGTGTTGCTGCGAGATGTGGTGCAGGCTGCAGATGCGGCTCGGATCCTGCGTTGCTGTGGCTGTGGAAAAGGCCGGTGGCTACAGCCCCGATGTGATCCCTAGCCTGGGAACCTCCATATGCCGTGGGTGTGGCCCTAAAAAGACAAAAAGACAAAAAAAAAATTCCTTCATGAAAATATGAGTCACAGAAGGTAATGTTCTATAGAAAACTCAGTCAACTATTTTTCTGAAAAACTTCACAAAAAATCAACTTTGAATCATAGACTATAATCACAGTATATATCTTACACATGTAGACTTTTTAGTGAAGGTACATTCCTACTGCTTTACGTTTTAGGCAACTCCACCATTCAGACCTTAAAACCCTGAAATCAGGAATAGCTCCTGGAAATAGAGACATTTCTCTAATGTTATCTGCTGTTTCTATGTGGATTTTTAAATGGAGTGAAAACATTTTTTTAAACACTATTTTGAACGCCTATTTCTAGTTTCTGGTAGTTATTATCAGAATTTCCACAATTTTATTAACAGCTACAGTAGCTCCTAATTTGGTATGAATTGTAATTTTATTAATGGGTTATGTACATTTTCCCCTTAATTTAAGGGATAAAATGTTAAAAAAAACAGTCCAGCAGAAATTCTTTTTTTTTCAGCAGAAATTCTTTTAGAAAGCACTTTAGTAGAAACTTTCTCCATGACTGAATTCATTAGCCTTTTGCATTTGTCTTTGTTTATCATCTTTATACCAAGCCTATCTTTATTAATTTTCTAAGGCGTTTTCCCCAGTGCTTTTACCACAGTTTGTACATAGCTCTTTTTCTCTACAATTTTTCTAACCCTATCAAATTTGTCTCACTCTAACCCCATGGGATTGTTCATCATAATACTTTTTAGAGGGATTATTGCAGCTTTTATTCTTTGGCATTTAATTAAAAAAAGCATCTTCATCTTTGGTATTGCTGATCCCTCTGAAACAGAGATTTATAAACAAGCATAAATGTAGTTCCTTTCTTTTATGGAATTATGATAAACTGACCACAAAATATTTCTTACCCCAAATGATCTCTTCCTTCCCTCTATGTACTTTAAGCACTTAATCATGTACTGCCCAGTATAAGCATTCAAAGACCTATTACAACTTACCATTTCATGCTTATTCACACCCCTCTTCCTGATATGTGACATTCTTTGTGACATATCATACCCTTTAAGGTCTCTCTGCCTTTTGATCTTATTATTCCATTAACTTACATTCCTTTGTAATCTCAGTTTGAAAAATTGTAAGTAGTCTTCAAAGCCTAGTTCAAACATCACTTCCTTTATGAAATGTCCCCCAACTTCTTTTTCCTTTGGTTATCCTATACAAATTAGTTCATAAAAGTTGTACACCACTTCTCATATTGTATTAGTGGGTTATGTCTCTCCTAGATTCCAAGAAGGAGTTTGTCTTATTTATCTCTATAACTCAATTCCTGACACATAGAAGGCACTCAATAAAACCACACTGATCTGCATTCATTTGTACTCGTACTTTACTCTTTTATCTATCAGTGTTTTGCCTCTTCAACTTGTCCTATTTAAAGTTAAGAGAAGCTTAGACTTCTTTAAGTTCTGTATTACCTGACATGTTCTTAGCGTAAGATCAAGAACCTCTGTGCTGGAAGAAAAGTTAGAAATGATACAGACCCAAACCTCAACTAACATAAGAATTTACTTAACCAAATACCTTTGTTTGAATACCTATAATGGCACAATCACATAGAGTGGTTTGCCCAGGACAGTCCTATTATAATAAATAATAGCACCTCTTCTCACTTTGAAAAGTATCTAGGTTTTGATAACAAGTTTTAGTAGTTATGCTAATAATGAAAAAATGCCTATTTCCTCCCAAGTTCTGGACAGCTGAACAGCCCTAATTATTGTACCTTTTGAATTCTGAACCATATGAATATAATGCCTATTCATAAAATATTTTAAAAATTTTCTCCTTCATTATAGGTGGTTACGGGTAGAGTACTAGGACTAAAGGAAATAAGAATATAGGCAAAATTTATAGATGGCTAAGAACAAAATAATTAATTTGACAATAACACTAGGCCATTTTCTTGAGACATGATTGTTTACTGAACCAGAAAAGCTCTAAACATAAGAACTTAAAATAGTTTAAAAGAAGTAGAGAAAAGCTAAATAAACTTTGTGGACCAAGATTAAACAAAGAGGGAAGTCCTCAGGAATGCTGGCTTCTACAGGGTTATTTTAAAAATCAGTGAATCAAAAAATGACAAGAGCTTCTAATGAAGTTTAATTAGGATAAACTGTCTATCCTTAATCCTTAACCCACTCAGTGAGGCCAGGGATCTAACCCGCACCCTTGTAGATATAGCAGTGTTTTTTTTACCACTGAGCCACAACAACTCTCAATAGTGAAGTGTTCATTTAAGTAGTTTTCCATATTTAATGTGCAAACACTTTATTCCTTTTAACCAATGAAGATTTTAGCTATTCCATTATCTGAAACATACACTTTTCTACTATACCCCTAAGGGTTTGTATCAGAGCTAAAAACTTGCATGCAGTGTTTCAGCCAAAATAAAATTTTGCCACCACGTTGTAATACTCTGAAAAATGAGATCAGGTGTCTAATTGAACTCTTTGGGTACAATGATTATCCTGAATAATATTTGGAAATATACCTCTTAGGTAAATAACCATTTGTATATTTTCAAGAGCTTTCAATTATAGAAACATATTATATGGAGTTTTAAAAGATGATGGATATATTCTCTAAGAACCGTTTAAACTATCGTGTGTCTATTTATCTACCTATCATGTATAGGCAAATATAGCTGTTACTAGATATCCATTCACACACACAAAATGCATTTATAGGATATGCATACACACTTCCTCTTAAGAATTCTAATTACAGAGAAATCTGAGAACTGGAGATTATTTGGGAGAAGCTCTAAGAAACACAGTTAATCAAATATGAACTAGACCATGTATGGATGCTTTTTTGGATCAAGGGCCCTCTGGATATATTCCTACAAGAAGACTTATCCCACTAAAGTCTATTGGTACTGACCTTACGGTTAGGTGTGTAACAAGGAAGCTGACAGTGATTCTTTAAATACACATTCTGAGGTACACTGTAAGCCAGGGTTTTCCCAACCTTGGTGCTATTTATATTTTGTACCAGGTAATTTTTTGCTGTGAGTGGCTATGCTGTCCTGTGCATTATTGGATGTGTAGTGGCATCTCCAGGCTCTGTCCACTAGATGCTAGAAGAAATCCTCAGCCCTCCATCAGCCATCCAGTTACAACAACCAAAAGTGAGAGGAAAAATTGCTCCTAGTTGAGAATCACTGCTATAAATAAATGAGGCAACATAGTATAGAACAGATTAGACTAGACTGGGATTCAAGAGGCTGCGTTCCAATCCAGTTTTTTCGTTTCTAACTTTGGGATCATGGGGAAATTACCTAATCAAGCAGTCTTCAAAGTGGATTATGTAGGGTAGTATTCTGAATCAGCTAAGAACCTTAAATAACAAATAGATGAACCCACTTAACTTTCTTGGACCATATATTTGTCTATTTTATAATAGAAAATATGGATTAAGGACTTTAATTTAGGCTCTAATGCTCATTATAAACCAACTACTACATCATAAATAGCTAGAAAAGCTGCAAAAAATTTAATTTTTTTTAAATAAATGAAGATATGAGAGCTGCCAAAATAGCCAGGATTTGATGGGACAAGACTTCTGAGAGAAGAGAATCTTAAAAAGCAAGGCCAGAGTTCCCGTTGTGGTGCAGCAGAAACGAATCCGACTAGGAGCCATGAGGTTGTGGGTTCGACCTCTGGCCTCACTCAGGGGGTTAAGCTATGGCTATGGTATAGGCCAGCAGCTATAGCTGTGATTCGACACCTAGCCTGGGAACCTCCAAATGCCATGGATGCGGCCCTAAAAAGCAAAAAAGAAAGGCTGACATTCTAAAAGCTTTTTGGAGTTCCTGCTGTGTTACATCGAGTTAAGAATCTGATTGCAGTGGCTCGGGCTGCTGTGGAGGTTCAGGCTTGATCCCTAGCCTGGTGCAGTGGGATTCAATCCCTGGCCTTGGAACTTCCATATCTTGAGGGCGTGGCCAAGAAAAAAAACTTGACTTTCCCCCTCAGGGCACAAAGTTTTGGTGCTAGGTGAGAGACTGAGAATCTAGGCAATGGGCTCTGGCTAAGAGGCAGAGACGCCAACATATCTTCTGGCAATCTCCAGGGCTGGTGAGACAAAAACTGGAGTTTCAGGCTGCCAAGGTAGTCAGAACTGAGGAGTCATGATCCTTAAGGGGAACACAGCAGAAGAAGCCTAACATTCAGGGGTTTCCTCCTCTGGAGTATTTGCCAAATTTGTATAGTAGCAGGACAAGAGGCCAAGACATGAAGCAGAAAAACCTCTAAAAGGAAGAGGAGTGGTTTTGGCAGCTATGTGGTGCCAAAGAGAAGCCATCAATGAATAGTGACCTTAGTAAATATCCCAAGATTTCAGGAGAGCGCCACATTTCACGAGTGGGGAACAATTAGAATTAGACTGAATCTTACAAAAGCTGCAACCCAATCTTGAGTTGGCTCAGTTTTTGATCTGTCTTTACTCTAGCTGTCTTCTACAGGAAGACAGTATCACCAACATAAATGCTGTAATTGATTACGGAAAAAGAAACAGACCCATATAAGACTGAGAAATTACAGTTTTTCTGACATGCAATTAACTACTATTGTGATTAACATGTTTGAAAACTTATTGACAAGGTAGAAGATGACACTATAGAACTGGGATTAATAAAAAATAATCAAATTATTTAGAAAATGAAGAATGTGATTACTGAAATATAGAATAGATGTGTTGAAATGCAGAATGGACAAAGCAAAAAGAGAGCAATGGTAAACTAAATGTTAGGTCACTGCAAACACTTGCTGAAGCTTGAGAGGGGAAAAAAGGGTAAGAAAATATACAAAAGGGGAGTTCCCATCATGGCGCAGTGGTTAACGAATCTGACTAGGAACCACGAGGTTCCAGGTTCAATCCCTGGCCTTGCTCAGTGGGTTAACGATCAGGAGTTGCCGTGAGCTGTGGTGCAGGTCGCAGATGCGGCTCAGATCCTGCATTGCTGTGGCTAAGGCATAGGCCCGTGGCTACAGCTCCAATTAGACCCCTAACCTGGGAACCTCCACATGTCGCGGGTGCAGCCCTAAAATGACAAAAGGAAAAAAATAAAAAAAAAGGAAAAGAAAATATATAAAAGGGCATAAAAGAAATATGGGACACAATAAAGAGGCCTAAGATATGTGTAATTGGTCTCCAAGTGGAAAGACAGGGATGAAGTATCTAAAGAGATAATTACTGCGAATTTTCTAAAACTGTTGTGAGTCCTCAATCATAGATTCAAGAAGCACTAAAAACCCCAGGATGGTAAATACAATAAACACCAAATTCAAAGTTGAAGTCAAAGAAAAATTCCAAAAAACAGTCAGAGAGAATGGAAATATTATATTCAAAGGAGCTAGAATAAAACTGATAGCTGACCTTTCAACAAAAGTAAGAGAATCAAAAAGATAATGGAAGGTGATCTTTAAAGATCTCAAATAATATAACTCCCAGTGTGGGGTCTCATATTTATGTAAAGCCAAAATAAAAATATTTTTGAACAAAGAATTCACACACTGAGTGAAATGCGAAAGAAAACTATTTAGGCAGAAGAAAAATTATGAAGTAATTTGTAATTATTCAGATGAAAACATGAGAATGCAGAAGGAAAAGAAAAACAATGGAAAGAGAATATTCAATTGCACAAAATAGTATTTAGTCACTACAAGGTATTAAGATACATGCAGAATTAAGAAGACTGACAAGAATAATACAAAATGTTGAAAGGCTTATTATATGGAATTAAGATCTAAGATCCTACCACTGTATGAGAAATGGCAAAAGTTATAGTTTATATTTGACTTTAATATGTCAAGGATATATTTTGCAATCTTTAAGGTAAAAATTAAAAGGATATGTAACTGACAAGCAAACAGAGATGGAAATGAGAATTTAAAAATATCTAATCAATCCAAAAGAAGCAGAAGAGGAGAAAAAAATAAATTTGATAAAAATAGAACAAAAGGTAAGATACAAGATATGAATCTGATTATATGGGTTATTTATATTAAATATAGACTCCAATTAAAAGATATTGTTAGAATAAATTAAAAAAATAGAAACTATATGCCAATTAAAAAAAATCTTAAATTGAGACCATAGAAAGTTTAAAAAGTAAAAGGATAGAAAAAGATATACCAGTGCAAATACTAACCCACAGAAAGCTGGCATACTTATACTAATAGCAGATACAACAGATCATGAGTCAAGAACCATATTACAAGTAAAGAAGGACATCTCAAAATCATAAAAGGTTCATCAGGAAGATATAAGAATTCTAAACTTAGAAACATGAAATAAGATAGCTTCAAAATACACAAAGCAAAATTAGATAGCTCCAGAAGGAGAAATACACAAAACCTAATCATAGCGGATACTTTAACAAACCTCTCTAAATAACTGATAAAACAAGGAGAAAAAGTAAAGAAGAAAATAAATGGATTTGGACAACAGACTTAAACGTGACCTAACTGCATATACACAGACCATATTTAAGAATGTCAGCATATACATTCTTCCCCCCCCTTTTTTTTTTTGCTTTTTAGGGCTGCACTTGCAGCATACAGGAAGTTCCCAGACTAGGGGTCTAATCGGAGCTATAGCTGCCAGCCTACACCACAGCCACAGCAACGTGGGATCCAAGCCACGTCTGCGACCTCCAACAGAGCTCACGGCAATGCCGGATCCTTAACCCACCGAGTAAGGCCCGGGATCGAACTCACAACCTCATGGTTCCTAGTCAGATTTGTTTCTGTTGCACCATGTCCAGCATACACATTCTTTTTAAACACACAAGGAACATGTATAAAATTGACCATATAGTATGCAATAAGATAAAACTTTACCAAATTCTGAAGAACTAAAATCACCCAGCATATATGACCATGATGGAATTAAATAAAAAATTAGAAACAAAAAGACAGAAAATCACAGATATTTGGAAATTAAGCAAAACTTTCTAAATAACTTATAGATTAAAGACAAAATCATAATAGGAATTAGAAAATATATATCTTTTAAGGCCACACTTGTAGCATGTGTAAGTTACCTGGGCTAGAGGTTGAGTCAGAGCTGCAGCTGTTGGCCTATGCTACAGCCACAGCAACACGAGATCCAAACCTCCTCTGCAACCCCAATGTGGCAGCTTGTGGCAACACCGAATCCTTAACCCACTGAATGAGGCCACAGATTAAACCCATATTCTCACGGGTACTAGTCGGGTTCTTAACCTGCTGAGCCACAATGGGAACTCCTAGAAAATACTCTGAACTAAAAATAGTGAGAATAAGACATATTAAAATTTCAAATTAAAAATACAGAAAACAGAAGAAAGAAAATAGTAAATACCAGAAATTTAAAAAATGAAAAACAAACATATAATTGAGAATATCAACAAAAGCAGAGTTGATTCTTTATGAGAGTAATAATTGATAAACTTTGTGGAAGTCACAAAAATGTGCCTCTCGGGTCTGCCATGTGCCATAAATGACTAATGGTGCCAGCTGTGGTCTGAATCCATCACTGCATTTATGCTGAAGCCAAGTTTCCCATAAACACGGGACCAAGCACAGCAGGAAGACTATGTAGTCCTATTCTTGAGAGAGGTGGGATTTGGCTGGGTAACTTTGCTTGATGAGCAGTTTTGGCTTGAGGATTCCTTACTGACCTTATCAAAACTTAACTGCATTACAATCTAAGCCTCTTTCTACTCTAACTTCTTTCTTTCCCCCTCTCCAACACAGGAGACAGACTTGAACCACAATTTGACAAGTCACTCTGTCTCCTCTGGCTCCCACCTTATTTTCCTTCACAGGTATTTCCTTCAGTAAAACTGACATTTAACCTCATCTTCGCATCTACTTTTGGGAAAATCCTAACTAAAGTCAACCTCTGGGAAGAGAGATCAAGGAAAAAAGAGGACACATTTAATTCCAAGGTCAGGAACTTAAAAAAAAAATCACTACAGATCCTATAGAAAATAGGAAGATGAGAGACTATTATGAGTAATTTTATGCAAATAAATGGAAGTATTTGCATAAATTGGGAAAATTCCTAGAAAAGCACAATTTATCAAAACCAGCTAGGAAGAAATAGAAAAAGGTGAACATTCCTATTCAATTAAAGAAGCTGAACCTGTAATGAAAAGCCATCTGACAAATTATTCTCTAGGCCAAGTTATTTTGATGGGTAAGCTCTTTCAAATATTCACATAATAATAACATCAATCTTATAAAACTCAAACAGAAAAAGGCACTTTTCTTTTTTTTTTTATTTTCTTTTGTTTTTAGGGCCAAACTCATGGCATATGGAATTTCTGGGGCTAGGGGTCGAGTCGGAGCTGCAGCTGCTGGCCTACGTCACAGCCACAGCCACAGCCACGCTGGATCTGAGCCGCATCTATGACCTACAACAAGGCAATGCCGGATCCTTAACCCACTGAGCAAGGTCAGGGATCGAGTCTGTGTACTCATGGATACTAGTTGGATTCTTTACCACTGAGCCACTTTACAGGAACTAGAAAAAGGCACTTTTTAATTCACTTTATAAAGTCATCATAATGTTCCTGCCCAAACTAACAAGGATGTTGCATGAAAGGAAAATTATAAGGCAAACTCTCTTGTAAACACCATAGAAACCGAAAACAAAAATACAATCAGGTCAAATCCAATGATACACTAAAAGAGTATCATGACTATATTGGGATTATCCCAAGAATGCAAAGGTGGTTTACTACTCCAAAAATCAAGCTGTAATTCACACAGTAAAAGAAAAAAAAAAACAAAAACAAACCAAACCAAACAAAACAAAAAACAAAGAAATCATATAGTAATCTTAATAGATGCAGAAAAGTTCCTGGGTAAAATTCAACATCCCCCTATGAATAAAAAGTAGTCAACAACAACGAAACTCTTAGTAAACTGTTAAAGGAAGGAAACTTCCTTAATCTGATAAAGCATATCTACAAAGAACCTATAGCAAATATTATTCTTCTTGGTGAAATATTGAAAGTTTTTCACCTGAGATTGGAAATGAGACAAAAATGTTCAATATAACTATTACAACTGTATTCATATTCAATGTGCCTTACTGTGCAAGTTAATGTAGTAAGAAAAATTTTTGAAAAATTGAGGAAGAAATGAAGCTGTAATTACACACAGATGATATCATTATGTGTACAGAAAATCCAAAAGAATAAATAGACACAGTGTCTTAAAATTATTAAGTGAAAACAGGTCATTACAAAAAAATCTACAAATCAATAAAAAAACCAGAAACTGAAATCTAAAAGGATTCCATTAGAAAAAAATAGATAACATCAAAAACAACTAGGAATCTTACAAAGATAGATATCCAGAGTATTACACTGAAAACAACCTAGGAGTTCCCGTTGTGGCTCAGTGGAAATGAATTTGGCTAGTATCCATGAAGACGCAGATTGGATCTCTGGCTTCACTCAGTGGGTTAAAGATCCAGCGTTGCCGTGAGCTGTGGTGTAGGTCGCAGACATGGCTCGAATCCCTTGTGGCTGTGGCTGTGGCTATGGCGGCTAAAGCTCCAATTTGACCCGTAGCCTGGGAATCTCCTTATGCCACGGGTGCAGCCCTAAAAAAAGACAAAATAAATAAATAAATAAGGGTTGAAACGAACACTTCACCAAAGATATACAAATTAAAATATTCTCAACATCATTTGTTATTAAGCAGTTTTAAATCACAATGAGATAGCACTAGTACTGCTAAAATTAAAAACATTTATAATAAATGGATAATAAAAACTGATGAAAGTCGTTGAATTGAAAAAAAAATAAAATAAAGACAACCTAAATTTACAGAGGGAAATATTCTATGGATTGGAAAGCACAATATTATACAATTTCAATTCGCCCCAACTGAAATGCAGATTCAACATAATCTCAAAAATTCCATTAAGCATTAAACAAACTGGAAAAGAGGGACAACAAGCTGATTCCAGAATTTACATAGAAATGCAAAGGACCAAGAAGAACCAGAACAACCTTGAAGAACAAAACAAGAAAACTGGTATTACCAGATAAAAAAGCTGGTTATAAATAAGCAACCAAGAGTGTAAACTGGTACAAGAATAAAGAGGACAATGGAATAGAATAGATAGTCTAGAAAAAGACTCACTGATAAAATGTCATCTGAAATGTGACAAAGGTATTAATTTAGTGCAGTTAGAGAAAAAAGATGATGAGTCAACCAATCATTCATATGGGCAAAATAAATGAATCATGCCCATACCATATAAAAAAACTAATTCTATTTCCAGATGGACTGTGGACTAAGATGAAAAAAATGAAAAAAACTAAACTTTTAGAAAAATAGGAAAAGATCTTCATAAGCTTGACATGTGCAAAAATTTTCTTCAAAAGAAAATGAAGTTACTGCCCATAGGGGAAAGCATTATAAATTGGACCATATTAAAATTAAAGGCTCATCTAACAAAAGACTTGCATGCTGACCTTAAAAAGAATTACAATCAATAAGACAATTTAATAAACAGATGAAAAGCTGCCCCACATCATTACAACAAGAAAATTCCAGTTAAAACCACAATGAGATACTAATACATACTTAACCAAAATGACTAAAATTAAAAAGATGGATAGTAGCAAATGCTGTGAAGATGTGGAGGGGAAGAAAAGCCATTCTATATGCTGTTGGTGGGAGTATAAATTGATACCACCCCTTTGGAAAACTAGAACTGAAAAATGGAATCATTATGTATTATAATTATGACTGTGGTTACATAACCTTATGCATTTGTCAAATACGCAGAACTTGACACTAGAAAGAATGAATTTTTCTTATTTAAAAAACCCAACCTAGAAATGAAAGGAAACCAAAATAGAATACAAACTCTAACCAAAGAACATGACTGTATTACAAATAAATACTGTAACCACACTGAAGTGGATGGAATAAAAGAACCAACTTCAAGTAACTTTTCGGTAACAGTATTTTGACTAGATACTGCAGGGCCAAAGACATAAAGAACTGTAGTCTAATACTACTCTCTTAAGGAAATATGTTTCTCACAAGGGTATGGGAAAGCAATTCAAAACTACTTTAGGATGGAACAAATAAGTAAACACACTTTTTAGATAATGAGAACCAGAAATTTCAATATAAGAGAAAGAAGTTATAAATAAGGAAAGGAAGAAAGCTAGAATGAACTGGACTGGAACCAAAAGTATCAGTTTGAACTCAGGAATTTAAACATATGAATGGATAGGTGGGTATAGAAATAAATATAGATGGGTGTGTACTCATGTTGTTACAAATACATATATCGCCAATCTATTTGTAAGAGGGCCTAGAAGCAATGATTCTCGTGTAGCAACGAGCCTATCTAGCACCAACATCTGGGTTTCTAAATACCATTTGCCAATAAAAGTAACTGGGGCTACGTGAAGAAGCAGTTGATACGGGGACTAATGCACGTAAAACACAGGAGCCTAGAGCATTTTATGTTGTCAAAAGGCAGGATAGAGATTAAAAGATTATGGGAATAAAGTAAGTGAAAACTCTATACACTGTGTGATTCTGTTTTTAAAAGAAGCAAAACAAACTGTTAGCAGTAGAAGCCAAAAAAATGGTTACATTTGGTGGGATAATGATTAGAAGGGTTGCTCAAGGGGTGGCTTCTAAAGTGCTAGAAGTGTTCTATTGCTTGTTCTGGTGGTAGTGGCACAGGTGTACCAATTTTGTATCCACACTATCCTTCAAAACAAACTATACAAGATGTTCTATATTTTCATTATGGTGGTTGTTACATGTTATTTAGTACGAGCATTTTACTATACGTAATCTGTACCTCAGTAAGTTTGAATAAAGGTCCTTCAAGAAATAAATGCTGTAATAGGGGTAATATTTGCTCAGTATAGGCTGTCTCCCATTTTGCTTTCTAGCTTCAATAGAAAGGTTAAAGTTGAAAGGAGTCTCATTTCTCAACAGGCCTGAGATCACTAAACCGTACAAACCATATCCCAAAGATATTACTTTGTCAGGTATGTGACAGTTCTATATGTGTTATTCTAAATTATTTTCAACATCCTGGCTAATTAAAGGACTTTGTCTTTTGTGCTTACAAAAATCTAATATGGAACATGAGTCCATAACTTACTTGTTTTCATTCATAGCTAAGAAATATATATTCTGTAAAACTTCAGCTGGTAAGAACTTTTTTTTATGAATGCCATACACAGACATTCTGAAAGAATGTTACCTACTTTGTTCTGTCCACACCATTACCAACCTATGCCAATAAAAACGTGACAAAATTGATTTGGCTGCAGTAGAGATAACATTTTCAAAATGATTTATAATAATATTTTGTTGCAGTAGGAGTTGTGATGATATGCTGACATTCTTCTTTCAGCTGCTGAGATGGTTTTCCTTTAGAGTTTGCCTTTTCTTTTGCACACCTTCTGTGTTTTATGCCTACCAGAATTGCAAACCACACTGACCTTTTCTTGTAGAGAAACGGACAGCACTGAATGTTATCAAAGAATATGAAAACTTAACTAGCAAACCGGGTGACAAGTTTAAGGACTAAAGAACGTGAAGACAATAAACTTCAAAACCTCATTCACCCATAATGAAATGACAACGGACACTATGATGTAACTACCTTAAATTATAAGCTCCACAAAGACTGGAGACTATTTAAATATGAAGATTGCTTGCAGTTGTGGATGGGTCCTCGGTCCTTTGTGATTTATTGAGAAAAAGGAGCATTCATCAAGGCCTAACTTACTAAAGTACTAAATTGCCTAACTGCCAAAAGATTTTGTTTCCATCATCCTACAGGGTCATAGAACTTGAGGCATCATTATCAAATCACGTAATTCAATGATTCTCAAAGTGAGAGATGGAGGGTAGACAACATTGCTGTATCATCTAAGGGAAAATTTTCAACAAATACACACCTTTACACTCTCCTTCCCACAGACTCCATCACCCACATTCTCATACGTCTTCTTGAGGATGTAGATTTCAATATCCCTCACAGGGACGTATCAGATTGATTGTATTTATGAAAGCAGGGCTCTGTTTAACAAAATCCCATTAAATGATTCTGATATGACAGCACCAGTCTTCCAGGTGAAAACCTCTGACCTAATCTTGTTTTTCCCATTTGAACAATGTTATAATTTAAACAGCCCAGAAAGTATTCTAAAAGTATTAAGAAAAGTATACAATTTATCCTTCAGGGATGTATTTTATTGTCTCAAGAGCCACTATGTAAAATGCATTATTTCAATTTAGAACAAAAGTTCTATTGCTTCTTCTAATTTTTAATGATATATTTAGAGCAGAAATGGAGAAATTTAAACATTCTATAAAGATACATGTATACATGTGCATGTATGTAATATGCATATATATAAAATATCTGCACTATAGTCTTTAATAAATAAGATGTTAATATATGACAACCTTATTAGCAGCTGCAGTCCAGCAGGTAACATTAGGTCTTAGTTTGTTTTTTTGTTTGTTTTTTGCTTTTTAGGGTCGCACCTGTGGCATATGGAAGTTCCCAGGCTAGATGTTAAATCAGAGCTACAGCTGCTGGCTAACGCCACAGTCATAGCAACACGGGATCCAAGCTGTGTCTGTGACCTACACCAGAGCTCACAGCAATGCCAGATCCCCGACCCACTGAGCGAGGCCAGGGATTGAACCCGTATCCTCATGGATACTAGTCAGATTTGTTTCTGTTGTGCCACAACGGGACCTCCTGCTACTAGATTTTTTAAAGTTCATAGACAAGGAAATGATTTCCCCAACCTGACTCCCATGCTACAAAACAGGTTCATTCAACATTTATTAAAAGTATCAAAATGGATAGAATCATCTTTTCTTTCCTGTCCTTCATCCCTAGCCTCCTACCCTTATTACTCTTCAGTCCCCCAGCCACCCCTACCCAATCCCTTCACTTCCCCAAAAGCTCAGAACTCAGTCTACAAGCAACGAAACAATGATTGGTATGTGACAAAATCTCTGGGCTGGAGTGATAAGGGATGGATACCTCACTGAAAGAGAGGCAGCCAAAAAAATAGGGTAAGTGGAATCTTCTCCACTTACCCTATTTGATTCACAAGCAATTTAGAGAAGAGGAATTCAAATAATTACATTTATAAAACAAGAGAGTTGTTTATAGATACCATACCTCAAAAGAAAAACGGTCTCTAGAATTAAATACCAAGGAAACTGATTTTATAACATTACTGCTAAATGCCACAAACTTAGCAGTGGCCATTTAAAAATACTCTACAGTGTAAGTTTTCAGGAACAATGATTCCTAATTAGTATTTTAATAAGTGTGAGCACTGCCTTGTGCCATTCTGGAATGTCACTTATGGTAAATTAAGGGACACTTTCTTTCCCCATCTTTCATTAGTATTTTAATGCTAGGAGGTGGGAAGAAGCTGATCCATATTCAAGAGGAAAGGAGGAAAAACAATAACAAATTGGCATTTCTTCTGTGAATTGCCCCACAGGCCAAGCATTTTTATGTTCTTAATCATTATTAAATGACTTAACATGACACCCAGAGCCTGGCGAATGATTGCATCCTGACATGAGAACGAATTACAAATGAAATGAAAGATCAAGCCGTATTAGAGGATTGCCTCTGGGAAATGAAAATCTTTAATTCTCTTTTATTATTGACATTTATTTGGCTGCCATGAATAACAACATAGCAAGGAGATTCAGCTATGCCTGTGCATTGAATAGCTTATCCCAGGGCTCAAAACTGCATTAACATTTATCATGTTTGCTTTTGTAGCTGACACCACTGAACAGATTCTCTATCCATCTTGTATTTATCATGCATTGCAGATATAGTGCATCCTCTAATTTAAGTTCATTTTCATATAGTAGGAACAGCAAAGATTAGCCAGAGTCTTTCCTCAAATAAATTCCTGCTGGTAAGCAACCCTAAGAATGGTTTAATAGATTTAATAAAGAACAAAATGAGTTGACAAGGAAATTCAGTCACAGTAAGGGGAGGCTAATTTTAAAGGTTTCATTGTGGGGAAAATTGTGCAAATTCACAGTGAGGAAGGCACTTGTACAATATGTATATCTGGAATATAGAAAGCCTTAAAATAAATGTCTCCATAAAGAGAAACAAGTTGCATTTTACGAATCTGAAGGCAGTACAACAGTTTCTATAAGATAAGAAATCTACTTGTTTTTTACTTTTCCGAACAGAGTTTATTGCTAAGACAGGAAAGGCCACATAGTATGAAGATAGCAATTCAGATAGTTATTAACGTAGGGTTATGTTTTCATCACTTATTACTTTTCTGTCTTGTACAAATTAACAACATGGATAGAAATTCCCTGGTAGATCAGCGGTCCTGGGAATTCCTCATGCCGCTGCCAAAAAACAAACGAAAACAACAATATGGCTTTTCCTGTCACAACAGTAAGAGATTACATAGTACCTGGTGCCTTTACTTACCTGATCTTCTTTGACTGGACTACCCTCCTTTATTTAAATCCTTCCTAAAATTCAAGGCTTAGCAAGGATTTCAAGTATCTTGGGAAAACAACTTAGTATCTCTGAATTTTGTTTGAAAAATTACTTTTTTATTATTCTTTGTTTTATATACTTTTAATTATAGAAAGTTTTAAACATATTTACAAGTGGAAGTAATAGCAATAGTGACCATCCCTCATATATCCATCACCTGGCTTCCACAATTATTAACTCATGACAAATCTCATTTCATCTATAACCCCAATTCACTGTTTACCACTCACTGGATTATTCTGAAACATGTATTTCTGGAAGTAAATTTCTGAATCTTGCGTTTGACAATTCTAAAATAAGAAAGTTGGAATAAATTAATTCCTGGGTTCTTTCTCTCCACAATTTGACCATAATTAATTCTTTAATCCATTTCACCCTTATATATTTAATTCGATAAAAAATTTACTCCATATTCACTATAATCTCTTTCCTCAAGTTTTACTGATCTCCTTCTCTGAGTCAATATAACTGTACAATTTGTACAGTCTGTATCAATAATTAAGAAATATAATTATATTTTGTTGTATTCATATTTTGATGCATATCAATTTTATTCTCCAGTTAGATCTTAAGGCTATCTCAAATTTCAGTGTTCAACAGAGTACTGAACAAAATAAAGGTAATAACTCCTACTGTTTATAATAATTATTAACTAATTGATTCATTTTAATCCCAATGATTCAGACAGTATTTAAAGGTTTGTATTTTGGCTTTAAAAGTAGGCAGGATCATATAGACAATATTAGTCATTTTAATCAAAAGGTGTTTGTTTACTAGATGAAATTTCTATTCTATTTCTATGAGAGCTATAAAATAGATTCCTGAGTAAAAAATGAAGTGAGGTTTTCTTTTTGAGGTTTAAAACTAAGGAAATAACTTTTTCTTTCCTTTTTTAGCCATTTTGCACGGCATACGGAAGTTCCAAGGCCAGGCATCAAATTGGCTCCTCCATAGAGACAAGCTGGATCATTAACCTGCTGTGCCACAGTGGGAACTCCAGGAAAAGACTTACTTCTGAATTTTATTTGCTCATAATGAGATAAATTTATTTTATTCAAATGGAGGTATTTGGTAAATAAAATGTTTTTCTCCCCCCCAGGAAAAACATTTCTAGACTGACAATATCTCTAAAACATCAAAATAAATAAACTAAATCAAAGTAGACTTAAACTTAATTTTAATAAATTAAATTCTTGGAAATGAAATCTTTTCTATTGAGAGAAGATAGGCATATGTATTCAAACAAAAAAGTGATGAATGTATAAATCAACTATAATAAAAAAATTTTAAAAACCCAAACAGTAAGAGGCACATTTTCTCAAAATAGAACAAACAGTCCTAAAATCTGTATGGAACCACAAGAGACCCTGAACAGCTAAAGCAATCTTTAGAAAAAGAACAAGGCTGGAGGCATTACACTTTCTGATTTCAAACAACATTACAAAGATAGAGTAATCAAAACAGTACGGTATTAATATAAAGGCAAACACGTAGATCAATGGAACAGAATAGAGAACCCAGAAACAAACCCACACGCATATCATTAATTAAATTATGACAAAAGAGCCAAGCATATACAATGGGGAAAGAACAGTCTCTTTAATAAATGGTGCTGGGAAAACCAGACAGCCACATGCAGAAGAATGAAACTAGACCATTATCTTAAAACATACAAAAACATCAAAATGGATGAAAGAATTGAAGGTAAGACTTCAAACCAAAAAACTCTTAGAGGGAAACAAAGGGAATAAGCCCTTGACATTGGTCTTGATGATTTTTCTGGATTTGACACCAAAAGCAAAGGCCAAAAAAGCAATAATAAATAAGTGGGACTTCAAAGTCAAAAACTTCAATCAACAAAATAAAAGGCAGCCTAAGGAATGGGAGAAAATATTTGCAAGTCATGTATTTGATAATAGGTTAACATCAAAATGTAAAAAAACTCAAGAGTGAAAACCAAATAATCCAATTAAAAAAACGGGCAGAAGATCTGAAGAGACATTTTTTCCAAAGAAGGCATAGATGGCCAACAGGTCCACAAAAGGTGCTCTAAAGAATTAATTATCAGGAAAATACAAAACAGAACCACAATGAGTTATCAACTCATACCTGTTAGAATGGCTATTACCAAAAAGACAGGAAAAAAATGTTGGCAAGGACATGGAGAAGAGGGAACTGTTGGTGGGAATGCAAACTGGTGCAGTTGCCATGGAAAATAGTATGGAGACCCCTCAAAACATTAAAAGCAGAATTATCATATGATCCAGCAGTTCTACTCCTGGGTAATAATCCAAAGGAAAGAGAGAAACTCTAATTCAAAGAAATATCTGCATCCCTCTGTTCACTGCAGCATTATTTATACTAGCCAAGACATGGAAACAACCTAAGTGTCCAATGATAAACACTTAGAATGGATAAAGAAAAGGTGGTATACATACGCGCACAGTAATATTATGCAGCTATAAAAAAGAAGGAACTGCAATCATCTGAAACAATATGGATGAAACTTTAGGGCACTATGCTAAGCAAAATAAATCAAACATGGAAAGATAAATACTGTATGATCTCCCTTACATGTAGAGCTAAAAAACAAACAAACAAACCCAAACTCATAGATCCTTGAACAAAATGGTAGATGGCCCGAGATGGGAGTGGGGATGGATGTGAGGGTAAGAGAAATACGTTAAGGTAGTAATAAAAGGAAAAGTACATTTGTTTTGAATAACTGTAACAGAAATAATACAGAATTTTGTTATAATCATTAATCTCTATAATAGTGAGCTTCTCCAACAGTTTCTAATTGTACCTGTAGCCAGTATAGTGTCTTCTCTTCCTTGGGTGAAAATCACAATTCGCTGCCTCTTCGAGTTCACCTTTGGCAGAGCTTGTGTCTTTTTGGCTATTTCTTTAATATCTTCAGTCTATTAATAGAAAGGAGGAAAAAAATTCTCATAACCACTATAATAAACTAAAAGTTTATTAGAAGATTAATATGTTATTCAAATTAAGAGAGACGAACATCTATTGAGAGTTATTTAGAAATTTTAACCACATACAAAAGTAATTAGTACAATAATCTTTAAGGAATCCATCAAAGTTCCAGCATTTTAAATTTATGATGAATCTTATTTCATCTTAATCTACCTGCCTTTTATATTATTCTGAAGCAAATCTCAGAAACTACATAATGCCATAAGTAAATGCTTTAGTATTTCTTTCTTTCTTTTTTTGGGGGGCCCACACTCGAGGCATATGGAAATTCCTGGGCCAAGGACTGAACTCATGCTGCAGGTGTAACCTGTTCCACACTTGTGGCAACGCTGGATCCTCAACCTGCTGTGCCACATGGGAACTTCCTTTAGTATGAATTTCTGAAAGATAAATACTCAAACATAATAGTTGATATTATGTTGATAATATATTATCAACTACTATGTTGATAATATCAACCATTATCATGTTTTAAAAAGTTAATAATAATTTTAAACTGTCAACAAAAATCCAGTCAGTTTTCAAATTTCCAATAAGAAGAGATTTGTAAAAAGAGAATACTGAATTATTTTAGTGGTTTACAGAGCATAATTATGCTGATTCTGGAAATAATGCAGCTACTATAATGACAAACTTTTCAAAGAACTAAAATAAGAAAAAGATGCTATTTCCTAGAGAATTTTTTAAAAGATAAAGTTTAAAAAATTACAAACTAATTCTAGAAACCCTTATTCTATTTTTCATATCACATAGTCTTAGAAGTTTTACATTCATAAATGTTCTGTCTTGAAATCTAATTCTTGAGGTTAGATTCTTAGAATCATGTTTTCAGCAATTTTAGATAATTTAAAAACCTACGTCTGAATCTAGTGGGCTTCTAAAATTGTCTGTGGTCTGGGGTTTCGTGGTAGACTGCTCTATCACTGTGCAAAGTTTCAAACAGTTATGGAGAGAGAAACACATGCCAGAGGGGAAATATGTCTGAATGTCATAAAGGAAATTAATTAGCATATATAGGATAGAAAAATTTAGGTAAACAAAGCAGACAAGTCATATTAGTTACAGACAACATCAGAAACCATGACATTTTTAAAGGTGCAATAATCTTCAGTGAAATATTTGTATGTCGTTTGTTCATGAAATACTTAAGAAATTCTGGATGATATATGAAGGTAAGCTTCTCCTATACCTAACACCATGATTCCAGAGAACAGTTCTTTCTGAAAAGAACAGCCGCTTGTGGTAGGACAACGCTGCTGACCTTTCAAACACGCTGACTATTTCACTTTTGGTTGCTTAATTTAGAACAGAACTAAGACTGCACTCTGATAAGATAAGAAATTCCCTCAGTTTTAGGAGAAAGACTATTAGAAATGACTGGTAATAGCTGAAAGGACCTACCAAAATGCCAGTGTCTTATAATAATAACATCTTCATTCTCTCAAATAAATGTATACGTTTAATTAAAACTACTCACATATACACTCTCAATCTCCTTACCACACACGTACTTTACTAGGATTTTTGCTTACGATTGAGTATAGTTCATTTTTAGTAAAGATAAGAAGCAAGCTCCAGAAAGATTAACTTTATCATATTGGAGGCGGAATCTTATGCACATACTGGATGTTTTTTAAGTAGAGGTCCTTCTTTAAGGTGGTATAAGGAATAAATTAAGAATGAGATTCAGGTGTCTTATACTAATCCTGTGGGAAGATATATTTTTGGTGGAAGCTTTGGTCATTTAATCAAAGAAACCTTTTTTAATGTCTCAGATTAAGTCTTATAAAAATGCAGTTCAAGACTGAAACAAACTTTTCAAATATAAAAGATAAATCTTTACAGAAAGGTTAAGCTTTATTCTATCTGTATCCAAATCCACAGTTCACCCCCCCACCACCGTGTCCCTCCCAAATCACCCAATCTAGGTTATGGAACAGAAAAAGGATATTAGAGGAAAAAACTGGTGAAATCAGAATAAATTCTGTAGTTCAGTTACTGACACTGTATGAATGTTAATTTCCTGGTTTTGAGCATTAGATCTTCAATATCTACAGTGTTAACGTTAGCAGAAGCTGAGTGAAGAGTATCTGGAAATTCTCTGTACTATTTTAACAAATTTTCTGAATCTAAAATTGTTTCAAAATAAGTTAAAAATAGATTTTGTGAGGATGAGAGGATAAGGCAAGTGAAAGAGCTTAACGCAATATTTAGCAGATGCTAAGTACTTAATAAGTATTAAGCCATTTCATCTATTGACTGCCATTTTAATGCTTTCCAAAACTGTCAATTCCTGAGTTGCCTCAAACATCTCTAGAAAGGGCCTCAAGAGTTTTGAATATCAAGAATTTAATGATGGTATCTAATAAGGGGGGAGAGAGGGAAAAAAATAAGTAGAAGAAAGCTCATAAATTTAGCTGAGCTATGTATACAGAGCTATGAGCACTCTAAAGCACTCATTAAATCTTAACTACTGTTGGCAGTACACACCATTACTATATCCTCACTTTATAGATGAAGAAATTGAGTCACGGAGAGGTTAAGTAACTTCTTAAGGTCATAAACGTACTAGAAGAGGAGCCAGGACTAGCACCCACAAAGTTTAACTCCAGGGATTACACTCTTCTATGTTATCCACAAATTAAACTGCTTCTACGAATTCTGGCAACATGCTTTCTGTTGTTGTTTTCATGAAAGTATAGCATGTTCATCCCAAATCATTTTATGTGACAGCCACAAATCACTGCTGATCTTGCAGTTTAATTATTTTTTTTCTTTATTGTTCTGGCTTGTATTTATTTTACCCACATGAATTTCAACTTCTGAACTTCCAGAATTACTCATTTAAAGATCTGATTTTATCTTCCAATATGTAAGAATGTGAGAAAGAAAGAAAAGTGTAGTACTCTTTATTATTGTAGCTCCACTATGTATTAGCTATGTGACCTTGAACAAATCATGTGGCTTATACTTTCTGTTGAACTGATGTGGCAGTATATGCCTACCTACCTGCAGGGGTTTGTGTGAATACTAAATGTATTAATGATATGTTAGAAAAGATTTTTATAAACTGTGAATCATTTCATAAATGTTAAATTATGCTTTTATAGTCACTGGTGATCATACACCTTAAATTTAGCATTGTTTTCCAAATTAATGAATATATTCTTTATTTAATAAGCTGATAATATGTATGTTAAACAATATTGTCACAACCTACCTATTCCTATACAATACCAACTGTGGTGTTCACATACATTGCCTCACTTAAGCATAGCATATACTGCTTTGTTTCCCAAATAGAAACTCCTATAATAATTATGCTGTTTATATGATGTGTCGATCTCTGTCTTATCTCACACTACCTCCTCCCCACTCACTCCATTCCAGTCACACTGACCTTCTGTTGGTTCTCGGAGTACAGAATACATTATGCTCCCTCTTGTCTGGTGGCCTATGTACTCTGTTCCCTGTTTGAAAAAATTTTTCCTGTTGTTTGTTTTGCTTTTTTCTGTCATGCCTAGATATTTTTATTTTTCAAGCTTTACTTCCTCAGAGTCAGTCCAATGACCATCAGAGCAGAATAGGAGCCCTCTGGCATTTTTTACTTGTACATTCTTGGGATTTTTATCTTGTCGTCAGGGTCTATCAAAGTGGTAGGCACATAATGCTCAGTAAGTATTTGTTGAATGACTGTGTGATTAAATAAAGAGAATTTTAATACTTATCTTATCCCTTTCAGTTAATCTATTGTTTAAAACTATCCTCTTCTGGGACTCGGTAACCTAAAAAAAGCAGTACTGAACTCTCTTAGTTAGCAGGACTTGACTTGGTATCTTATGTATAGAAACTCCTGGTAATCATTTGCTGCATTCTTTGTATTTGTGAGGAATTCAGGAATCTTAGAAAAGTCTTGGAGAATCCTTTGGGAAAAAATGCCTCTTGAAACTCTGTGTACCTTCTATCTAGTACTGATCATTGAAACTTTGTATGATGATGTGTATGCTCTATTTATGCTGGGCCCAATATGGCAGTTCCTATCTATGTGTGCATTTGAAATGTGCCTAGAAACAGAGGAAGTGAATTAAATTTTATTTAACTAATTTTTTGGGGGGGCCACATCTGTGGCACGTGGAAGTTCCCAGGCCAGGGATCGAACCTGCACCACAATTGCGATTGTGCCACAGCTGTAGTAATGCCAAATCCTTAACCTACTGCACCACAAGGGAACTTCCAAATTTTATTTAATTTTAATTTAAATAGCTGCATGTGGCTAGTGGATGTCTACATTTTTTTTTTTTTTTGGTCTTTTTGCCTTTTCTAGGGCTGCACTCATGGCATGTGGAGGTTCCCAGGCTAGGGGTCCAATCAGAGCTGTAGCCGCCGGCCTACGCCACAGCCACAGCAAAGCAGGATCCAAGACCCGTCTGCAACCTATACCACAGCTCACGGCAATGCCGGATCGTTAATCCACTGAGCAAGGCCAGGGATCAAACCTGCAACCTCATTGTTCCTAGTTGGATTCGTTAACCACTGAGCCACGACGGGAACTCTTAGTGGATGTCTATTAGAAAGCACAATTCAGTACTTTTCTCTATCACTGTTATTAGATGATAGAGTTGTCATTGGTCAGAAAAAGACTACAAGTCTGGAAGCCTCTGGGTAGTCATGGGCTGTGGGGAAAGTAGGAAGATGGAAAAGAATTGCTTCATTTTCTCTATGGTGAGAAGTAGTGTATCTCAGAGATCTAAAATAAGAAAATTAAAATTTGTCGCTTGGAGTAAAACTGAGTAAATGAACCAACAGAAAAGGTATGAATTCTCTTCATCATGTGGCATGCACTCTATTGCACTGAGAATGAAAATACAAATATTATTTTTATTTAGGCTTTGGAGGTATTTCTTCACCTTAATTTGAATCAATTTTCAATACTGCTTTTAAAAGGCTTCGTAATGAAACATGTTTTTAAGTACCTTATTTTATTTAGGTTCTAAAAATACAAACCTTTAATCGGCTCAGCTCAAGATAAGGTTGATTTAAAAACATGCTACAGTCTGAACTATATATTTCCAGAATAATAAAAGGTCTCACAAACTTTTTACCCCAAGAATAATTGTCCTTTTAAATTCTGAGCAGGTTTGTCACTTAAATCAGGCATTTTGCAATTTTCTATATATATATCTTCTGCTTTGTGCTCAGCTCCAGTTTTTATCTCATTCTCCAGTGCCCACAAAGCTGCCTCATCTTGAACTGAAAATTGCCCAATTCATTTTAAAGATTAAATTTTTTTTAAAAAAGAAAGATTATCTAGAATTTGCAGAGAAGCTAACCAGAACATCATAAACAATGCCGCTGAGGATATTTCCTGATGAATAAACACTGGTTATTTTTAGAGGCATTTGGATTGGTTTGTTAGCAGACAGATCACTAGTGGCAACACTCAGTGGCTTTGGGAACTGGTTGGATTTAAAATAGAAAATGAGGGTAGGACCGTGGACTTGTTGGAAGAAAAAACGCTCACCTTTCTTTATAAATTTTCATCTCTCTCCTCTCATTTATGCCCCAAATTAGGAAGTAAAATTAAAGTTGGGAAGGATAAGATACAGACTTTGTCTAGTTTGTCATACTAGACTTGACAGCACTGACACATTTCTATGGATATTAAACTGTTAAGTGATTTATTCTTATTTGAGTCTCTAAAAATACCAAGTTTTAAACCTATGCTTTCATATTACTAATGGACTAAGGAGACTTTAATGGCATTTTAAAATCATTCAATTTCTCTAAAGAGCATTCCATACATGGATTATCTTTATTAACAATACTTACTTGAGATGATTCTACTCAAGGCTCTTACAGATTCTACAATGCCTAGAATATTTTAGGGAACCCATGAAGTGACACAGAACAATACAATCTAACATATCACTATCAATGTCACTGACAGTGGTGTTTTGCTACGTTAGGAAGTAATAAGGTGTAATATTTATGCAATCTAACATATCACTATCAACGTCACTAACAGAGGTGTTTTGCTACATTAGGAAGTAATAAGGCGTACTATTATAATCATCATCACTTTGTTTATATGCTTATAATCATTTATGGCAGATTTATGGTAAAAAGAAACAGTTCTAGAATAAATAAGAATTGATGGAAAGGTTATTATGGTGCTGGTTAGAATAAAAGAGAACAAGTAGTCTGTTGCTAAGACTGAATTTAAACCAGGCATATTCAAAGTATGAAGCTCAATGGAACAATAAAACTACAAATTAGTAAGGTTTAATAAACTATTAAAATTATTATTATTGAGGTACTAGTGAATCATGATTATTTGTTATACAACATGTTATATTTCTAAGCATCTACAAAATTGGTTATTTTCTGGAAATAAAACACATTTTAAAATGTTAGCACAGAAAATAGGACACAAATTTGTACTCTACAAGTTTTTATCTTTGGAGAATTTTGAGGTAATAACAAAGAATGTCAGTTGTTAATATTGAAATTTAATGTCAGTGAAACTTTAAAAAACATGACTGAAAACATTTACTTATAGTCTCATGATCAAAACATTTGACTTTTAAATTGAATATTCCGCTGATTACATTTAATTTTGTATCTCAATTGCCCATTTGGGAAATTACAAAGTGAGACTTAGATGAGATAAAAATTACTTGGAAATCTTTATTCCTCTTCTTCATGTGACTCAACCTCATATTCATGAGAATATGTTAAAACAAAAAAAGCCAGCGCCTGAGAAACCATCAGAGTTCCCATTAATTGAGCATTATGAGGCAGATAATGCTCAATTACCCTGATAGAGGTTTCTCATAGGACCTTGGGAGTAGAATACCTACACCACATGTTCACTGCCTTTCTCCTAGAAAAGGAAACTCTATATCTGCTTGTCAAGCCCTATGACCTGGATAACATACATAAGTATTACTTCAGTGCTTGATAATGAATCTGCCTTTGGTACATTTAAGTAACAGTTCCATCACGAATCCACAGAACACCTTTCTATAAGGAGTTCAAGCTCTAAGTGAGCTTACTAACACAGCCAATCAATGCTCACAGGTTCAGTAGATGGTAGACAATACTAAGTATGCAAATAAGGAGAGCTATATATTCCAGCTCTAGTCAGAGTAAATTTTTAAAAATTACAAGCATGAAACATTCCAAGTTGCTGTATAGAACACAGGATTCTACATAGCTCTGGCTAAATAAATATGACACTCATAAAACTCAAAAACTCAGGTAATTCTCTAACAATTAACCTGGGCTTGGATTAGTCAGTGTTTTCTAACAATCGATTGGAAGGTGGCTATTACATAGGTAAAAACGTGGTACTGTCTGTTGTCTTAATTTTGCCAACAACAACCACATGGAGTTTGGAATCTTGACAGGATAATACTCCTATCAGGAAAACAAAATCAGGACGTAGAAATTAAAGCAATTATCAATATTTTGTTTCAGAAAATTTATGAGCTTTATCCTATCAAAAAAAAAATAAGAAAAAGGAGAAAAAGAGAAAGAAAAAAAGAAATTCAAACAGGAAGTTTGTATGAGCATGATCCAAATTAATCAGTTCCTAACAACTGTTAAGTACAACCTTTTGGAAATTAATTTACATAATGATAATCTACATGTGGTAGGGTTGAAATTATTTAAACGACATTATATTTCACTATTTAGTCTTGCTCCACCACTGCTTTAGCAGTGAATCCTTATGAAATGTAATGCAGCTAATGAGGTAGCTTTTTAACTGAACAAACTGACAGGCCCCATATCTGCAGAGGCAGCTTGAAACCGTGCCCAACCTCTTGGCTTCCCAAGAGGCTTTTCAAAATTCAATAAATAACATCTGTAGGCGATGTTGGGTGCAGACCTAGCAGAGTGCGTCATAACACTGTGCTGGCAGAACAAAGAAACCATGACGACTGCCAAGTTTCCATGGCAACTGCTGCGAGGCTCTGAGAGTATAATAGCACATCAATCACTGTCCAAAAGAACTTCATTATCAGCTAGAAAAAACCTTTAGGATCTGTTTAGTGTGCAATTGTGGGTTAACTCACCTCAAAGCCTTGCTCTCTAGCAAAAGTGGCAGCTTCCTGAAATAAAAAAAAAAAGAACAGTTAATTATAAAGTGCTAGGTAATGAAGAAATAATCCATTTTGAAACTCATTCAAATAGTCTTCTTTTTACACAATTATCTCAATATACCCACATAGTTCATTTTTTATTCTTATACCAAAAAAAAAAAAAGATTTCTTTTTTCCTTGACATAAAAAAAGGCAGCATAATGTCAACACACTTCACAAGTTGAAATAAAGAAGATGTAGTACATGTTTTCACTGTAGCTGTCACCATGAGTTCAGGTGTTTTGACCCCAGCAAAGAAAGATAATCATTTGAAACCCTAGGAAGTTGCTGATGGTTGTTTTTAATTAAAACAATACCTTTCAGAAAGCTCTTCTGTAGAGAAGACGTCTGCTAATAAATGTATAGATTCAGAAAAACCACCATTTTGCAATCACTAGTGAAATTTATTTCGGCAAGGATCATTAATGGATGCTAAAACTAACAAAGATTACATGCTGGTCAAGGGGAGCAAAGTGTAACTTTATAATGGAAGGATCAAGCTGTCATCACTTTACCCCAACCATCAATGCTACTATCACTCGTCATTAATAACAGTATCACCAAATATACTGTCTTCTGTTATGATGCCGTATGCATCACATATAAAGTTTTTAATGTGAATTAATCAAAACTTTAATTCAGTAACTCACAGTCTACAGGAAATACAGAGGATAGAAGAACAAGTTAAATGATACACTGAGAAAACAAATGGACATTATACAGGACCGGTAGGTTGGTCCTTTCAGTAAGTCAATGTCATGATCAAGTGGGGAGGGGGGAAATGACCAGAAGTAATGTACAGATCTTAACTGGAAACTGTTTTGAATAAACCAGCTATAAAATATATTTTGGGACAAGTGGAGAAATGTGATTATTAAATGGGAATTAGATAATATTAGGAATTATCAATTAGATAAGGAAAATGCCCTTGATTTTTAGAGGTGTATCCTGAAGTATTTTGGGATAAAAGAGCATAATATATACAATTTATTTTAGAAAACTTAAAAAAATAAACTGAAGCAAAAATGGTAAAATGGTAATGCTGATTAAATCTATATGTATTCAGCATTTCTGTTTTTTTGCCTGTTTGAAAATTTTTGTTATAAAAGGTCTAAAAACTACCCATTTATTTCCTTTTGATATAACATGACAAGGTAACAAAAGTTGAACATTTTAAAAATAGTTAAAAAATTTTTAAATACAATGTTTTTCTAGATATTAAATATCTTAAGGGTATACTCTGATGAACATTATTATCTACTCTAATGCCCTTATAATAGGTTATCAAATGACAAAAACACATTTGTGTAACCAAATCCTTTCCCTTTCTTCATTCTCTGCTTTGTGCATATATTTTAATTTTAGTACCAATACAGAAAATGGTGGAATATTACTTTTCAATTCCACTTCCCTCTTGAAAATGAAAACAACAACAACAAAAAAAAAACTGCAGACTACTGTCAAGAGCCTCAACATCTTAACTTACATTCCTCCAAAATTATCTTTGCCAAGAGATATTAATAGAAGGATGGGATGTGAGCCTGAGTAGTGAGCAGATCCAATGCAACTAAAACGACGGCTGCACCAAACCATGTAAGGCAGAAAGCACAGTTACAGTCTCCAGCACAAATCTGGGTACTATCAACATGCTGAGGAAAACACAGGGAGAAAAAGTATGTATGCACTTAGGGTCCAAGATACTAATACACTGTAAGTTTAAAGAAACAATTTTAGGGTTTAAAAAGGTCTAAATGGATGATTACATCTAAACACTGAAGTTAATATAAAGTGATAGGCTGAAAGGACAACTCCTTAGGCTGTTCACTAGAGAAGCATAAGGCTGATTGAGTTAACCTTAGTTGATGTAGAAAAAAAAATTGAATTATGATCTTGACAACTGGTGCAAGCAAGGTTAGCCTCTGACAACTTACTTACAAGAGAATCTTGTATACCACACAGTCAATAATATCTGCTAGTCTGTATGTCAAGGAAAAGGCTAAGGTTCAAAAGATATCAAGGTAGAATTCTCCCAGTTCAAGAAATAACCAAATTAATTGTTATACAAAAAAGACAACTAAAAAGCTCTTCAAGAGCTACTTATTTATATTATTTCATCTGAGACATGAAAGAAACCTAGAGCACTATAAGACAAAATTAGTGTGAAGGATCTGTATGACTAAAATTGCACTAAGACATAAAAACTTAAAATTCACATACAGTAAAGTTGCCTTTTTTAATGTCCAGTTTTGCTCATACAAATGTAAGAAGCAATTAACTGTGACCTGTTATGGTAATATTCTTTATGGAACATTGGTCCTAGGACACTTCCACATCTGTAAACTATTCCAAGCACAAACATATTTCTGACTGAGTAAGGACATGCTAAAGAAAAGTCAACTCAATTTTCTCTCTTAGCGCCCCCTCACACAGGTTTGCAGAGCTGTGCCCTATCACTGAAAAGCTAAGCACTTGTTCTAGGGCTTAAAAAGATCTTATCTTCTGACTTCCTCCCACCTTCCTTTGATCTTGGGCTGGTGCCCCCAGTCACTCCATTAGAGAAGGCAGCTGGCTCACATCACTGCAGACTTTCCCACAGCTAACCTCTGATCTGAAGGTGTTTGTAGATACAGTGATGGAACAACATTTATTTTTCCCTCACAGCAAAACAAATAAAACAACACAGAGGAACAGTTTGACCCAGTAAGAATTTTAAGCAGAATTTTAGTCCTCAGATTCACTGCATGCAGGGAAAGAAAAGGCAGTAGGTCAGAAATCAGGGCATAAACGGTGGGTAGAATAGTAAGGCAGGTTCCAAATATCAGGGGTAATTCCAAGGGAACTGATCACACTAAATTGAAAAGGACTTTTTAGCGTGCCTTCGCAGTAAAAGTGAGAAAAGAAAACAAGCAAGTCCCCATCTGTGCTGCCCCAGGGCGCCACGTACTGAGTTTCACAAATCTAATGAAGCAGTCAGGTTAAAATCCAACCACAGAGTGGATGTGACATGTGGTGAACAGCTAGGGTTAGAATAGAGAAGCAGGGCGGTTCCTAATGCAGGTGATTATCCATGTGATAATCATTATATTTACAAGCTTTCCATTTTAGATCTGACATCAAAAATCACAAAGCAGGAGGGATTAAGGAAATAAACAACCGACACAGAGGCTTTCCTGCTCCCCTGAGAGTGTGGCACTTTCATTCATGCATGACAAGCAACAAAAGCAAAACCAAACAGGCCAGGAGAGTATTTCTGAGAAGGCTGGATTTCACATTAACACTTCTTTCCATTTTGATAACTTTCACTATTATTCAGTTTCTCATACAGGTCACATTTTCAAAATCAGTTCCCATTGTTGTCTATGCTATAATACAGTATCATTTTTGGTTTACAAGGAGTGATACTCACATAATATATCTTTTACAACAACAAAATCATTTTTTCCTTCCTGGAATTGAGTGCTGTGAATAAAATGATATATAATTAAGTCTTAGACTCTCATCTACACCACACTATTTAGGATTTGCAGTAGGCTTGCTGCTTCACCAACCAGGCTAAAAGGATGAAACAACTAGTTTTTTGAGTAGAGACTTTAAAAAAAAAGCTGAAATTCATGGTTAATGAAAACTATGGAATACTTACATTAAGAGCTATTTAAAGGGATTAGCAAACTACTACTAAAAAGCACAATCCTCAGATTATACAGGAAAGAAAGGAAAAACTCAAGTGTGTCTGTGTGTATGAAAGGTGACTATTTCCTTTATATTCAAGTCAAAAGAAAAGTATTTTCTCTGTATTTTGTCTGATAACACCACAATTTTACTTTATACAGAATTATCTGTAATCACCAATTAATTAAAACCATAACTAGTCCATATTGTTATTCGAATTATCTGCCACCAGTTAGACAGAAATACGAATGTCTTCTATATTTTGACCATATACCCTGAGACTTTGCCAAATTCACTTATTAGTTGGAGGGACTACACTTTTGCTTTTATAAAGACTTCCTATTAACCATACCACAAAGTTATTTATTTATTTTTGGGGGAGGGTCTTTTTGTCTTTTTTAGGGTTGCACCCGGGGCATATGGAGGTTCCCAGGCTAGGGGTCTAATCAGAGCTGTAGCCCACCAGCCTACGCCACAGCCACAGCAACGAGGGATCCAAGCCGCGTCTGTGACCTACACCACAGCTTACGGCAATGCCTGATCCTTAATTCACTGAGTGAGGCCAGGGATCGAACCCATGTCCAAGGTAACCACTGAGCCGTGACGGGAACTCCCCCAAAAGTTATTTTAAGAAGTTAGCAAACTCATTAAAAAAAAGTCACCTCTCTTTTCTCCAGGGTGATCTGAAGGGTATAACCAGCAACTACCACCACGACCAGGGCTCATAACCCCTGAACTCCCACTTCCTGCTCTATATTTCAAGACACTGAACCCAGTTAGAATTATTATTGGCTTGCATATGTTACCACTCTACTTTCTGATATCAGACATGAGGGGTCCTGCATATAGGCTGAACCTTCATGGACTGAAGCAAAAAAGGGAGAGGATACAACTTAGGACAAAAGAAAGCAGCCCATCCACTTAAAACAAACTGTCTTGTTGTTCCAATACAAACAGGAAGCAGAAAATTCACTGGGAGTTCCAATGGTCTTCACTCAAGTCATAGGAGTCCAGAACTTTGGGAAGAGCCAAGGGAAAACGGAGCCACCAAACCAGTTCTGCTGTTTTGTTTGTTCATCTCCCCATCCAAGTAGTATTTACCCTGCAAGGATAGTTTTAGGCTAACAGATACTATTATGCTAGAGGTGTATCACTGCTATAGCTGTTGCAAATGTTATAATGGTATTAGATTTTTGACTGGATAATATTTGAAACAATACTGTAAATTCTTAATGGCACAGCATCTATGAGAGTCTAAGATGGAATGCTATCTATGTTTGCCTTTTCCTCTATAAATCTGTGTAAGAAATCTCTTTATAAAATTCATAAATTTGTACATACATTTAGATGTATAATGCTTCCTTTGAATGGCTATAAATGTCAGACAGCACTGGTCAGGAGGAATTTAGAGCCAAATGGAAAGAGTAGAGGGCTTAGAATCAGAAGACCTATACTAAGGTTGCAAGTCTTACAGCTCATTTCATTATATCATCTTAAACAAGTCACTCAATATATCAGTTTATATCGCTAAAACTGAGGCCGACAAAACTTACTGAATTGTTGCTAGGAATAAATAAAATACTTAATGTGAAACTGTAAAATCATTTTGCCTACTGAATTCAGCTCTTGGTAAGATCTGAGAATAATTTAAACGACTGAATTTCAGAGCATCCAGAGTACATTCAATGATTGGTCCCATCTGTGGATCATATATATATATAGTAGAAAGCCTCCAAATTGGTTGCCTGCTACAATGACTGATGGTGTTCAAATCTTTGTACAACTCCCTTCCCTTTGAGTCTAGGCTGGACCTAGTGACTTCCTTTTAACAAATGCATGACACAAGTGATGGGATGTCTTGTTCATCCATCCACTTGTTTATATACTCATTCTCTCGGCTCTCACTCTAGAGGAAATAAGCTGCCATGCTGTGAGTACCCCCGTGGAGTAGCCATGACTAACAACCAGAGAGGATCTGAGGCTTGCAAACACTCATGTGTGTGAGCTTGGAAGTGAATCCTTTCCAAACAGTGATATGACTATAGCACTAGCTGATATCTTGATTACAGCTTTATAAGAGACTCTGATTCAGAGGCACCAAACCACGCTGTGCCTGGATTCCCTATCCACATTTTATACATGAGGAACCTAAGCCTTAGAGAGGTTAACAAGGCCCAAGTCAGATATCTTATCATTCAGATTATGCTAATTCTTAAAGAAATCCTCATAAAAATTAAATCAAAGCAAGTGAAGTTAACAGATCAATAATAGGATAAGCAAATTATGTAAAGAGAATTTAGATATATGCTATCTAAATGGTTTTTGTATATCTGATTATGATTAACCATTTCTTGGCTGAAGCAGTGATACCCCTCTAAATCATGATGTCATTTAATGATATAGAACTACCTGTTTATTTATTTTTCCTACAACATATTATAAAGACTTACATTGCTTAAGCCTCTAAATATTTCTTCATGCTATCCTTCAGACTATGAATTACCTTTTCTTTATGCTATCTACAAAATCATTTATATATTTTTTTATGAGACCATTAATATCATACTATTTTTTTCTTTTTTTTTTTTTTGTCTTTTAGGGCTGCACTGGCAGCATACGGAGGTTCCCAGGCTAGGGGTTGAATTGGAACTGTAGCTGCCAGCCTATGCCAGAGACACAGCAGCGTGGGATCTGTGCTGCGTCTGTGACCTACAACACAGCTCACGGCAACACCAGATCCTTAACCCACTGAGCAAGGCCAGGGTTTGAACCTGCATACTCATGGGTGCTAGCTGGGTTCGTTAACCACTGAGCCACAATGGGAACTCCAATGTTATACTACTTTTAATAGTAAAATATTCTGATGAGGAAGTTTTCATCTATAAATAAACAAAAGCTAGAGAAAATCGTTAAGTAAAATATAAATCTGGGAAATTCTTTTTAAAATAATTTTCTTTCACAAAAATATCTGAACTGGCTTTTTCCAAAGAGTATAACACACCACTTTTTGGAGATTTTCAACCTGTGCTCTGACATTTATTACCATATGCTTCCTGTCTGAAGAATACTAAATAGAAATACTATTTAACATTTATTGAGTGCAAAAAAACTCTGTGGGGCAATGTATAAGCTATAAAGACACGCATGGCCCCTATCCAATAAGTTTATAAAAAAAATTAAATGGACAGTTTATAAATTATACCTCCATAAACATGACTGAAAAAACATTAAACAGTCAAATTACAAGCCAAAAAAATTAGGTTTAGTTTAGAACATACTTAACCCTTTCACATAGTGATTTATTAGGTGATTTATCAAGGAGAGTCATTCATTCCCACCTTTATGCATATTTAATGGTGGTAACTAAAGGAAAACAAGGTTAGGAAAAGTGTGTCATCAAAATTTGACTGACTAGCTATTTGGGCTAACTTACATACCAATCCAAGTTTTTAAGCTGCTGAAGAAAGAAAAGAGAGGTAATAGCATAAGAAAATTATCTGGTAGCAGGCCTCTTACTATGTATTTAATTTCTACCTGTAATGAGATAAAATGTACTTGGCACAATGAAGGCATTCAACAAATGTCAATTAGTTTCTTTATTTCATCTGATTTTCATGGAAATTCCATTAAACAAGTATTCTTCTCTTACAGATGAAAATCTCAAGGTTCAGAGAGACTAAAGTATGTCCAAGACCAACTAGCAGGTAATTGTGATAGATGGTATTTGGTTCTGAGGTTTCTGGATGGTTTGTGTTGGTCTTCTCCTGATGAACTCTTTGGGCTTTCATATGTCTAAGAAAGTCTTTAACTCCCTTTCATTTTTGAGAGATATTTTTTTCTAGGTATAGAATTCTAGGTTGACAATTTTTTCTCTCAGTGCTATGAGGACCAGCTGGCATTATTTCAGATGTATTCTTGTCTTTGTTTCTCTGTATATAAAGTGTCTTTAAAAAAAAATCTATCTCCTTTTAAGATTTTTTAATCACTGATTTTATGCAATTTGATTATGATGTTCCTTATTTTATTCTTTGTTTCTTTTGAAGTTTGCTGAGTTTCTTAGATTTGTGGGCTTATAGTTTTCTTCAAATCTGGAACATTTTCTCTCTCTTTTTTTTATTTTGGTGTTTTTTTTTTGTTTTTTTTTTTTGGTAGGGCCACACCCAGGGCATATGGAAGTTCCCATGCTAGGGGTCGAATCAGAGCTGAAGCTGCCGGCCTATACCACAGCCACATCAATGCCAGATCTGAGCCACGTCTGTGGCCTTCACCACAGCTCACAGCAATGCCGGATCCTTAACCCACTGAGCAAGGCCAGGGATTGAACCCACAACCTCATGGTTCTTGTTCGGATTTGTTTCCGCTGTGCCACAACGGGAACTCCTATTTTCACTCTTTATTACTTGAAATATTTTTCTGTTCCTCTTCTCCAGGATTCCAAATATGTATATTAGGTCACTTGAAGTTGGCCAATACCTGTATTATGCTATTAATAGAATATTTATAAGCCTGTTAGTCTTAAGACAAGTAAAATCTTTTTTTTTTTTTTTGGTCTTTTGTCATTTTGGGGCTGCACCTGCGGCATGTGGAGGTTCCCAGGCTAGGGGTCTAATCAGAGCTACAGCTGTTGGCCTACACCGCAGCCACAGCAACACGGGATCTGAGCTGTGTCTGCAACCTTCACCAAAGCTCACGGCAATGCCGGATCCTTAACATACTGAGCAAGGCCAGGGATCGAACCCACAACCTCATGGTTCCTAGTCGGATTCGTTAACCACTGAGCCATGATGGGAACTCCAAGATAAATAAAATCTTTAGATAGGTCTTGTTTCCTTCATTCACTTGCAAAAAGTCTAAAATTAAATCATTTATATTAATAAAAAGACAGTAAAAGACAAGGTAAATAACCAAGTCTTACAATTTTATTTTATTTATTTATTTTTAGCCACACCCATGGCACGCAGCAGTTCCTGGGACAGGAATCAAGCCCACACTACAGCAGTGACCCAAGCCCACAGCAGTGACAACACTGGATCATTATCTGCTAGGTCACCGGAGAACTCCAAGCTTTACAATTTTAGATATATGTTTATATGGGGCGATGAAAAAGGCACTACTGATCAGTGAGAAACATTAGACAAAAGAGAGGAGGGGAAGACCTCAGGATGGGGAGAAACTGGCATTCTTGTTAAGTGCATTTCTAATAATTCTTTTTTCTCAAATGTGCATCAATGCCCTTTATATTTCGCATATCCCATGCATGAAATTTCCTAAAGTGCCAAGGTGTGATAATCACTACCATATAAATCCCACCTTCCATGGCCCCTCTAATGACCCTCTGCAGAACCTATCACAAAAGCTTCTCTATTCTCTGTCTTTGGTTTTTTGAGGGAGAAGAGGAAATGGAATCAGAAATCCCAGTAACATTCATCATGGAAATTAAATTTAAAAATGAATTTATAGAACTGCATCGTGACTTATTAACATAACAAAATATTATAGAAACAGAAAAGCGTCTGGTCTCCTACCTGTGGTGGTGGGGGAAAAAGCCAATTCCTTCCCAAGTCGGAATTTTTAACTTACAGATATGTACCTAATGTATCCTATTCAAGTATTACCAATAACCAGTATTATTTTCTTCCTTCTTTCCAGGTGACTCAAAATAATTATGCACAGAGTATATTGTAATGCTGCTGTCTTATAAATAAATCCAATACAGATAGAATTAGAATCTTCACAATGGCCAGTGAGAATTAGTAAGGATAGCCATGGCAATAACAATCAACACTGGTGTCTCAAGGAAAACACACAAATACACAATACACACACACCAAAAATAAAACTACAAAGAAGTCAAAGCAAAAAAATCTAATGTGCATGAAAATGAAATCAGCCAAATGTACATATCAGGTTATTAAAAAAAACAATCAAAGAAAGAGAATGTGGCAAGTACTCCATAAATGTTTAACTGAAAGCATGATTCACCTACCTTTGCTTTACGATAAACAGGCTTAACAAGATTACTTTTTTGGGAGTTCCCACTTTTGTGCAGTAGGTTAAGGACCAATTGCAGTGGCTTGGCCTGCTGTGGAGGCAAGTGTTTGATCCCCCGGCCTGGTGCAATGGGTTAAAGAATCTGGCATTTCTGTAGCTGTGTCTCAGAATTCTATCCCTGGCCCAGGAACTTCCACATGCCAGAAAAATTAAAAAAAATTTTTTTAATTAAAAAAAAAAATTACCTTTTGTTTTTTCTTTAACTACACTTGAAGCATGTGGAAATACCAGGGCCAGGGATTGATCCCATACCACAGTAGGACCTGAGCTGCTGCAGTGACAACGCCAGATCCTTAACCTACTGAGCCAAGAGAACTCCCTAAAAAGATTACTTTCGAAAAAAAAAAGTACTGTGTTTGATAATGAAATGTAGCCAATCATCTTAGTCTACAACCCAGAATTAAGACGTCTCCACCTTGCTACCTCACAAACCTTTTGTCAGAATCTGAGATAACACATTACCCAATCCTAGTAAGGGGTGTTTTGACGATGTGTTTTGCGGTCTTTGCAACAAAGTTATAAGTTTTCATTAGATATCAACAACACTTTGGGAAATGAAGGTAATACAGCCCAAAGACAGCAATGAAGTACTAACATTTTTATTGTACTGTACATTATATAGTGATTGTTTTAATAGATGAAACTTTTTAAAAGCAATTTTGACTTATTGTACATAGTAACACAAGTTGGCTTCTACCCATATCCGTTTCCGAAAATTTTCTCATTGGTAACCAATCTTAGTCTTTTTCCTTGGCCTTTCTGAATAGGACCCCATGTCTTTTCTAGAGGGATGCAGGATTTCTGCATAGTGTAATATTTAGGAATAATTATTTTAAGAAATAAAATGAGTACCCATTTCCTTCTATTCCTTTGGAGGTTTGATTTCAATCCCTCTCCAACTTTCTTTGCATCACTAATTAGTGTTCATTTCCTGAGTAAATATTTTCCCTCTTCTAGTCTTTGGTCAGTTTTTCTCACTTACTCCTGCATATTTAAGCCCTCTTGTTTGGATTTATCCAACAGCAGGAAAAACTGAGACTTCTTTTTGATAATTAAAGCTACTCACTGCCTCGTGAGTTTGAAGTTTTTCACCCTCTCCCAGAAACACTCCTCTGCTGTTCTTCTGCATATTTTCTTTCCTTTTCTCGCTTACTTTTCTATTGCTTATCTTCTCTCTCTGTTAAAACCCCAAAAGTCTTTGCTAGAAATTCAGTTTCTCTCCTTATATACATATTTTTTTCTTTTTGGCCACTCCACAGCACATGGAGTTCTCGGGCCAGGGACTGGACGATCAGATCTGAGCCGCGGCCTCAACCCACACTGCACCTGCAGCAATGCCGGATCCTTCAGCCCACCACGGCAGGCCCGGGATCGAAACTGTGTCCTGGCACTGCAGAGACGACACCAATACAGTTCTGCCACAGTGAGAACTCCTATATTTTACAGTTTCTCCCTTTACAATTTTTAGAGGTAATTTCCTTTATTCCTTTCATTTGATATCATCCTCAGACATCTTGCCTCCCTTCCAGAGTCCCTTTGACACTTTCTTTCTCATTGTATCTGACACCTTCCAAGTTCTGCCAAGTACATTTTACAAGCACAAGGCCTAAAACACCTATAGCCTTGTTTCCATTCTTACTGACAAAAATCTAGGTCTGGCCTATATGACCTCTTGCCTAGATTACTGCTATACTCTCTTAACCAGTCTCAAATATCAGTCACACTCAGTTTGAAAATATCTTTACTCCCGACTATTAGATTCACCATCTTAAATATCATCTGATTAGCCTTTGTTCACAAAGCTACCCACGGCTTCCTGATAAAAGACCCAGTTCCACAGCCTGACTTTCAAAGGTCCTCCATAAAGTGTCCCTACTTTTCCTTTCTAGCCTGATCTTTTGCTATTCCATTGTACATGTACCAGATGCCACTCAAACTACAATACTTGCTATTCTCTGAACATGCCCCAGGCCTTTTTGCCTTCATGCTACCTTGCACATGTAGGCACTAAATGAATTAGAATATCCTTCAACCACCCTTGTCAAAATCCTACCAATCCCTCCAGGGTTAGTTCAGCCATCTTCTTCTGCTTAATGGAAGCTTTCTTGAATTGGTTATGGCCTCTCCTTTTCCACCTCCAGAAGCGGCTTTCTGAATTGCAGAAGACTTTTGCTTAATTCTTAGCAGTTCTTTTACAGTAATTACGTACAGACTGGAAACATAGTTATTTGTACAGACATCTTATCTCTCCTACTAGATTATAAATTCTTAGTGCAGAAACTCTTTTTTTACCTTGAATGCTCAAAGCATCTAACCTATTGCTTTACCTAGAATAGATAATAAATCCTTGTTGATTTACAAAATGATAAGGATGAAGCATTCACCTACAGTAAGCAAAGAAGAAATAGCTCTGAATTAGGTCAACACTGACTTGATTTGTTGTGGTTCATACTCTTATTTGAGGGATCTTTGTGTTCTGTATATTTCTCTATTATGCATTGCATTATAATTTATGGGCTTATTTCCCCCCTTAGTTCTTGAGCTTCTTGAGAACTAAGTTTTACATCATATTCTAGAATTGTGCCTCATACATAGTATAAATTAAATAAATGTTGGAATGAGTTAAACTCATTTTAAATGGTAAAAGGCCTTTCTACTCAGGTACTTTGAGATTTTATAGAATAAGAACTAAGATACGACTAAAACTTAGTAAACTGCTGGCCTGATGTGTTTTGTGAAAGTATTTATGCAGTGTGTACTTCGTACCATTTCTACAGTTGTCCTGCTCTAGGAAGTTAGTATAAAGGACTTCGGCATTTGTCTCTTCTCCAGAAATCACACAAATAATCAGGGAAATAGTTTCCCTGGAAGAACATTTAACTCAGAAATTCTATTTTCAAAGACACACACACATGCTACTTATGATAGAAGTAGCGTGAATAGCAAAAAAACAAAACAAAACAAACTTAAGAATAACTAAGAAAACCCACAAAACACTCTCCTACATACAGATTAAATAACAGGGTTAAATACTAAGTCCTGACTCAGTTTGGGGACTTGGTAAGTTATCCACCAAGGGCAATTTTATGAAAAGCTTCATTTTACTTTTCTGACATGCAAGATAACTAGAGAGCTTATATATGTGGGATAGAAACACAGGTCTAAATGTACTTATAACCAGCAATAACACTCTATGGTACATTTTACAACTTGAAAATGATCCGGTTTTTTGACTCTAGCAAATAAATGCTAACACATCTAATGTAATGTATGTCATTTTCTCACCATCAGTGTACATATCACTATAGATACCACATGTGTAGCTTAAAACCCAATGCTAAATTATCTTATTTCAAATGAAGAGATTATATACATAAATTGATTTTATGTGTTAAGTGTTCCAAGGACAAGATCTGAATCAGAGAGTGAACCCCTTCAAAACAGAAGCTAGGAGCAATGGTGACAACCTAAAAAACTTGTGAAAGGCATGATCACATGCCTTATACCTCAAAAACAAGGAAAGTTAACTTTTGAATAGCCAGAGTAGATTACAGTGGTTTAGATACAAAAGGGGCCTGCCTGAGATGTACTCACCAACCCAGCAGAGCCCGGTAATGAGGAAGTATTGGATTAGCAGTAATGGAGTACGGGTTTCAGAGTGGACTGCTGTTGGGGAGGACACTGTTTCTTTCACTTCCACTCAAACAGAATAACTCACTATAACACTACCCTGGTTAACCTTTACATAGACAACCAACAATCAACAATGGTTTTGTTACTACAGAGATTTTCAGCTATCAATAACTCTTCTTTCTGCTTTGACACCTTTACACTATTCTCTGCTAGTCAATAGCTGACAGTAATCTATTTTGCTTTTTTTGAAAGGATAGCAAGAGAAGTCAACAGTCACAAAAAAGGAACAGTACATTCTGGAGATTGGATTAAGATGGCGGAATAGAAGGACTGGAGCTCAACTTCTCTCCCGAAAAACAGCAAAAATACAGCCAAATGCCGAGCAACCTTCAACCAAATGGACTGTAAACTTCCAAAAAAGATACTCTGCTCCAGAAGACACAGCGGAGACCACATCAAGAGGTAGGAGGGGCGATTACGCGATAGAAGCAACCCCA
>PVHT021183726.1:11094687-11159349 GCA_004024745.2 Catagonus wagneri
CTTGAACTGTTAAAATCTTGCACTCTTTCATTCAGTTATTAGGGAATAGCTACACAACTCAACAAGCTCATATTAAGGATACAGTAACGTTTCTGGAGCACTACCAGAGCTAGGCTGAATGCTAAGACTCGTGATTTGATATTCCAGGCTCCAACCATCCCTTTCTGCACCCTTTGCTTTCAGGTGACCTTGGGGGTCCTAAGGCCTTAAAGTCATATTTTAATTAATTTAAGGCCTCACAAGATCTATATACCTATTTACTCCATGCTACTAAGACTTAGCAATTTTCTAAGGGTCCTCAGGTACAAAATAGAGGAAGAAAGAGTAAAAAGTCAAACTTGAAGGGTCAGCAGAAAATATCCAACATAGAAAATTAAATCTAGGAGTTCCCGTCGTGGCACAGTGGTTAACAAATCTGACTAGGAACCATGTGGTTGCGGGTTTGCTCCCTGGCCTTGCTTGGTGGGTTAACGATCCAGCACTGCCATGAGCTGTGGTGTAGGTCACAGACGCGGCTCGGATCTGGTGTTGCTGTGGCTGTGGCTCTGATTCGACTTCTAACCTGGGAACCTCCACATGCTGTGAGTGCTGCCCTAAGGACTACTGGTCAGGGATCTTAGTGGAGCCAGAAGGGGGGAGGGGGACGTATTAGTGGTAATTCCGTGATTACTTTACTTTGGGTGAGAACTCTGGGGAGGTAAAGGAAAGTATCCCGATAATGACTTATCTTTAATTTTCCAGGAAAAGGATTTAAAATTATATTTCATTTAATTTAAAACAAGATTGCAGTGACTTTGTGTGGGAGTACAACAAACACACAAATAAAACCCTACTACCAATAAAAAATCATGTACATATGACCAAGTACATGATGGTATAGTAAATAAAAGTTGAGAAATGTACACCACGATGGTGAGAAAATGCAAAAGATTTTTAAAAAATGGAATAGGGTTAGCTGGGAAAGGTTTGTTAGAGAAAAAGGACTTCTGTATTGGACCTTGAAAGAGCATCCTGAGAAGAAAAACAGAGTAAAAGCATGACAATAAAAAGTATTAAAGAATTCTAAGAAATCACAGGACTGGGACACATGGGCCATCAAAGAGAATAGATGAAAACCATTAGTTTTCCTGGGCTTGAGAAAGTTTCCAGATTTTGAAAACTAAAGGTAGAATGTAATAAATATACTGTTCTTTTTCAGGTGGCTTTCCTCCAAACCTTGATGGGTTCATTTAATTTAAATGGCCTTTTCTGGGAGATTTCTGAGACTCTGGTGTTTGACCCTAGGCAAAGAATTGTTAGAAGACAAAGATGTAAATCCAGAGAGATGGAGTTCCCGTTGTGACGCAGTGGAAACGAATCTGACTAGTATACATGAAGTTGTGGGTTTGATCCCTGGCTTCGCTCAGTGGGTTGGTGATCTGGCATTGCTGTGAGCTGTGGTGTAGGTCACAGTCTCGGCTCAGATCCTGTGTTGCTGTGGCTGTGGCTGTGGCGGGTGGCTACAGCTCCAATTCGACCCCTAGCCCGGGAACTTCCATATACCACAGATATGCACCTAAAAGCATAAATAAATAAATAAATACATAAATAAATAAAATAAGAAAGAAAAGAAACAGAGAGCTGCTTGGGCAAGATAAGAGAAACAGGCTGTTCTAGAAATACTTGTGAGAAAATTATAATTCAAAAGGATCCAATAAAGTAGTAGCTTTCATTACAGCAACCACAGTAAAATATTCACTTTACTTTGCAACCTGCCATACAGAAACAAATGTATACATGCACTTTTACAAATGTACAGTCTTAAATCTTTTATACTTATTTCATTTAGGACTGCTAATTTTGTATCTCAAATGAAACTAAGAATATCATTTACAAAATAACATGGCCCTTTGAAACTCAGACTTGTAAAAGATTTTTTTTTTGGTCTTTTTAGGGCTGCACCCGTGCATATGGAGGTTCCCAGGTTAGGGGTCGAATTGGAGCTGTAGCTGCCGGCCTACGCCATAGCTACAGCAACAACAGATCCGAACCGCATCTGCGATCTACACCACAGCTCACGGCAACTCCGGATCTTTAATCCACTGAGTAAGGTCAGGGATCGAAGTGTCCTCATGGATATTAGATTCATTTCCACTGAACCACAACCGGGAACTCCCTAGGAAAGTTTTTTGATGGCATTTTACAGTGACCAGAACATAGTAAGTGCTCGATATATTTATTAGTCCATTCTTTCACTCAATGAGTATCTACTATGTACAGGAACTATTAGGAACTCATAGTGCAGAAGAGACAATTATAGGAACCTAACTAGGATTTGGTGGGGTGGATGAAGAAGAAATTAAGAGAATGATATGTAAGTTGACAATGAATGGAAGTTAGCTGGGTGAATAATGCTGAGTAATGGGGTAAAAATAGATTAAGGCAGAGGGGAGAGCATGTGCGAGGAGTCTGAGGAGAGGAAAAAGAGTTCATTGGTTTTTTTGTTTTTTTTCTTTCATCTTTCCAGGGCCGCACCCACAGCATATGGAGATTCCCAGGCTAGGGGTCGAATCGGAGCTGTAGCTGCCGGCCTACGCCACAGCAATGCTGGATCTGAGCCACGTCTGCAACCTACACCACAGCTCACGGCAACGCCGGATCCTTAACCCACTGAGCGATGCCAGGGATCTAACCCGCAACCTCGTGGTTCCTAGTCGGATTCGTTAATCACTAAGCCATGACAGGAATGCAAAGAGTTCATTGGTTTTTAAGACTGGCAGGAGATTGGTTGGTGGAGAGACAGTATTATGGATTCTGCATTCTGCTCTAAGTGAAAAAATAAATGCCTACAACATAACCAAAGAAAAATGATATTTGTTGAATGTAAAACCAAACCCAGAAATCAAATTTAATTTTGCCCTTGACCTGGTTTGCAAGGATAGTTTTAAAGTTATAGAGCATAAAATATAATGCAAGTGTATTTGACACAAAGAACACTGATTTAATTTCTTGCCAAAGCAGGCATTTATTGAAAGCACATGTACAACACTAAAAAGGATCCTAAAATTTTATGTGCCACATTTGATAAGAGATCTAATTTATACTCTGGCATTTTAGCTAGAAGCTTGGATTAGTGATGCAGCAACACAATAAGGACTTCAGTTTTTCTGTTCTTTATAGTTATGTCATTTTCATGTGGTCACTGGCAATTCCAATTAGTTCAAACTGATGCACTAATTTCAAAACAAAGGTTAGTGTTCAGGAACAAGGAGACAAAGACTAGCTCTAAAAAAAGAAAATGAAACAATGGCTAATCAGTGAAAGTGTATTTGCATGTATTCCAATATACTCCAGTTCTTAACTTCATCCTCAAGTTATAACCCTTCATTGCTTTTCTACCTGCTTCAGTTATGCTAGTTCTGTGCCAAGTATCCTACAGACACATACTTAAGGGAAAAAAAAAAAAGGCTATATTCATTTAAAAATGCCATCTGGGCCTTATTTATTCAAAAAAGCATTTATTAAGCATCTATGAGTCAGGCAGGGGGCCATAGAGGAAAAAAACATGAATCATATCCTTGCACTTTCCCTATAACAATACTTTCCTTAATTAAAGTTGGTGTTTCCCCATCTCACTTTTCTACTAGACTATGTCTTGCTCACTATTATATCTAGAGAAGTGTTATGCACAGAGCAGATATTTAAGTATTTCTTGAATTACTGAATGGTTCTCAGGAACTTTTAGTGCAAGGTTATACAAATACTCAAGAATATCAGGAGTTCCCGCCTGGCACAGCAGAAAGAAATCTGACTGGGAACCATGAGGTTGTGGGTTTGATCCCTAGCCTTGCTCAGTGGGTTAAGGATCTGGTGTTGCCATAGGCTGTGGTGTATGTCGCACACATAGCTCAGATCCTGCATTACTGTGGCTGTGGCACAGGTTGGCAGCTGTAGCTCTGATTCGACCCCTAGCCTGGGAACTTCCAAACGTTGCAAGTGCAGCCCTAAAAATCAAAAAAACAAACAAACAAAAATCCCCCAAAACAGATATAAGCAACTAAGCACAAAAATCCTCACAACCAAATTTCACTTACTCTGAACTATGGACCATGATGTAAGAAGGTAAATTCTAGGGATCCATTACATAAAATTGTAAGGTAAAACTGGGAGGCAGGACAATAGAGATAGAGTAAAACTGTGCCACTAATTCTTATGAGACCTCTTACCACATGTATTTAATTCTCCAAAGAGGACAAAATTTATTCTCATAAAAGCTACCTAAAAGTTCACTGAAAATCCAGGTCAGGATTTCTCATATGTAATAATATTGCGAAGTGCTATAGCTTAACTGAACTAAAAATTGAGTACCTTCAGTGTTCTCCCTACCTCCTTAGAGAAACTTTGCAGGAACTCAGGGAAAAGACTAACTCAACTAAAATATATCCCTAAATGAGGTATTTCCTTTTTGATATTAAAAAAAAAATTTCACAGTCTTGTTGGGCTTCAGATTTTATACCTGCAAATGAAGGGCTACGTTCAGATGGCCTCTTAAGGAGACCCTTCTACTTCAAAACTCTATTTATGACCATGAGCAAAGCCTATTTTCTGAACATAAATGGCCCTACTGTAGTATGATTACGTTAAATGGAAATTATTATTGGGATTACCAGTTGTAGGGGAAATATATTTTGTGAATTACAGCCAAAATAAGAATTATTGCTTGTTTGTTTATTTATTTATTTATTTATTTATTTATTTATTTATTGCCTTTTGCATTTTGGCATGTGGAGGTTCCCAGGCTAGGGGTCTAATCGGACCTGTAGCCACTGGCCTATGCTGCAGCCACAGCAACGTGGGATCCAAGCCGCGTCTGCGACCGACACCACAGCTCAAGCAACGCCAGATCATTAACCCACTGAGCAAGGCCAGGGATAGAACCCGCAACCTCATGGTTCCTAGGCAGATTCACTAACCACTGCGCCACAATGGGAACTCCCAGAATTATTGTTAAAATTATGTCTAAATGATCATGATGGCTCTCCTCCCCTGCCTTTTTTTTGGATATGTAAGCTTGGTTAGGCAGAACCGTCTTCCCCAGTTATTCAACCAAGCATTATTTAGTTGCTGCTGTGATGGAATTTTGCAAATGAAATTAGAGTCCCTAATCAGTAGACTTTAAGTTAATAAAACGGAGATTATCTTTTTTTTTTTTGTCTTTTTGTCTTATCTAGAGCCACACCCGTGGCATATGGAGGTTCCCAGGCTAGGGGTCTAACAGGAGCTGTAGCTGCCAGCCTTCACCACAGCCACAGCAACGTGGGATCCGAGCCGCGTCTTCACCACAGCTCATGGCAACGCCGGATCCTTAACCCACTGAGCAAGGCCAGGGATCGAACCCGCAACCTCATGGTTCCTAATCAGATTCATTAACCACTGAGCCACGACGGGAACTCCAAAACGGAGATTATCTTTAAGTTAATCACAGGGCCTGTTTAATTAGGTGAGTCCTATAAAAGAGAGCCTAGAATAGGGATTAAGATGGTGGAATAGAAGAACTGGAGCTCAACTTCTCTCATAAAAACAACAAAATTACAACCAAATGCCGAGCAACCTTCAACCAAATGGACTGTAAACTTTCAAAAAGATATCCTTTTCCACAAGACAAAGAGGAGACCACATCAAGAGGTAGGAGGGGTGATTACATGATATAAGCTACTCCATACCTCCTGGGTGGGAAGCCCCACACACTGTAAAGTAACTGTATCACAGAGACAAAGCTACAGGACTGAGAGTTCTGAGCCCCACATCAAATCCCCACACCTGGGGATCGGGCACAGGGAGAAAGAGCCCCTGGAGAATTTGGCACTGAAGGCCAGTGGGGCTTGTGTGCAGGAGCTCCACAGGACTAGGGGAAATGGGGACTCCATTCTTGAAAGGCGCATACAGATTTTCAAGTGCATTGGGTCCCAGGGCAAAGCAAAGTCTCCATAGGAATCCAGGTGGAACCTGACTGCAATTCTTGGAGGATCTCCTGGGAAAACAGGGGTGACTGTGGCTTGCTGTGCGGGAAAGGCATTGGAGGCAAAGCTCTTGGGAACATTCATCAGCCTTCATTTCTCTGGAGGTAGCCATTTTTGGGAAAATCTGGCCCCTCCCATCAGTGCTGAGAAGCCCCAGGCCAAACAATAACCCAGGTGGGATCACAGCCCCACCTATCAGTAAATAGGCTGCCTAAAGACCCCTCAGGCACATAGCCACCTCTAATCTCACCCAGAGACAAAGTCCCACCCACCAGTGGGATAGGAATCAGCTCCACCTATCAGTGGGCAGGCACCAATCCCTCCCATCAGGAAGCCTTCAGCAAGCCCCGCCCACACCAACTTTAGCCACAGGGGAGGCAACCATCAGAACTAAGAGAGGCTACAACTCTATTGTCTACAAAAAGGTCACGACACCAAAAACCTATAAAAATGAAAAGACAGAAAACTATAACTCAGGTAAGGGAGAAAGAAAAAAACCTCAGAAAAACAGCTCAGTGATGAGATTATCAGTCTCCCAGAAAGAGACTTTAGACTGTTGATGATGAAGATGATGCAAGGCACTGGAAATAAAATGGAGACAAAGACTGATAATTTACAGGAAACTCTGAGCAAAGAAATACAAGATATAAAAATTAAGCAAGCAGAGATGCAAAATAAATAACTAAAATAAAAAAATCCATTAGAAGCAACCAACAGTAGAATACAGGAGGCAGAAGAATAAATAAGCGAGATTAGTGGAAATCACTAATGCAGAACAGATAAGAGATTAAAGATTGAAAGGTAAGGAGGAGAGTCTCAGAGAACTCTGGGATAATGTTAAACGCACCAACATCCGTATTATGGGGGTGCCAGAGGAAGAAGAGAGAGAGAAGGGGACAGAAAAAATATTTGAAGAGATAATAGCTGAAAACTTCCCTAACATGGGAAAGGAACCACTCACTCAAATCCAGGAAGCGCAACGAGTACCACAAAATAAACCCAAGGAGAAAGGCCCTGAGACACATATTAATCAAAATGACCAAAATTAAAGACAAAGAGAACATAGTAAAAGCAGCTAGGGAAAAGAAACAAATGACATACAAGGGAACCCCGATAAGGTTATCAGCATATTTTTCAGCTGAAATTCTGCAGGCCAGAAGGGAGTGGCAGGATATACTTAATGTGATGAAAGGAAAAAACTTCCAGCCAAGATTACTTTACCCAGCAAGGTTCTCATTCAGATTTGAAAGAGAGATCAAAACCTTTACAGATAAGCAAAAGCCAAGAGACTTCTGCAACACCAAACCAGCTTTATAACAAATACTAAAGGAACTTCTCTAGGCAGAAAAGAAAAGAGCTCATCAATGAATCTGGCAAAGTCACAGTATACAAAATTAATACACAGAAATCAACTACATTTCTATATACCAACAATGAAAGATCAGAAAGAGAAATTAGGGAAGCAATCCCGTTTACCATCGCATCAAAAAGAATCAAATACTTAGGAATAAACCTACCTAAAGAAACAAAAGACCTGTACTCTGAAAACTCTAAGACACTGATGAAAGAAATCAAGGATGACATGAACAGATGGAAAGACATACCATGCTCTTGGATTGGAAGAGTCAATATTATCAAAATGACTATACTCCCCAAGGCAATCTACAGATTTAATGCAATCCCCATCAAATTACCAAGGACCTTTTTCACAGAACTAGAGCAAAATATTCTAAAGTTTGTTTGGAAACACAAAAGACCCAGAATAGCCAAAGACATCCTGAAAAAGAAAAATGGACCTGGAGGAATCAGGCTCCCTGACTTCAGACTATACTACAAAGCTATAGTCATCAAAACCGTATGATACTGGCACAAAGACAGAAACATAGATCAATGGAACAGGATAGAAAGCCCACAATTAAACCCACACGCCTACAGTCAACTAATCTATGACAAAGGAGGAAAGAATATACAGTGGAGAAAAGACAGCCTGCTCAATAAGTGGTGCTGGGAAAACTGGACAGCCACATGCAAAAGAATGAAATTAGAACACTTCCTAACACCATACACAAAAATAAACTCAAAATGGATTCAAGACCTAGATATAAGACCAGATACTATAAAACTCTTAGAGGAAAACATAGGCCAAAGACTCTCTGACATAAGTGACAGCAGCATCTTCTCAGATCCACCTCTTAAAGACAAGAAAAATAAAAAATAAACAAATGGGACTTAAAAGTTTCTACACAGCAAAGGAAACCCTAAACAAAATGAAAAGAGAACCCACAGTATAGGACAAAATATTTGCAACTGAATTGACTGACAAGGGATTAATCTCCAAAATTTACAAACACCTCCTACAGCTCAATACCAAAAAAACAAACAACCTCCTCAGAAAATGGGCAGAAGATCTAAACAGACAGTTCTCCAAAGAAGACACAGAGATGGCCAAAAAACACATGAAAAGATGTTCAACATCACCGATTGTTAAAGAAATGCAAATCAAAACCACTATGAGGTACCACTTTACACCAGCCAGAATGGCCATCATCAAAAAGTCTACAAACAATAAGTGCTGGAGAGGGTGTGGAGAAAAAGGAACCGTATTACACTGTTGGTGGGAATGCAAATTGGTGGACCACTGTGGAAAACAATATGGAAATTCCTCAGAAAACTAAAAGTAGAGTTACCATTTGATCCAGCAATCCCACTCCTGGGCACATATCCAGAGAATCCATGACTCGAAAAGACATATGTGCCCCAATGTTCACTGCAGCACTCTATACAATAGCCAAGCCATGGAAACAACGCAAATGCCCACTGACAGAGGAATGGATAGGGAAGATGTGGTACATATACACAATGGAATATTACTCAGCCATTGAAAGGAAAGAAATAATGGCATTTGCAGCAACATGGATAGACCTAGAAATTATCATGCAAAGAGAAACCAGTCAGACAATGAGACACCAACATCAAATGCTACCACTTACACGTGGAATCTAAAAAAAGGACACAATGAACTTCTTTATAGAACAGATACTGACTCACAGACTTTGGAAAACTTATGGTTTCCCAATGAGACAAGTTGGGGAGTGGGGCGGGTGCACTGAGGGTTTGGGATGGAAATGCTATAAAATTTGGTTGTGATGACTTTTGTTCACCTATAATTATAATAAAATTCAGTAAGTAATTTAAAAAAGAGAGAGAGCCTAGGTTTTCACTTATACCCACAGGGTTTTAACCCGCTCATGATCTTCTCTTTCTCACTGGACTTGTTCAAAGCCAGTCTTCAAACCGAATGAGCCAGTTCCTTGAACCAAATCCCTGTATCTCTATCTAAGTGGTTCTACCGGATTTACTACTCTGTTTTAACTCTGACTCATATAGTAACACAATATAATGATGTTATATAAACTATAAACAGTGAACACCTTAAAATGTTTTAACTGTTCCCACCAATTTCAATGAAATGGGTGGATATGAAGAGCAGACACATGTATATTGGGCAAAGTCTATATTCAGATAAAATTTTGAGGCTTGCAAAGGTTACCTATCTCCAGATTCACATTGCTCATTTTCTCCCCTTACCTCACACTATTAGTCTTCTCATTGCCTCTCTCCTTCTCTATCCAAAACTGAGATGAAGAAAGGATGTTACATTTATTTGCACTGTCTTATTAATATTTGATGACACTTGGTATGCTAAGTTTAATAAAAGCGACCACTTGCACACAAAGTAGTAGCTGGCAAATGGAAACATAAGCAAGAAAATAAGTATACACCAGTACACTTAAATTCACCAACTCCCAGATGACCAATTATTCTGCCTGCTTATAATCTGGCTACTTTCAGGCTTTTTAAAATGATATTTTCATTTTACATTCTAGAAATTACTTCAGCCACAGTTTCCACACCAGTAACATTTCCTTAGCACATGATACTGCTATAGAAGACACTGACACTTTTTTTTCTGTTTTATTTTGGTTTTGGGAGTGAGTCTTTATATGTTACTAGGTAATTATTATTTACTGTACTATTTAACTTTTGATATACCACCCCATGTGTTCCAAACTAGATCAGGAGCTCTCTGAATAGAGGTTCACAACTCACACCTTTTAAAAAACCCACCAGTGCTTTTTCCTCTAAGAGCAATAAAAAAGACATTCAGTAAGTATTTATTAATTTGATAATTTGCAGAATAGCATGAAAAATGAAGATAGTTGTGGTTTGGTTTTTACCTAAAGGAATTTTTGCTGTTCTGCATGAAAAGCTACTAGCCATGCCTTTCATAATATTGTAACTTGGAAAGATGAACAAGTATTAGCCACAAAAGTAATAGTACATATAAAGACATATAAGTGATTAAATTAACAAAATTACAGAAAAGGACAAACTGTTACATGAAGCTTTTCACTACTGCTTTACTTTTTACATGTTACTTTTACTTTATGGCAATATTCAAAAGCAGTTTTTAATAATTCTAGAGAATCCGGACACATAACAAGTTACTTTGCATTAACAGCAATATTCATAAGCAACTGCTAGCCATTCTAGAGATTTTAGTCTATTGCTAGGATAAAATAACATCATTGAGAATATGTTTATATTCCTAGATTGTATCAACTCCAAACATTTGGTATACTATAGAACTCATATGATTAAACTCTACAAGTGAATAAATTAGTACATCACACATACATGCAACACATAATTTGATATTAATAAAGATAGGAAGCTATGAAGGACAAGACTAACAAATGTGACTATAGCACTATTTATAATAACAAAACCCAGAAAACATGTTTCTTTCATTCCTTCCTTTTTCTTCCTTCCTTCCTTCCTTCCTTTCTGCCCTGCGTGCCTGCCTTTCTTTTTCTCTCTCTCTCTCTTTTTTTTTCAAGGTTGCGCTGCAGCATATGGAGGTTCCCAGGAGAGGGATCAAATTGGAGCTACAGCTGCCGGCCTACACCACAGCCACAGCAACATCAGATCTGAACCGTGTCAGCAAACTACACCACATCTCATGGCAATGCCAGACCCTTAACCCAATGAGTGAGGCCAGGGGTCGAACCTGCAACCTCATGGTTCCTAGTCGGCTTTGTTTCTGGTGGGCCACAACAGGAACTCCTCAGAAATAGCCTCAATAGCTTTTGCTAAGAGAACAAACTATAGTGTATTCATAGAATATACAACAATTATAAAAAATAAGGAAGGTAAGTCTGTACTAACGGGAAAAGGGGCCTAGAAATTTTGTTAAGTAAAAAACTTCAAAGGAGATTTATAGTGTGATATCATTAAAATGAATATTTTAAATACTTTTCAAGATAAAAAATTATCTGGAAGGTCATACCCAAAACTAATAAAAGATTATCTCACTATGAGATGTGTTGGAATTACAAAAAAGTTTCTTTTTGGTATTCTCTAGGGTGTATGTGTGTGTGTGGTTTTTAAAGCCGCGCTGAAGATATGGAGGGTGTGTGTGTGTGTGTGTGTGTGTGTGTGTGTGTGTGTGTGTGTGTGTGTGTGGTTTTTAAAGCCGCAGCTGAAGATATGGAAGTTCCCAGGTTAGGGGTTGAATCGGAGTTACAGCCTCCGTTTTACACCACAGCCACAGCAACGCAGGATCCAAGTCACGTCTGCAACCTACACTACAGCTAATGGCAATTCTGCATCCTTAGCCTACTGAGCAAGGTTAGGGGTTGAACCCGCAGTCTCATGGTTACTAGTTGAATTTGTTTCCACTGCACCACAAGGGGAAATCCCAATATTCTCTAGTTTTGTAAAGCCCAGTTTTTAAACAATGACCCAGTAAAAAGAAATAAAGTTCAAGTGCAAGATAACAATGACATCTCCAGTCATTTGACTGACGGATGCCAGTCAGATTCATTTCCACTGAGCCACAATGGAAACTCCGCCTGTTTTTATTTCTTGAGGTCTGACAGCCTACTACATAATCTAAAGAATGCAAGAGTAAGGCAGAAGTAGGGACCTGACAGCAATGATCACAGAAATCTGAAGTCCTTTCCTACAGATACACTGCTATGTAACCTGTGCTTAAATGTTACAAGGCAATAATGGCCCTAAAAGGGAACTAACAGCATGCTTCCAGCTGTGCCTGGCATCCTTTTCTCCTCAAATTCCAGAACAGACTCCTATATATTTTTTTAACTTGATACATAAAAGAAGACAGTAGGAGAATAGCTAAGATTGCATAAGGACTGGTCAGTAAGACTGAGAAAAATGTTTCCATGAATGCTATACATGGTCCTCCTGCCAAATCTCCCTAGTGGTACTGATATTCCAATAGAAGATATTTGGTTAAACATACAAGAGTAGAGTCCCTGCTGGTGATAGCAAGTGAAGCTGTTCTTTTAGCTCGGTGGCAAAGAATGCATTCTACATTGTACAAGAGAGGTTGGAGACTTGAAATGTACTCCTGCCAATCGCTTTTTAGTCTGAAAACTTTCTAAATCAATGATACTTTGCACTGAGAAGAGTATGGAATAGCCTTAAGTTATATATGCAGTCTGTATGTAGAAAATAAGCATGGCTCATATGGCATATTGCTGTTCTCTATTTTAGAACTAGCACAGGAAACATGTGATGTGTTCATTGCTATGGTAACTACATTTCAGTGGTGAAGAGGAGAGCAAACGGGCATGTAAAACATGTATAAGTTGTCAATATATAAGAAATTGCTACCCTGGAGCTGCAATAACTTAAATTTCCTTGTTGCATGACTTATTAGAATAAAGTTCTACCCTTACTATTAAAAAAGACCTTCAGTTTAATAAGGCTTCACTCTCCAAAATGCCTGCTCCATTCAAGAAAACAAATGAACTGTGTCTTTCATCTTGTTTTATTTGCTTCATAAAGAACTATCATTATTATTATTGTTGTTGTTGTTACTAATCTAGGTTTCCAAAAAGAAGTATGTGTAATTTCCTCTGTGATTTAAGGATGAAGTCTTAGCCTTGGTCAACAGGAAAAATGCTCTGCCTATCTTTTCCAGGGGTTTGAATCTACAGTTTGGACCAGCTAAATCTGATTTTTTAGGTTGATTATAGGGGGAGAAGTCTCTGATATGGCACCAGTGTTATTTCAGTCTTCTAGTTGCTTTCTCCCTGGAACAATCTAGACACAAGATCTGCCTAAGGCTTTGATTACTTTTAAAACAGTCTCTGATTGTCCTGTATTTTAATGAGATAATTAAACCACTGTATACTTCATTTTAAACTTTCCTTACGATATTGCTTAGGAACAGAAATCTTCACAAGTTTCTCTGACAATTCTCTCTCCTAACTCCTTTCCTACCTCTCCCTCTCAATTCATTATTCTGACTTATGAGACAGCTAAAGAAATCTTACACCAATGACTTTAAAAAGGTTAATGAGTTGAATGAGTTAAAAATGTAATGATAAAGGTCAGTCCCTACAATGTTATTTTAAAAAGTTAAAATCTATACTAAATTTCATACCATCATAAGCCTGTGATCACACTAACAAAATGGCTCACCACAGCAACTATAACACTATAGTTATATAAGTTACATATGCATGTACATAAAATTATGTTTTTAGATAATAAATATTTTTGGGTTCTTTTATAAAGAACCATATTCTGTGGGAAATAAACCCTGCTCAGTGAAACCAACATTAATATCCAGATGGACTACTGAGGGAGTTCCTGTCGTGGCTCAGCGGAAAATGAATCCGACTAGGAACCATGAGGTTGCGGGTTTGATCCCTGGCCTCGCTCAGTGGGTTAACGATGCAGTGGCATTGCGGTGAACTGTGGTGTAGGTCGCAGACGTGGCTCGGACCCCGCATTGCTGTGACACTGTGGCTGTGGTCAGTAGCTGTAGCTCCGATTCGAACCCTAGCTTGGTAACCTCCACATGCCGCAGGTGCGGCCCGAAAACAACAAAAGACAACAGCAACAGAAAGAGATGGACTACTGAAAAAACCCATCGGAATTGTGTTTATTATTTACAGTAAATGACAATGTAATAATCTTTACCATACTTTATCACTTGTTATTCATTTTGACTTGGAAGGTTGTATTTTTTTGTTTGTTTTGCTTTTCAGGGCCGCACCCGCAGCATACGGAGGTTTCCAGGCTAGGGGTCGAATCGAAGCCACAGCCACAGCAACAACGCAGGATCCAAACCGCGTCTGCAACCTACACCACAGTTCACGGCAATGCCGGATCCTTAACCCACTGAGCAAGGCCAGGGATCGAACCCGCAACCTCATGGTTCCTAGTCGGATTCATTTCTGCTGTGCCACAACGGGAACTCCAAGTTGTATTTTTTTTAAATCATAATAATTTTCTAACTGACAAAATACAGTATCAATTCACTGGAACTTGGAGTAAAATTACAGGTTATATAAAGCAGGTTATATTTATAATCAATAAACTTTATACATACAACTCTTCATACAGAAATTAAGCTGGAAAGACAATAGCTTTATGTACAAAAGAATAACCCATACTCTGTGCTGTTTCAGCAATAGGAATATTTTCTACAAACTCATTGGTTCAGTGGCACCATATGGAGTATGCTGAGCTTCAGATACCAAGAATGTCTCCAAGATACATTTCATTCTAGTGTGTTAAAACTTTCTACCCTGCAGCTGTCAGTATAACTATATAATTCATACCGTAATTCATATCAAAAAATGCAAATCATATAGCTTATTATACTTGTAGAAATAGAAGGGATTTCTAATGGTATCTATATTTCCAAATCATAATTTCAACTCTTTGTTAGAAGTGTTCATATATATGAAGTCAGTCATGACTTAGCTGATTTAACTACTGCTACAGGTGTGGTCTAAGGATGAGAAAGAAGGCAAAGAAAAAGGGACCAAATTTTTTTTCAACAATATTATATAGCAGCACAAATTAATAACCTTCAGCCATACATGGCAACATGAATGAATCTTAGAAACCTATTATTGAATGAAGAGAGCAAAATTCAAGGGACTACACTCCACATTATAACATTCATAAAGCTAAAAGAAGAGCACAATATATTATATAAAGATATACATGTATATGTATACATATACACACATATATATGGAAGCAAATGAAAATGCAAAAAGTCAGAATAGGCGTCAGCTTTCCACGGGATTGGCAAGAGTTTTAAATGTGTCAAGTGAGAGAGGCAGAGGCATCTGCTTTGTAACATATATGTTCTACATACATTCTTGAATACATATTACCTATTTCATAATAAAAGAAAAAAGAAAAAGGACAAGAGAAGAGAAAAAGAGTACACTAATGTATCATTACCCTTCCATGGGCAGAACATAACAGTTCACATTTTACCACAAGAAAGCTTAAGGGAAAAGAGTACAGAGGCTACTATAGGAAATCACCCTCTTTCACTAAATATAAAAGCATATGCAATAAGGTGCATATAAAATAAGATTCACCCTTTTTTCATAGAGGATATTAATCAATTTGCTTTAGATAATCTTTTCATAATCTGACATATGTAAGCATATGTAAAACAGCATTAAATAAAACTTTTTTAGAAGCAGGGTAAGGACTTATTTTTCTTACAAAAATAATTATGAGAGATGCTTGTTTGGCTTGCAATTGGCTATTTTACAGCATTTTGTATCTGTACATTTTGAGGTACACTTTGCAAACAATATGATGCACAGGTCTTAAATGTTCACTCAAAACAAGATACGGAATATTTCTATAGTCTGTGAAAGTTCTCTATTGCCCTTACCGGTCAAGCCCTAAGTCTTTTTAACAAAGAAGAAAAGACTTACTCATCCCCCAAAGAGATCTCCATGTCCATTTATAGTCAATCTCTTTTCTACTACCAGTCTACTATTTGAACTGCTTTGGTCCCAGGGGACATTTTGAATTAATGAGCCATTTTCAAAATGTGAGGTCATAATGTAAAAATAAAGTAAAAATAAGAAAGTACAAAATGTTTTAAAATTGCAAATAATACCTGACAGTTACCACCTAAATCTTTTCTATTAATGTAAAAATATAGTGGGAAGGGTTATTATTTAATCAGGATGAATGTGGCCTATTTCATAGTTGGCTAGGAATTAAAAAGATCTGGGGAAAAACATCCAAGTTTTTCTAACCATTAAAAAGACCCTATACCTACCTGGTCTGGGAATTTAAGCATGCTGCGGGCACAGCAAAAAAAAAAAAAAAAAAAGAAAGAAAGAAACGCGAAAATATGTACCTAACATATGTTTGAATCTATATAAACCTAATGTATGTACATTTACTAAGTAAAAGGCATAAAATCCGAACATATAAGGACTCAAAGTATTTTCTGGCTTTAGTTAAATTTACGATTGTCTACTTATAGTGCAGGGAAAAAAATTACACATAACCATATTTCCCGCCACCCTTCTTCCTTGATGAACTTCTTATAATACTTAAGTCTACTTTGCATCTTGCCTTTCACTGTCATAATAATGACTTTTAATGAAAATAAGTCCTTAATTTTAACAAGTCTATTTTTCTTTATTATTGGCATTCTGTGTCCTTTATAAAAGTTTTTGCCTACTCCTGACCATGACGATATTGGCCTGATTTCTTCTAGAAGCTTCACTGTATTACGTTTTATAGTTATTTACAATCCACATAGAACTGATTTTTGCGTATGGTGTAAGTTAGGTATCAAAGTTAATTTTGTTCCGTATGAGCATTCAAGTGAACCTAGCACCATTTTTTTCCTATTTGCCAGTGGCATCTTTGTTGTAGATGAGGTGAGTGTGCATGTGTGAGTCTATTTCTAAACCCTATCCTTTGTCAGTCCTTGAGCTTATCCTTAAGTCAATCCACACCATCTTAATCATTCTTGTTATGTAAGACTGTCTTGACATAATAAAAAGTTTACTTAAAAACCACTATGTGTGTAACAGGAACTAACACAGTGCAATTATTCTTCAAAAACAAAGAAAAACACAAAGTCACCAAAAAAGAAAACAAATTTGCATTTATATGGGTGAGTGCTGGGGTTGGTGGGGAAGGGTAGAGGAATTGGATGAAGGTAGTCAAAAAGGTACAACAAAATTCTAGTTATAACATAAATAAGTACTGAGGATGTACTGTACAGCACAATAAATACAAAGAATATTTCTGTATGTTATATATAAAAAGTTAAGAGAGTAATTCCTAAGAGTTATCATAAAAAATTTTCTATTTCTTTAATTTTGTGTCTATAGGAGATGAATGTTCACTCAACTTATTGTGATAATCATTTCATGACACACATAAGTCAAATCACTATGCCATATAACTTAAATTTATACAGGGCTGTATGTCAATTACCCCTCAATAAAACTGGAAGAAAAAAGTTTACTTAAGAAGTAATTCAACTACATTTGAGTATAACACATTATAAAGTTCAAATGAATATTAATAAGTAAAAAGATGCAAGTGAATTAAAGACTGATACTGCTATCAGTATTTTCCAACTCAACCCACATTTACTCTATTCCTATTCTAATCTATCAAGCACAATGTAGCCAGGTCAAAACACAGATCAGATGGAAAGACATACCATGCTCTTGGACTGGAAGAGTCAATATTATCAAAATGACTATACTATCTGAGGCAATCTACAGATTTAATGCAATCCCTATGAAATTACTAAGGACATTTTTCATAGAACTAGAGCAAAATATTCTTTTTTTTTTTTTTGTCTTTTGCCTTTATGTAGAGCTACACCCGCAGCATATGGAGGTTCCCAGGCTAGGGGTCTAACAGGAGCTGTAGACGCCGCCTTCGCCACAGCCACAGCAACGTGGGATCCGAGCCACGTCTGCAACCCTCACCACAGCTCACGGCAATGCCGGATCCTTAACCCACTGAGCAAGGCCAGGGATCGAACCTGCAACCTCATGGTTCTTAGTCGGATTCGTTAACCACTGAGCCACGAAGGGAACTCCTAGAGCAAAATATTCTAAAGTTTGTTTGGAAACACAAAAGACCCAGAATAGCCAAAGACATCCTGAAAAAGAAAAATGGACCTGGAGGAATCAGGCTCCCTGACTTCGGACTATACTACAAAGCTACAGTCATCAAAACCATATGATACTGGCACAAAGACAGAAACATAGATCAATGGAACAGGATAGAAAGCCCACAATTAAACCCACACACCTACAGTCAACTAATCTATGACAAAGGAGGAAAGAATATACAATGCTCAATAAGCGGTGCTGGGAAAACTGGACAGCCACATGCAAAAGAATGAAATTAGAACACTTCCTAACACCATACACAAAAATAAGCTCAAAGTGGATTTAAGACCTAGATATAAGACCAGATACTATAAAACTCTTAGAGGAAAACATAGGCCAAAGACTCTCTGATATAAATGACAGCAGCATCTTCTCAGATCCACCTCTTAAAGACAAGAAAAATAAAAAGAAATAAATGGGACTTAATTAAACTTAAAAGTTTCTACACAGCAAAGGAAACCCTAAACAAAATGAAAAGAGAACCCACAGAATAGGACAAAATATTTGCAAATTAATTGACTGACAAGAGATTAATCTCCAAAATTTACAAACACCTCCTATAGCTCTATACCAAAAAAACAAACAACCCCCTCAAAAAATGGGCAGATGATCTAAACAGACAATTCTCCAAAGAAGACATACAGATGGCCAAAAAACACATGAAAAGATGTTCAACATCACCTACTGTTAGAGAAATGCAAATCAAAACCACTATGAAGTACCACTTTACACCAGCCAGAATGGCCATCATCAAAAAGTCTACAAACAATAAGTGCTGGAGAGGGTGTGGAGAAAAAGGAACCCTATTACACTATTGGTGGGGATGTAAATTGATGAACCACTGTAGAAAACAGTATGGAGATTCCTCAGAAAACTAAAAGTAGAGTTACCATTTGATCCAGCAATCCCACTCCTGGGCATCTATCCAGAGATAACAATGACTCTAAAAGACGCATGTACTCCAGTGTTCATTGCAGCACTCTATACAATAGCCAAGACATGGAAACAACCTAAATGCCTAACAAGAGAGGAATGGATAAAGAAGATGTGGTGCAGGTACACAATGGAATCTTACTCAGCCATTGAAAGGAAAGAAATAATGGCATTTGCAGCAACATGGATAGACCTAGAAATTATCATGCTAAGTGAAGTCAGTCAGACGGTGAGACACCAACATCGAATGCCCTCACTTACATGTGGAATCTAAAAAAAAAAAGAACACAGTGACTTCTTTACAGAACAGATACTGACTCACAGACTTTGGAAAACTTATGGTTTCCCAGTGAGACTGGTTGGGGGGTGGGGGGATGCACTGAGGGTTTGGGATGGAAATGCTATAAAATTGGGTTGTGATGATTGTTGTACACCTATAAATGTAATAAAATCCATTAAGTAATAAAAAAAGATTCAAAAGCAACTATTTTGACTAACCTTAATATGTGACAAGGTTATCAGAGCTCCCTGACTGTAAATCACTTGATAGATATCCCTGATCTAAAATTACCATTCAAGACTAAGAATGACAGCTAGACATCATAAACTTCTTCAAGATGTTCAAAGAATCCAGAAATATTCTCAGTCTTAACGTATGTGGGATACCTACAGCTGTCAAAAGATCTACTGTAATTTCAATGAGTCAGCATATAATGTATACCTATTATATACATGAAACTATATGGGATAAAAGTAAATCTAAAAATCTTTTTACCTATCCTAATCTCTCTTTTCTCAAAGAATATATAATCTACCATGTAAAGGAAATCGACCATATGAAACGATAAAAAAAATCAAGGCTGTGTGAGAACCAATTGTGACAGTCCAAAGAGAGCTCTATAAACCAGGGGGAAAGTAGTGAATGAAGGAAGACTTCATAGAAGAAACTATGTCATTCCTCAAGACACAACGTAAGTCCATGTTACGCTTGGTCAGGATTTTAAGAATACACCCTGTTCCAGTGTAGCACGGCAGGTTAAGGATGTGGCAATGACATGCAGCAGATTCGGTCACTGCTGTGGCATGGGTTTGATCCCTGGTCCAGAAACTGCCATGGGCCATGGGTGTGTCCCCAACGCCCGAAACCAAAAAAGAATATACCCTTATTTTATATGATTCAGAACAAAGTAGCATACCCTCATAATATTTAAGTTTGTACTTATAAATTAAAGAAGTGCCATAATTAATTAATGCCTATCATTCCTACTACACTGTAAAATCCATGAAGGTAGAGACTATGTTTGTTCTTGTTCACCTATGTGCCGTTAACATTTGATACACAGTGCACGTAATAAAGAATTACAAAATAAAGGTATAAAGAAAGACAAGCGGTCCACATTCTGCCAGGTTTCCTAGGCTCATGGAAATTTGATCCTTATCTACTTAGTTCTAATAGGTAATCCTTGTTGCAAAAGGTCTGGTTTTATTCACAGTGTAAAATCATTTATTCATTCAGAAATTATCAAGTGTCTACTGAGTGCAGGTGCTCTTTAAGCATTTGGGAATACAGCAATGAACGAGACACAAAGTTTTTGTCCTTCTGCAGAATACTCCATTCTTGCATTCAGTGGCTTTCTGAAGCCATTCTTTCTTTCTCACTCTATTCCAACACCTCTACCAAGAAGGTTTCCCAAACACTCAATCTTCTGGTGTGGCTGCCAGATAAAATAATAGATGCCCAGTTAAATTTGAGTTTCATATATGCAGTTAATTTTTTAGTGTAATTGAAATTCAACTTTATTTTTATTTTTATTTTTTTGCTTTGTAGGGCAGCACCCGCAGCATATGGAGGAGCTAGGGGTTGAATCGGAGCTGTAGCTGCTGGCCTATGCCACAGTCACAGCAACGTGAGATCCGAGCTGCGTCTGCGACCTACACCACAGCTCACAGCAAAGCCAGATCCTTAACCCACTGAGGAAGGCCAGGGATCGAACCTGCAACCTCATGGTTCCTAGTCGGATTCGGTTCCACTGCGCCACGAAGGGAACTCCAAAATTCAACTTTAAATGGACATTCTATATTTCTATTTGCTGAATCCGATAACTTCATTATCCGGTAATTTTCCCCTTTTCCAAATATCCACTCTAATTATATTCAAAGTCATAGAGATTAACATTTAATTATTGTCTTCTGTAGGATTTTTGTTTTATGGCTCCATGTTATAAGCACTTAACAAATACTTGATAGATGAATTCAGAAATTAAAATTACACTGAAGATTTATTTACATGAAGATTTAAAGAACAAAGATGTATTCATTTACAAAGAACAAAGATGTTCTTCCCAACAGTATTTGCAATACTAAAAAAATTAGAAACAGTAAAAATGTCCAACAATACAAGGCTAATGAAAATAAATGATTATTATACAGCAACCCAAAATGATAATTAAAAGAATTAATGACCCTGGGAAATGCTGAAAATAACAATATTAAGTGGAAAAGGAGAAGTAAAATTACAATAATGGAAATAATTGCAGTTTGTTAAAATGTTGCATACATTGAATGGCTGACTATAGTCTTTAAAAATGCCAGTATTATGAAGGAGAAACACCAAGAAACTCTTCCAGATTAAAGAAAACCAAAGAGACACAACAAGTAAAGCAATGCATGATTTCAGATTAGATCTTGGAATAGAAAAACAAAATTACTAGAAGGATCATTCTTGGGAGACAATAAGAATTTGACTATATATTGAGTATCATACGTAGGAAGAGAGAGTGCTTAAAGCATACGGGAGAAATGTATTTGTACTCTTCTTACCATTCTTCTCTAACTTGTAAATCATTTCAAAATAAAAAGTTTAAGAGTTCCTATTGTGGCGCAGCAGGTTAAGAAGCCGACTAGTACCCATGAGGATGAGGGTTTGATCCCTGGCCTCACTCAGTGGGTTAAGGACCTGGCGTTGCTGCAAGCTGTGGTGCAGGTTGCAGACGTGGCTTGGATCTGACATTGCTGTGGCTGTGGCTGGCAGATGCAGCTCCCCAGTCTGGGAAGTTCCAGATGCCAAAGGTGCAGCCCTAAAAAAAGACTAAATAAATCAATCAATTAATTAAATAAAATAGATAAAAAGTTAAAAAATATGTATGAAAAACTGAGGAAATAAACTTAAAAATTTTATTTTATTTTTTTATTATTATTATTTTTTTTGTCTTTTTGCCTTTTTTTTTTTTTGTCTTTTTGTCTTTATGTAGAGCCGCACCTGCGGCATATGGAGGTTCCCAGGCTAGGGGTCTAACAGGAGCTACAGCTGCCGGCCTTCGCCACAACCACAGCAACGTGGGATCCGAGCCGCGTCTGCGACCTACACCACAGCTCACGGCAACGCCGGATCCTTAACCCACTGAGCAAGGCCAGGGATCGAACCCGCAACCTCATGGTTCTTAGTAGGATTCGTTAACCACTGAGCCACGAAGGGAACTCCCTAAAAATTTTAGAACTTAGAATAGTTCATCCTAGATTATACTATGAACGTTGATTTTATTTTATTTTTTGTTTTTTAGGGCTGCACCCCTGCGGCATACGGAGGTTCCCAGGCTAGGGGTCTATTCAGAGTACAGCTGCTGGCCTACACCACAGCCACAGCAACGCCAGATCCTCAACCCACTGAGTGAGGCCAGGGATCGAACCTACAACCTCATGGTTCTTAGTCGGATTTGTTTCTGCTGTGTCACGACAGGAACTCCTGAATGTTAATTTTAAACCTTCTTTGCATATTTCTGTATTTTTCATTCTCTATAAGCCTGTACTATTATCATAGTTGGAAAATTGCTAAAAATCACTTAAAGGTAGTTTGATGAAATATATAATACATGACTTGCTAATTTGTCATATTTATGCTTCCAGGATAAGTATTTATTTATTTATTTATTTACAGCTGTACCTGTGGCATATGGAAGTTCCTGGGCTAGGGATGGAACCGAAGCTGCAGTTGAGGCCTAAGCCACAGCCACAGCAGTCTCTTGGATCCAAGCCCTATCTGGAACCTATTTTGCAGCTGGCAGCAACTCCAGATTCTTATTTAACCCAGTGAGCGAGGCCAGCCATCAAACCCACATCGTCACAGAGACAAATGTTGGGTCCTTAACCGGCAGAGCCACAATGGTAACTCTTGGAATTTAATTTTAACATTTTGTTAAAAAAATCATTATAAAATAAATTAGAAGTTTGAATACATTCTCAGTTACCTTCCTAAGAATGAGAAATATGAAAAGATGAGTGTCAAATTAGTTTGTCTAACTTTTCTTCCACTTTTATTTCTACTCTTCCCCTACTATCCAGGACACTTTATTTTCCCACAAAACAGGTAATTTTAAAAGGCTCTACCTTGAAATTTTCTAGGAATGGGCAATATTTCCAGAAATACTCTCTGTACTCATGTTACAGTTATACAAAGAGATAAAGGAAATCTGATAAACTAAATCGGTGACATCTTGAGAGTATTTTTCTGATTGCTTAGAATAAAAGAAAAAGAAACAAAATCCAGGACTCGGAGTAAATAAATCTAAGAGGAGCTAAAGAAATTGAGGAGTTCCTGTCATGGCTCAGTGGTAATGAACTTGACTAGAATCCACAAGGACGCAGGTTCGATCTGTGGTCTTGCTCGGTGAGTTATGGATTCGGCATTGCTGTGAGCTGTGGTGTAGTTTGTAGACATGGATTGGATTTGGCGTTGCTGTGGCTGTGGTGTAGGCCGGCAGCTGTAGCTCTGATTCGACCCCTAGCCTGTGAACTTCAATATGCGCAGGTACGACCCTAAAAAGACAAAAAGACAAAAAGAAAAAAAAGAGCGAGAAATAGAGATAAAACAATTTCTAGAAAAGCCCTACCTCTCCACGCGCTCTTGCCACACAATAATTAATGCATTAAAATTACAATTTTTAATTAAAGTATAGTTGATTTACAATGTTCAGCCAATTTTCGCTGTATAGCAAAGTGAGCCAGTCACACACACACACACACACACACACACACACACACACACACACACTCCCTTTCTTACATTGTCTTCCATCAGGTTCTATCCCAAGAGACTGGCTATAGTTCCCTGTGCTACCTCATTGCACATCCATTCTAAATGTAGTAGTTTGCATCTGCTAACCCCAAACTCCCAGTCCATCCCATTCCCCCACTCTCCCTTGGCAACCACAAGTCTGTTCTCTATGTCCATTTCTGTGAAATCACATTTTGAAAGGCCCCTCCTAAATCTTCCCCTCTCTTAAAAATTCCACTCCTATTATTCATTATTTGAAAAACAGTTCTAAGTACAATTCACTTGTGACAGCATTGCTTGGTAGGTTGCTATCTTTTTACCCATTGTGTAGCTGATCTAAATGTCCAGAGCAAGAAACAAGTTATGCTAATTTATTTTGTAATGTTCTGTTTAGAGGTTCAACACATCAAGAAATGTAAACTCTGATTTCAGCATAATAGATGTGAAGCTTGATTATGAAGGAGTAAACTGAATTTATCTCCTAAACAGAATTTCCCTAATGGAAGAGGTATAAACTGAAGAGGTCATTTTTAAAATTAATATCAAGCTGAGAGAAAGAAAATGTGTGTTTCCTCATGCTGTAAGACACTAATTTTGTACAAACTATCAACCTAAGTTGGATTGATGTTGTAATAAAAGAACTCTATTTGTCAAATTAAGAATTTTACCTTAAAATGAATAACGAAAACCAACATGAATAAATTAGTACTAATATCTACTCTATTAACTAATGTCTCCAGGCTTAATATTTAGTTTTATTCAGGTCAATTACTGAAAACTCACATCGCCTCCCAAAATGCATTATTCATTACAGCTTTAAGACGAAGTATAGCTTAACATTAAAACAACAGTCATGGGGACACCATATTTGGTCTTGAAAATATCTAAAATAAATCCTATGAATGGTCATATTTTTGAATAAACATTAGAATAGCCTTCTAAGGAAAATAAATTAAAAATAGGAGTTATTTATCTCTTGAATATAGGAAAAGTTGATAGGTTTAGGTCTTCTTTTTTGTAGGTAGCAATATTTGGCAAGAGGGAGCTGAAGTACCAGTTCCCTGGTCTTTCTGCTCTATACTGTGTGTCAAAACCAGGGGAAGAGGGCTGACAAAATACTCTTGGTGGAAACCAGAGTCCCCTGGGCTTGTTAAATTAGTACAGGATCACCGCATAATTGAGGCCCTTAAAACTATTCACATTAACTGGGATCCCCAAACTAGACCTGAACTCCATATGTGAAAACACCTTGCAGAGTCTTATCTTGAAAAAAGTCAAAAGGAAAAAGATGGTGATAAGTAAGAGACTGTATAACAGAAGTGTTAATATTCTAAAAAGATTTTAGAATATAAAATAGAATACAGTGCCAGATATAGAATATGCTTTCAATAAATTGTGGTGAAATGAAAGAACATTATCTCCCAGAGAGTGACACTAACGAAAAAGAAGCTAAAAGAAACATTAGAATATTTTCTTTTGAAAATCTATCACCTAGTAATTCTGTTTTTATACTGATAATTTTACCAAAGCACACAATTTAGGTATTATCAACATTGTGAAAGATTTTTAATCTTTCAAAGAGGTATCAGCTCATATCTGTGAATATGGCTATTATCAAAAAGTCTACAAACAACAAAAGCTGGTAAGGATGGGAATAAAAGGGAACCCTTGTACACTACTGGTGGGAATGTAAATTGGTGCAGCCATCGAAAAAAAAGTAACCAAGGTCTTCAAAAAACTAAAAATAGAACTAACACACAATCCAGCAACTCTAGTGCTGATATATATCCGAAGACAACAAAAACAGTACCTTGAAAAGACACATGCATCCCAGGGTTCACAGCAGCATTATTTACAATAACCAAGATGTAGAAGCAACCTAGAGTGTCTATCAACTGATGAATGGATAAAGAAGGTAAACACACACTCTCTCTCTCTCTCTCTGGAATATTACTCAGCCATAAAGCCATAAAAAAGAATGAAATCCTGCCATTTGCAACAATGTGGATAGACCTAGAGAAATAAGTCAGACAAAGACAAATACTCTAAGTTATCATTTACATATGGAATATAAAAAAATAAAACAAATAAATGTTTATGATAAAACAGAAACAGACTCATAGATTCAGAGAACTAGTGGTTACTAGTGGGGAGAAGGAGGAGGGGAGGGGCAAGGCAGCGGACGGGATGGAGAGATATGAATCACTATGTATAAAATAGGTAACAGGTAATGTACAGCATAGGGGAAGATAGTTATTGTTTTATAACCTGTAACAAAGTTGAATCACTATATTGTATACTTGAAACTAATATAATATTGTAAATCAACTATACTTCATTTAAAAACAAAAACAAACTTTGCACTGAAAAACTATACATGCGTTTAAGCTCCTGAAAATTCTGACCCAGAATGAGCACCACCAAGACATGCTCTACTAAAATTACTCTAAAGAAAAAAAAAAAAGTCTTTGGAGTTCCCGGTGGCTTACCAGTTAAGGATTCAGTGTTGTCACTGTTGTGGCTTGGTTTCCGGGCACCTCTGTATACTATGGGTGAAACCAAAAAATAAAATCTTTGTGCAAAAAGAGGAAGTAACTTATGAAGGAAAAAATTAGATTATTATCATACACTGACAGTAAAGAAAATGAAGCTACATGTTTAGAACACATAAGGAAAGAAAATATAAGGCAGTGATTTTTAAATCCAACAAAACTGAATTTCAAGTATAAAGGCTACAAAATCATGGAATATTGTATTACTTATAGAAGCAAGAATAAATGAGAGCACCCCCCCATATATATACATAATGACTACTCTAAAATATGTAGTACAACTAGTAAAAATGGAAGACAATAAAGAGATCTTATGTAGAAAAGTTAAAACTCTTTTCAGCAATCATGTTGGTAGTGCTGGTATTAAGAATATTATTGGTGAGACTGTGGCACGTGTCCTATGGCATAAAGTAAATGAGCAAGTACACAGATTTCTAATTCTATCACAACTTTTGCCCCAAAGGACCAGGGTTCTTACAACCCAAGAAAGGCAATAAAATATTTATTATAGAAGAGGTTAGATAAAAATCCTATAGCCCTAAAGTTGAGTTAGAAGTAATAGCATATTTACACGTGTCAGCTAGGTTACAAAGTTAAAGACACATACAGATGTATATGTGTGCATATATCATACAAATATTTCTTAGCTACAAATTAATTTCCACTCAAGACTACAAACAATAAAGAAACCACCTTGTGAGCATCCCTAGCACCCATATCGTGGTTCTAAAATAAACTTTATTGTAAGTTTCTTAGCTTCCATTATTATTTCCATCTATCATTTTAAATTTTGTATATTTGTACTTTCATTTTTATATGACATTATATGATACTGTACTCCATCCCAATTATAAAGCTTAAATAAATAATAATCTATTCATTACACCCTTGATGTAGTATTGTAATCAAGAATCTGTCTGGTCCCTGTCCTGAGTTTCTGGCATAGAACTTCAAAAATCCTTAGAATTTCCTGAGTGATAGGAGTGTCTTACGCTAATAAGGTGCCTCACAGAGGCCCTTGGACAGCTTCAGGACTGGGGTTTGAACTTTGGGTTAGGCCAACTTAGATGAGGACTGTAGACTGACTTTAATGATTTCAGTAACCACACCTATATAAAGAAACCACAATAAAAACTGAATATTGATGCTCAGTGAAGCTTCCTTCCTGTTGAGTTAATGCAATGATGTGCTAAGAGGGTAGATGCCTTGACTCTAAGGAGAGAAGACTTGGAAGCTCTGCATCCACGATCTTCCTCCCAGACCTCTTCCTATGCATCTTTTCATCTGACTGTTTCTGAGTTGAATGCTTTGTGATAAAACTATAAAAGTACAGTGCCTTCTTGATTCTGTAAGTAGTCTAGGACAATTATCAAACCTGAGCACATCATGGCATTCTCTGAATTGACAGTCAAGTTGGTCAGAAGTGTAGGTGGCGTGGGGACCCACCAAGTCCAAATGGAGTAGGGGCAATTTTGTTGAGAACTGAGCCCTTAAAATTGGAGTTTGACACTAATTCAGGGAGTTACTATCAGAATTGAACTACAGTCCACCCAACTGCTTTGGAAACAAAACTAAGGGCAAAACTAATGATAAAGGAAAGTACACAAACATATACTGTGCATGTTATCACCTAATGCTAGTGTCTAGAGGGCAGGAAAGGTGCGTGCATTTTAAAATTACAAAAATAATAGGGCTGAGTATTTTTAGTTTTGCTCTATGTGTACCTACAAAGGATTCCTTCACACTGTTCTGAGAGTTTTAATTTTTAGTGTTGCCATTCAAACTCAAGAGCCAACCTAAGAATCCATGTAATGTACAATTTTCTATTTTATGAAGGTAAAGGAAGGTATGAGTCAGCAGTAAACAGGACAAAGTTTAACTACAAATTAATTTTGAATACGCATTATTATGTTATAAAGGATACATAAAATTGTCAAAACAAGGTTCGATACTTTATTGCCCAAAAATATATCTTTGGGCTATGCCTATGGCATGCACAAGTTCCCGGGCCAGGGATCAAACCTGTGCCACAGCAGTGAAAACGCCAGATCCTTAACCCATTGAGCCATCAGGGAACTCCTACCTAAAATATTTTAAAGTTGTCACATGTAGTCTAAAATAGTTACAAAGTTTAGTAGATTCAGATTTAGGATCATATCTTAAATTCTAAATCTTTCCAAGATCAAGAAAGTGGTGATTAAACAAGACAATCATATTTTAAAAGAAAATTATTCTCTATAATTTGCAAAGATTCAAACTCTCCCAGCAAAGGAAAAATACTCATTCATACATTTATTAAGTGTTTAATATACATATTATCTCTTAGGCAGTAGGACTATAATAATAAATGAAAGTCTTCTGTGAAGGAACACAGTGTAAGAGAAAACACATTAGCAAGTCATTACTAGTGTTAATAAAAACCAGTGTGTTATAATTACACACAAAATATCACAGAATAAAATTTAAAAAATGACTGAGTGAGGGTAGAGTAGGGAGAAGGAGAGAAGGTGAGGGAGGTAATATGTGAACTGAGTTTTAGTGGATACATAGAAGTTTGCCAGATAGAACTGGAGAGGAGTATAAAGACAGAAGGATTAGCATATGAAAAGACATGAAGGCAAAAATAAACACGGTGCATCCAGGAAAACATGAGAAGTTATAATAGTGAAGGAGAAAGAAGGATTTGTAGGGGAAAAAAAATAAAGATAAAAATATAGGGCCAGAAAATAAAACTATACAATGGGGATTTATTCTTATTCATTGAACGACTTTAAACAAACAAAAATGAGATGAACATCTTTGAAGTCTATACCTTAAAAAATGGATCGCTCTTAAATTTCTTGGATTATTTTTAATGTGCTAAAATGAATTGACTGGTAGGTGCTGAATCATGTTATAGTTTTAATTCAGTTTAACTCTTACAGCGAATAGGTTTTTGAAAAAAAAAAGGCTAGAATTTGACTCTTCTCATGAATTCTACTTGATAGTAGCACCTTAAAAATAGTAACCAAACATTAAAATAACTCCATTAGAAATAACATTCCCACATACTGCTGTTGGGAATGAAAAAGTTACATCTTTCTTGGAGATGAATTTGACAACATCTAACAAAACTACACATACACTTATCCTTTGACCCATCAACCCCACCTCTAGGAAGTTACTTTGAAGAAATATCTCTAACATAAAAACATGTATGTGCAAGGTTATTTACTGAAAGATTATTTTCAACTGCAAGACACTGTCAATAATCTAAATGCCTATAACAAGAGTAATTGAATAAATTATGGTACATTCACACAGCTGGGTAAAACACAGGTATGAAAAAGATGAGAAAGATCTCCATGAGATTTTATGAACTTGCTTCCAAGACAGATTAAAGCAACACAACACAGCAAAACAAAAACAGAAAACTGAGTGCAAAGAGAACGTACAATGTGTGATATTTCATGTAACAAAGAAAGGTATAAAAGAAAACATATATTTTGGCTGCTGTGAGGCAGAAACTAAAATTACCTATGGGGGATAGGGTATGTGGTAAGAAATAGAGTAGGAAGATGAAAGAATGAGAAAATAAGTAAATGAGAGGTGAGGCCCTGGGGAGTGATACTCTGAGGAAACTTCTGTATAGTTCTGATATTCAGAATCATGTAAATGTGCTACATACTTAAAAAAAAAAAGAGCTGTACACATATACTGAATTATAGTTTGTAAATTTTTTTTCTCATCAAGTAGTACTTATCTATTATTGCATGACAAATTGCTCCAAAACTTAATGACTCAAAACAATAAACACTTATTATCTTAGTTTCTACAGTAAGGAATCCATGCATGGTTTTGCTGTGTGCCTCTTAATCAAGTCTTTTACAAGGCTGTAACCAAGGTATAGGCCAGGACTGCAGTCTTCCCATGTCTGATTAAGGGAGCATTTGTTCCCAAGTTTATTCATGTGGCTATTGGAAGCTCTTAGGTCCTCACTGGCTACTAATTTTAGGACATTAGTTCCTTGACGTGAGTCTCTCTTAAGAGCTACAAAGCACGGCAGCTTGTTTTCCCAGGAGTGAGGACTCCAAGAGAGAGTAAGCAAGAGAGGGAAAGGGAGACAGAAGTCACAGAACTTCTGTCATCTAGTTTCGGTAATGACATATTATCACTTTTGCTATATTCTTTTTGTTATAAGTCACCAGCTCCAGACCCACAGTCAAGGAGAGGGAACTACACAAGACCACAAATACCAAGAGGAAGAGTTCAGTGGGGAATATTTCATAGGCTGCCTATCACAGTCTGTCTCCTAGCTACAAATTCATGGCCCTCCTGCATACAAAATACACTGAAGAGTGTACACCAAGGGTAGTTTTGCAGTTCTGAAACTATAGGTATCTTAATTTTGAGCAAATGAGTCATTAAATTGCAGATAATGAAAGTCAGGGTTTTTACTGCCAAGGAAAGGAAACATGAATAAGGAAAGAAGGAAGTTTAGATTTAACATTGTGATGCTGGATTTTAATGTAAGCACGGCCTCATAATTTTAAATGTAAGTATAGGAAGACAGATATATAGATGGATATAAAAGTGTACATGTATATTTGCACACACATTTCTTAGGTCTGTTTGCTGAGAGGGCTTAGAAGACAGCCAGTAGCACTGAACACACCTATTTCCCAGCTCTTGTTTTCCAAGTACAATTTCTTTATTTCTTTTTGGCCACACCCCTGGCATATGGAAGTTCCTGGGCCAGGGGTGGAATCCGAGGCTCAGCTGCAACCTAAGCCACAGCTGCAGCAATGCTGTCCCCTGGGCTGAGGACCGAACCCATGCCTGTGCAGAGACAATGCTGAATCCTTAACTCGCTGTGCCACAACAGGAACTCCTACAATTTCTAATGAACCAGGCTTCAAGAAACCAGAACTCTGTGAAGAAACAGATGATTCCAGGGCTGAGACAGGGAAAATACAAGATGAACTTGGAACAACTTGTAATGCCAGAAAGTAAAGACAAGCTAAAACATCAAACAGGATGCCTCAAAAGAACAGAGGAACCAACACAAGAGTTCCCAAAGGCCAAAATTAAGATAACTGGAGAAACAAAGTAATAATTTTAAAAGGATTATAACCCATAGAAGTAAATATCCGTAACTTATACTGACATAAATAATAAGTGGAGAGGAACAGTTCATCCTGACACAGAGTTCCAATTAATAAATGTAGAAGAAATTAGAGTAACAGAAAAATCACCATTTGGCAAATACCACAGTAATTTCTGGAGGCAAGAATTCTCAATTAATGCTAAAATCAGTGGGTGAAAATACAACGAAAGCACAAAATATGTACATAGTCCTTTGTATTTCCCTGCAAGATAGTTATTAAATTAAAAAGGGTACTGGGTCCTAAAATTGGATCTGGATCAGATAAAGGACATTAGGAGTATTCCAAATGTGAATATTTACATAACCATTTTAGAATCATTAAAGCTAGGAAATTTCTACTGATAAAATACTACTAATCTCTAGAACCTATTTAAAATTTGCCAGTTTTGATATTTCCTAATGTCAAAGAAGAAAGCCATAGAAGAATTCAAGCTGAGTCAAAAAGCAGATTTTCTAAATGTAGTTACTAGTCCTGGGCTGCTTCTTCTGTCATATAAACTGAGTTTTTATTTACAAGCACAAGTCAATTTCATTATAATTTTAATAATAAGAAAATTTAAAATTCATTAAATAAAAAGTTTAAATATTCACTCATTACTTTTATATCATGGCATTCTAGATAAATAATACATTTTAAAATGGCCATAAATTTATAGTAACTAAAACACTCAAATAAAAAGATTAATTGAAGAGTTCCCATAGTGGCTCAGTGGTTAACGAATTAGACTAGGAACCATGAGGTTGTGAGTTCGATCCCTGGCACTGCTCAGTGGGTTAAGGATCCAGCGTTGCCATGGGCTGTGGTGTAGGTTGCAGACGTGGCTTGGATCCTGCATTGCTGTGGCTGTGGCGTAACCTGGCGGCTACAGCTTCGATTGGCCTCCTAGTCTGGGAACCTCCATATGCCACGAGTGCGGCCCTAGAAAAGGCAGAAAGACCCCCCCAAAAAAGATTAATAGAAATATTAAATAACACAGAAAGGCATTACTGCATTAAATATGATTATCTCCATAGAAATTCAAACTGTTTCAAATCACAGGGCTGTTTACCAATGATGAGTTTGGGAATGATTTAAAAACCTTTCATCTTTAGAGAGGCGATGTAGCTGAGTAAGAGGAGGGAGATGAAGGGAGTAAGAAAGGAAGGATATGTTGGTGACGATCGTAAGAGAAAAGGAGGAAAGGAGAGAGCTTAGTAGAAAGGAAGGAAGACAGAGAGCACACTGTTAAATAGCCTTTGGCTTTTTCTAAATCCTTCCCACAGCACATCTTTGCAACGTGCCACTGACATTAGAAGACTCCCTTGTGCTACAGTGAATCTCATTTTTTTTTTCAGATGAGTAAAATATATCAGAAAGACCCTGAGGAGAAAGTTAAATCCAAGAGCTAATAAGCAGCAGTCTTACAATACCATAGCCCTGTCTTGACTGACATTTCATTATCCTCAGCAGAAAATATATCAGAATCTTATAAGAGCACCATAAGTTTTAATTATTATGAAGGGGTTAAAAATGTATCTTCTCCGAAACATCTTCCCCCTTTCCTGAACTGATCTTATAACAACCTTAATTTTTGTCTCTATCATAGGCTATTTTCACTCTTTTTACTTATAGTAATGAAAGAGGAATGGAAAGATCTATATGAAGAGTCTCAGGGAGGTGAATTACATCATTCCTTGGAATTCCTCTGTATACTTAAAAGCATAGAATTATCATTTGAGACACCCTGTTACCCACATTCATGTTGGAAACATATTAATATGAGGAAAGGAAAGATAATCTCTTCTACTGTCAGAATATGGATTTGGTGACAGCCGGGCTCTCTGAAAGTGTTTGGAAATCACGTATCACAAAGAATTAGATTCGACCAAAAGATGTAAAAATTCAAAAAGGAATTCTCTGAGGATAAAATGTGCATAGACTTGAGAAAGATTTTTTTCCAAAAATTAAAAAAAAAAACTTATAAAAAACAGAAAGTCTCCTAAGCAAAGAGAGACAATCTGGATGAAGATGTATACATGTACAGCACTTCCTATATTTGGCACACATAATTTAAAGATTTACGCAGATTTTCATATCGAAATAGCAAAAGACATCTTTGTATAGACACAGACAAAATACTTCAGATAAGAGTTTATCAAAGGTTATTTACAATTAAAAGCACTATTGCTGTTTTACAATTATTAACTTTTATATTAGCACTTTAAAAAGAATCAATAGCTGCTAGAAAGATTAAGATGGATTTAACAATGTAAACAATAAACATCAATAAATATCCCCTTTCTCCTCCAGCAAAATATATGAAATAAAAAGTTAACCTATTCCATCTGGTTTAGCAAAAAGATGATCAGGGTTTTCTTGTAAGGGGACAGAATCATTATTCAGGTTTAGAAAACACAAATTCAAATAACTGAAGTCAATTTTATGTTTCAAAATGTCCTGATGCATTAAGTAGCATTACTGTTCTTTGCTATATATCACTGTCCTAATATGACTGAAGAGCCACACTCAGCCACAACAGAACCGCAGAATTTTGTTTACTGTTTTGTAATTCATTCCTGGCTAAAACAGACTTTTTTTTTAAAGTTAAATCATCACTCAGGAAAGAGACAGTAATTTCTATTTTCCTGACCTACACTAGAGATTTTTAATATACTGAATCTTCTGTAGGATCAATAGATTTAAAAAATGGATTTTCCTGCAAGAAAACGTACATGGAATATTGCCAGCAAAAAGATGGATGAAACAGAGTAACATATAATCTTTAAAAATAGAAATCATCTGTGAGATTCAAAATACTAGGTCTAAGAGGGGGAGTTTTATCTAAAACACAGCATTCTTAAAATGTATGAAATAATTAAACTAAATTCTACCCAATTTGCAAGCTGTATTTTATTATTTAAACTCTATCTTAAAGCACATTGTATGGGTGATGTGACGTTTTAGTGTGGAATTAAGTGGTAACTCTTGACAAAGTAGTTATTATCATGAGATAATTGACTTTATTTGAGAGTTAAGCATCCTGAGGCAAAGTTGAGTATACTTAATCCTGGCAGGTTAATTATCTAGTGATTATGGAGCCTTGAAAGGTATTACTCTTAAGAACCATTTGCAAGATGACACTATTCAAAAAAACTTCTTAATTTAATAAAAATGAAAAACAAGAATAATCAAGTTCTTTAGTCCTGTATTGCTAGATAATGACTACAAAGCAGCTTGCATTAGCAGGCATCAATGACTATAATTACCTGCATGTAGAATGTCCTTTATTAAGTGATTACTTGTGAGTCTAGGTAACAAATGGTTGTCGCCGAAGGGGAATGATTTAAACTTTGAGGATGTCAGAAACAAATCAAAAATACAATGTAACATTTAAAGAATTTATGTATTACAGTAGTTTCAAGACTAATTTAACAAGAACAACCAGTAAATTCAGAAATGCAGTTTAAAAGTATACAATGCAATTTTATAGGTTATCAAGAATTTTTAGTTGGGGCAACATAGAAATTTATCTCTATGCATTTCTCAATCTGGCTTAAAAGAAAATCACGCAAGTCAAAATCACAATGAGATGCTATATTAAACCCATTAGGATGGCTTTTGCCAAAATAAAAATGGAAAATAGCAAGTATTAGCAAGGACGTGGAGAGATAAGAATTCTTGGGCACTGCTGGTAGGAATGTAAACTGGTAAAGCTGCTGCAGAAAACAATTTGGTGGTTCCTCAAAAAGTTAAAAAGAGAATTATTATCATACCATCCAGCAATTCCACTTCTATATACTCAAAACGTCCTGGAAGTAGGGACTTGAACAGATATCTGCACACCAAGGTTCATAGCAGCAGCATTATTAACAAACTAAAAACAGGGAGTTCTCATCATGCCTCAGTGGTAACGAACCTGACTAGTAACTGTGAGGACACGGGTCCGATACCTGGCCCTGCTCAGTGGGTTAAGGATCTGGCATTGCTATGAGTTATGGTGTAGGTCACAGATACAGCTTGAGTCTGGCATTGCTGTAGTTGTGTAGGCCAGCAGCTGCAGCTGCAGCTCCAGTTTTACCCCTATGCCACAGGTGTAGCCCCAAAAAGACAAAAAAAAAAAAAAAAAGGTAAAAACAGAGCATTCCCTGATGGCCTAGTGGGTCAAGGATCTGGTTGCTGTGCCTCAGGTTGCTACCGCGGTGTGGGTTTGATGCCTGGCCCAGGAACTCCCACATGCCTCGGCATGGCCAAAAAGAAAAGGTTAAAGCAAATGGAGACCCTTTAACAGATAAATGAATACACAAAGGGGAAACTCCGAGGCATGCTACAATATGGAGGAACTGGAAAACATTGTTAAGTGAAACAAGCCAGACAGACAAATAAGTATCATCCTACTTTTTTAGGTACCTAGCATAGTCAAATTCATAGCGAACAGAACAGTGTTCACTAGGCACTGGGCAAAAGGGGGGATTAGGAGTACTGTTTAATGAATGTACAGCTACTATTTTGGAATGATGGAAAGGTTCTATGAATGGATAGTGCTGATGGTTGCACAATGCTGTCAGTGTACTTAAAGCCCAATGAATTATACTCTTAAATATAGTAAATCTAATGTTATGTATTTTTTTGCCACAATGAAAAAAAATCATATCTGCTAATTTATAGTTTTTATCATATTAATGCAGCATTGGAATTCCTTTGGAAACTTTTATTTTGTCCAAGAATGAGCTCAACCAAATATTTTCAGATATTCCTTAGAGAAGAATATTCTTTTCCTTAGGCAAATCAAACAGAGAAAACAAATAGTAGAGGTGAGAGCAGGGAAAAATCTATCTTGTAAGGCATTACAGTTGAGCCTGTTAAGGATTAACAGTGGAAAAGAATAACTATCTAAAATTAATGTCAGGGATCATATTATTTTAGAGCAAGGATTTTCTTGATTTATAGGAAAATTGGTCAGTGTTACTGAATATATCTGAGAAAATGAATTCAGAGTTTTTTAAAAAACATTTTTAAGCTATGAGGAAAAATTTAAAAGATCATCTGGTATTTCTACACAAATCCCTCACTTTACATATGAAGAAATGGAAGAAACAATTTCCTAATAAATCAGGAAACTGACTAAATTTCAAAATTTTAATTGAAAAAACCCAAACATTTTATTAATATAGAAAGATACATTATCTGCTAATAATTAAGGTTAAGGCTTTTAGTGTATATATGCTGACTGAAATTTAGAATCAGATCCATAATTCAAAGTTTATGAATTCTACTTTCAGTTTCTTTAAAGTAGAGCCAAAACTTGGAAGATTTCTATGAAGTATTCTTGAATGTAGATATTTACAGTTTCTTTTTTTTTAATCTTTTAGATTTTTCATGACCATACATAATTCAAGAATAATCTTTTTTTTTTTTGTCTTTTTAGGGCCACACTCGCGGCAGATGGAGGTTCCCAGGCTAGGGACTGAATCAGAGCTGTAGCCGCCGGCCTATGCCATAGCCACAGCAATGCCAGATCAGAACCACATCTGTGACCTACACCACAGCTCACGGCAACGCTTTGACCCACTGAGCGAGGCCAGGGATCGAACCCGCAACCTCATGGTTCCTAGTCAGATTTGTTTCGGCTGCACCACAACGGGAACTCCCCAAGAATAACTTTTTAAAGTAATTTGTCTTTACTGAGTTTTGTACCCAAACTTAAATTCATTAAACTAATTCTCATTCTATTTACACTCACATTTTATCAGACTATAATCAATACATGATTATGTAATGAAAAAATTGCTTTAAAAAGGCTTAGGAAGAAATAAACTGACTCTTGGTAAATAAGCAAATTTGTAGAAAGAAAAATAAGTTGGTATATCAGAGAACAGCCTGAAAGCATAATAGTTTTCCCTCATTCACTTGGCACTACTTATTACACTTTATCAAGATAACTGAGAGTGTTATCAAAGCAAATAAGTTAAGTGCAACTTGAGAGGAATAATAGCAATTCTCCTAAGAACACCTTCAACACTGCCTTACAAAAACTGAGTAAAGTTGATCCATGAATAACACTGGTTTGAAAATTGCATGGGTCTGCTTACATGGAGATTTTTTTCAGTAGTAAATACTATAGCACGATCTGCTGTTGATTGGAAGTGTGGGTGCAGTAGAACTGTGTGTGTGCGTGGGGGCAACTATAAATTAGATGTAGACTTTTATAGCATTTAGGGTTGGCACCACTAACGCCACCCCCATGTTGCTCAGGAGTCAATGGTACTTTCTATGAGCGAGCTGAAATTTCACATGCATTAGAAAAGCAGCCACTGAATTGTTACACAGATTAAGTGATGGTTTTAACAGATACCCTATGTAAATTTAAAGCATTATCCCATGGTAACTGTTAATAATCTGGCAAGATTAAAACCCAGGACTATCAAAGAACCCCTCCTCTGGCTTGATATTGCCATTGAAATATAAGGATCTTTCACAAAAATAACAGAAATTCTATATATGATAAACAAAAAAGAAGGCGCCACTTCATTTTTTGGAGCGGGGGTAAACCTTTTAATTTCCCTTACCTACTTTGTGTCTTCATTTTAAAGATGGTTCTTTAGAGCTTATTATTTCAATAACTCCAGATTAATTTTTCCTATTTTTAAACTAATGTAAATGGAGTCACACAGTATGTATTCTTTTAAAAAGCTTTAAAAGGTATAATTCACATACAATAATCTGCATAAATTAAAGTGTCTAATTAGATAAGTTTTGACACATCTAAGTTTTGAAACCAAAACTGCAATCAAGATAAGGAATATATTCATTACATCCAAAAGTTTTGTCATATCCCCTTCTGATCGCAGTCTCACAGCAAAACTCCTTCCCAGATAATCATGAATCTGCTTTCTGTCACTATAGTTTGAATTTTCTGGAATTTAAATGTAGTCATACAGAATGTACTTTTTGTCTGACAGCTAACCTTTCACTCAGCATAAATATTCTGAGATTCACCCATGTTGGTACATGTATAAATACTTCACTTTTTTTATAAAGTAGACTTCTGGTATGTGGATATAATCACAATTTGTTTACCCAATCATCAGTTAACGGATATTGAGTTGCTTCCTTGTATATTACTAATAAAAATTCCTGTAAGCATTTGTACATCTGTTTATATGTACATATATACTCTCATTTCTCTTGGACGAAAACCTAGGAATAGGGTAGCTAGGTCATACAGTGTGTATATATATGTAACTTTGTAAGAAACTGGCAAACTATTTTTCAAAGTAGTTGTACCACTTTGCATTCTCACCAGCAGTATGTGACAGTTCTAGCACCTCCATAACTTGCAAATACTTGGTATGGTCAAACTTTTTGATGCTGGATACTTGAATAGCAGTTGCATGTTGTGTGCAGTTTGATGATGTTGTATGAATTGAAGTTTGCTTTTTTAGATATGGATATTCAAATGCTATAGCATAATTTGTTAAAAACACTATTCTCTACAGAATGACTTCTGAAACTGTTAAAAAAAACCAGTTGGTCTATTTTTGCACTATGTCTTCTGTTGCATGGATCTATTTGTCTATCTTTAGGCCAGTGCCACACTGCATTGATTACTGTAGCTTTATAATAAGTCTTGACACCATGCAGTGCAGGTCCTCTGATTTTTTTTTTTTCCAAAGTTGGTTTGGCTATTCTAGTTCAGTGCTTTTCCATATTACTTTTAGAATAAGCTGGTTGACGTCTACAAATCAATCTGCTGGGGTTTTAATTAAATTATGCTGAATCTATAGACCAGTGAGCACTGAGATCTTAAAAACAGTCTTAAAGTCTATAAACATGCCCCCTTTTTTCCATTTACTTGGTTATTTTTCTCAACAATATTTTGTAGTTTTTAGTGTACAGGTTTTGCATATCTTTTTAGATTTACCTCAAAGCACGTTATGTTTTTTAAAAAATTTATTAAGTATAGTTGATTTACAGTGTTCCTTCAATTTCTGCTGTTCAGCAGTGACCCAGCTACCCATACACACACATTCTTTTTATTTTTAGTTTTTCATTTTTCATCATGTTCTAACCCTAGAGACTGAACACAGTTCCCTGTGCTGCACAGTAGGACCCCATCACCCATACATTCCAAATGTGACAGTCTGTATCTATCTACCCCAAACTCCCCATCCGCCCCTTTTTACCCCTCACCCCCGGCAAACACAAGTCTGCCCTGCCTGTCCATAATCTGTTTCTGCTTTGTAGATAGATCATATGTGCCATATTTTAGATTCCACATATAAGTGATATCATGTGGTGTTTGTCTTTCTCTGACTTACTTCACTTAGTATGAGAGTCTCTAGTTCACCCATGTTGCTGCAAATGACATTATTTTGTCCTTTTAATGGCTGAATAGTATTCCAGTGTGTATATGTACCACATCGTCTTAATCCATTCATCTGTCAATAGGCATATGGGTTGTTTCCATGTCTTGGCTACTGTGAATAGTGCTGCAATACATACATAGGGATGCATGTATCTTTTTCAATGAAAGTTTTGTCTGGACAGATGCACAGGAGTGGGATTGCTGGATCATAGGGTAGTTCTACATCTAATTTTCTGAGGTATCTCTCCAAACTGCTTTCCATAGTGGCTATACCAAGTTACATTCCCACCAACAGTGAAGGAGGGTTCCCTTTTCTTCACATCCTCTCCAGCATTCCTTGTTTGTTGACTTGTTTATGATGGCCATTCTGACTGGTGTGAGGTAGTACTTCACCATAGTTTTGGTTTGCACTTCTCTAGTAATTAGTGATGTTGAGCATTTTTTCATATGCCTGATGGCCATCTGTATATCTTCTTTGGAGAAATGTCTGTTTAGGTCTTCTGCCCATTTTTCAAATGGGTGGTTTGCTTTTTTTGTTGTTGAGTTATATGAGCTGTTTGTATATTTTGCAGATTAAGCCTTATCAGTTACATCATTTGTAAAGATTTTATCTCATTCTGTGGTTTTTTAATGGTTGTCTTTTCATTTTTTTAATGGTTTCCTTTGCTGTGCAAAAGATTTGAGTGTAATTAGGTCCCAATGCTTTTTGTCTTTATTGTCATTATTCTAGGAGGTGGATCAAACAAGATGTTGCTGTGATCTATGACAGTGTTTTATGACAAAGAGCATTCTGCCTATGTTTTCCTCTAGGAGTAGTATCTGGCCTTACATGTTATATATTTCTATGGTAATGGAAAAGAAATCTTAAATTTCAATTTCTGAGAGTTTGCTGCTACTATGTAGAAATACAATGGGTTTTCTTATGTTTACCTTGTCTGCCAAAACATTGATCAACTCACTTTTATTACTAATAACTCTTTGTGTAGGTTTCAAAGGTTTTTCTACAAAGACAATCATGGTGTTTGAGAAGACAGTTTTTCTTCTTTTCCAATCTGGATATTATTCATGCCTTATTAGCACTGGCTAGGACGTCTAGTACAGTGCTGAATAGAAGTGGAGAGAGTGAACATTTCTGCTTTGTCCCTGACCTCAGAGGAAAATATTCAGTTTTTAATCATTAAGTATGAAGTTAGCTGTACATTTTTGGGTTGAGGAAGTTTCCTTTTATTCTACATTGGGTTGAGGAAGTTTCTTTTTATTCTTAGTACTGAGGGTTTTTTTTTTTTTAAACAGGAATGGATGATGGATTTTGACATATGTTTTTTTCTGTGTCTATTAAGACAAAAATGTTTTTTATTTTTACTAAGGTGAATTATATTGATTGGTAAACCAACCCTACTGTCCTGGTCATGATGAATTATCCTTTTTATATATTATCAGACTGGATTGGTTAAAATCACAAAAAACATCTGCCAAAATCCAACATCCACTCCTGATAAAAGGTCCTCAGAGGTCTATAAACAGAAGGGAACTTCTTCAAACCAGCAGTGGAGACTGTATGCATATTGGGGTAATACTGTTATGAGGGAAAATGGGAGCTTCACTCTAGCCTAATTTTGCCCCAGTAGTGTTCTGAGTACTCTATCTGAAGCTCATGAATTATGAGGTTATCGGCTCTGGCTAGTACAGTGAGAAAGATTACTCTGAAGATTATTCCCTAGGATACTTTCCAGGTGGTTCTTTTCCTAGTTTTCATTAGTTTCCTCACAACTGATCAGTACTCAGCTAAAAAACTAGGGCGGGACTCGGCAAATTTCTAGTATTCTCACTCCATGCAGCTCTTTCCTTTCTGGTACTATGAACTGGACACTCCAGCTAGCTAGTTGTTAGATTTCTAAACATCCAGTTCCATCTCCTCAATTCAAAGACTGCCTGGCTCTACAGGGTTCTCCTCTATGCAATGGCCTGGAAATTCTTTCTAAGTGGTAAGCTGGGGTAATTATAGGGCTCGTCTCATTTATTGCTTCTCTTACAAGGAGCACTTTCCTTCATTACCCCTGAAGAGACATCCTTGGTGGACAAGGCATCCCCTCTCCCTTTTTTTTTTTTAATACTTTCTGAGGTTATCAAAAAAGGTTTAAACATCATTACTAGTATACAATCCTATGAAAGGGAAAATGGCATCAGGTAGAAAACTAGAGGCAAGTTCATTTGGTTTTACTTAAGTGTTGACATTTTTAGAATTTACATTAAGCACAGTAGATTTGGGAGTCTTTTGGAAGGAGGAAGAGGAGGAAAAGGACAAAATAATCCTATCTATATTCCCTGAGAAATATATTTCACACTTCATTGCAATTTAGAAATGAAATGTCCGTTGTCTCCTAGCGAAATGAAGAGTTTATTATTACTAAAATATTTAAGGATAACAATGAAAGATGAGATTAAAGAGATAAAACCCATAATACCATACTTGCTTGTTATAATAGAGTATGGTATCATTTTTATTTATCCTTATTAAATTTCATCACTCAACTGATATTCCTAATCAGAATTGTTCAAAGTCTCATTTTGACGTTCAATTTACTTGATATTTGTTAACGTACTGCATTATTTGCATCCTCTGCACTTGAATTATCTGCAGGTATAGCTTTATCTGCATTTTTTTTGTTGTTATTTTGCCTTTTTTTTTTTTTTTAGGGCTGCACTGTGGCATATGGAAGTTCCCAGGCTAGGGATTGAATCAGAGCTGCAGTTGTCGGCCCACGCCACAGCCACAGTAACATGGGATCCTAGCCACATCTGTGACCTACACTGCAGCTTGTGGCAGCACCAGATCCTTAACCCACTGAGCAAGGCCAGGGATCGAACCCACATCCTCATGGATACTAAATGGGTTTGTTATCACTGAGCTACAACGGTCTCTCCCTTTATCTGAATATTTGATAGTTGAGCAAAGCTCAGGGTAAATACTGAGGTATATCAGAGAAATCTATTAATTTATCAGAAGATTTCTTGAGACTGGCTCAATAAAATATGAAACATATCTAATTTCCATGTATCTCATATTTATTATTCTATAAGCCATGTTAGGACAAATAATCACAAATATACTCTACATCCACTGTTTACTGGTCTGCCAAAACAGGTACTACATATCTGTTGAATTTACATGAATTGCAATCATTAAAAAAGTGAAAAGATATCCTGACATGACTTGAATCCATGTGGCAGCTTGTAATTTTATGACTTCCTCTTCCAGGTAGGGAAAAATAATTTCTTTAATAATCTATACTAAGTTCTAGTCAAACTTTACTGATTTGCAGACTCAATCGCTTTTAAAAAATTATGATAATATACATAAGAAAATTTTACAATTTAACAATTTTAAGTGTTCAATTATAGTTTAACAATTTTAAATGATATTAAATATATTCACAATGTTGTACAATCATCATCACCCTCCATTTCCGTAAGTATTTTGTCATCCCAAATAGAAACTTTGTACTCACCCAATAATAACTCTCACCAAATCCCCCTTTTCCTTCAGTGCCTGATAGCCACTATTCTGCTGTCCTTTTCTATGAATTTTTCTCTTCTAGGTATTTCATATAAGTGGTACCTTATAGGAAATCCCAATAGGTTTTGCTTGTATCTGTCTTATTTCACTTTACATAACACTACAGGTTCATTAAAATTATACCATGATCAGAATTCATTCATTTTAAAGGCTGAATAATATTCCATTGTATGTACATAAGAATTTGTTTATCTGTTCATCTGTTGAAGAACATTTGGTTTCCATTTCCAACTTTTGGCTACCGTGAATAATGCTGCTAAGCACTGATGTATGAGTATTTGAATCCCTGCTTTGAAGTTTTTTTGGGTTATACCTAAAAGTGGAATTGCTGGATCATATGATAATAATTCTCTTTTTAATTTTTTGAGGAACCACCAAATTATCCTCCACATCAGCTGTACCATTTTACATTCCCATCAGCTATGCACAACAGTTCCCATTTCTCCACATCTTTATAAATGCTCGTTATTTTCCATTTTTTTGAAAATGACCATTTTAATGAGTGTCAAATAATATCTCATTTTGGCTTAGTATGCATTTCTCTAATGATTAGTGATGGTGAGCATTTTCCATATATATTGCTCATTTGTATATCTTCTTTAGAGAAATCTTTAAGTCTTTTGACAGTTTTTAGATTGGATTGTTTTCTTGTTGAGATATACTTGAGTTATAAAATATGGGTATTAATCCCTTATCCTATATATTAATTGCAAATATTTTCTCCCATCCATGGGCTGTCTTTACACTTTCTTGATAATATCCTTTGATCATAAAAGTTTAAAAATTTTTTATTATAGTTGATTTACAATGTTCTATCAATTTCTGCTGTAAATCAAGGTGACCCATATACATATATATACACACACATTCTTTTTCTCATATTATCTTCTATCATGTTCTATTTAATTTTAATGAAATCCAATTACTTTTGCTGTTAACAGTACTTTTGGAGTTTTTTTTTAAACAATGAAGGCCGTTTTGATATCATCAGCATTTTCTTCAAACCTAATCATTCTTGGGCCTCTATTCTCTGCCAAACTTTTAGCGTTGTCCCCTGGTTCTGTAAATGCTTCCTATGTTTTTTATGTATGCGTTACAAATTTGAGTTCTTATTAAAGAGTTTTTTGTGTGCTTCACAATGCTTTTTATTTTGGTTAAGGTTCCTCCTCATTTTCTTTTTAATTAAGGTCCTTTGAGATTCTTAAAAGTCAGAATTGAATTTTTGATGGTATTAATCCTCTAAGTTGTTTATCTCCGAAGTCACATTCTCTGAAATGATATTTATCTCTTTAAAAAGTTTTAAAGTTTGTCTTTTTAAAGTCTAGAGCATTTATTAAGTATTGCCACTCTACTCTTTCCTAACTATAAAAAACTCTGGGTTCAAGTATCAGTTGCTTCAAAAGACTCTCAGATTACTAAACTGATGACCAATTCTTTAATGTGCTTTAAAGAGCTAGAGTTATACATTTTGTAGGTGCTTTTTTTGCCTTTCAGAAAATAAAAATTAAAAAATGAAAAATCTAAAATGTGAATTTTTGTCAAATGAGACTTGTAGCAGATATCTAGAAGATGAAGGCTTTTGACCACTATTTCTTGCCACTATGTCAGTCTGTGAATCATTAAGAATGTTGCATTACCTTCAACTGCTGAGTGCCTTTGAAGATATTCACACCATATTATTTCCACAAATAACCCATAAATTACTTCCAGGTCAAATTTTAAGTTATTCTAGGCGGACAACACAGTTATCAAATTTAGATGCAAAATCAATGAATATATCGAACGATGTTAAAAACCACAGAATTTAAGTCACAATGAACTTCTGAGGTAAATAATACAACACCTTCACTTTACACATAAAGACTGTAACATTCACAAAAGTTAATATTACTGCCCAGGTCACATGAAGATAGATTGAAGGTCTCTCTCTTTCTCTTTTCCTGTTTCATGGATTTTTAAAGTCTACAGGTTAGACAGAAGCTATTAACACTAAGTAAGCAAAAAAGTATTTATTTTCCACTAATTTAGAATGAAAAAAATAAATTCTTGGTAAGAAGAAAAATTAGTTCATATTTATAAACACTAAAGTCGAGGGGAAGGGCTGACTAAAAAAGGTGATGAAAAATTTTTTATCTTGCCCTCGGTCATAGTGACATGACAGGCATGTATCTGCAAAAAGTTCATAGGACTGTATAATAAGAAGAGTGACTTTTACTATATTTAAGTTATAAACTTCAATAGCCTAATCCTTTAAAAGACTAATTTTTTACTGTATAAGAAATTAGTATACTCTGAAGGAAATTACTGAAAATACTGGGTTAGAGTGGTCCAAACTGAGGCAGTTTTAAGGCTTAATTCTCAAGTATACCTAATGCAAATATTTAGGTTTTTATTCATATATTTTTAAACATATACACAAACCAGAACCCAAACAACCTGGTACTTTAAAACAAAAAGTTACTTACCGTCTCATTTCCAAAAAGTATGTCAACATAAGGCATAACTTTCATCAACGATTCCTTGTAGAACTGACTAATAAATGGTGCAGACAGATTCAAAGTGAAAATTCTGTTGTTTTCAGAAGCATGGTGAGCCACTTTTAAAACTGACTCTGGGGAAACTGTGAGGAAAAAACCCTGCATAAAGAAAAAAATGGTGGGGATTAGAAATGAGAATAAAAGAAATCTCTACATTATGTAGGTTTTTGCGTTTTGTGGAGATTTCCTTAACAATATGGTCATAAAGTGCAAAGCAAAAAAACAGCAGCATTTGATTATAAGAAAAGTTTATCATATGAGTAGTATTATGTATTATGCTTTTTTTTTTTTTTTTGCTGTACCCAAGACATCCAGAGGTTCCTAGGTCAAGGATCAAATCTGGCCACAGCAGTGACACAAGCCATAGCAATGACAACACTGGATCCTTACCACAAGAGTCCACCAGGAAACTCCCATGAGAACCATATGCATCATATTCTCCCATTACATCAGAGAATAAGACTTTATGTATTTCAGATATGTGTACTCAATATTGAAAAGAATTCTGGAAATCTACATAAAAATTATTACAGGGTCTCATTCAGGACAATTATTACTTTTCAATTACAGAAAGAGTAACAAAAGCAAATTAGATCCTTATAGCTTCATATGTACAGTTTGGATTCTTCTAAATGACCTGGTATTTATTTTAAAATGAAATTAGGTTACTAAAATGATAGTTTGTTACCTTATAAAACAGCTATATTGAATTTTTAAGGAAGATTCTGAATTAGTATTTTGAAATAATGAAAAAATAATACAGTAATAAATAAGAAAAATATTTTAATTATAATTTCATGTCAGGAGAGCTCTATTTTAAAATGCTATTTACTGATATCTTAAATATTAGTAAGAGTCTTTTAAATATATATTTATGCTTTCCAGATGCAAGAAAGTATAAGCAAAGACATGGATGATCATAGAGGAATCTGGTTTGGATGATTCACAAGGAAATGAAGGAATACACAAAAGGCAAAAGAAGATCAAGTCTGAAAGGCCAGCTGAGGTAAGAACACAAAGGGCCTTGAGTGGTAGGTTAGGAGTCTATTAGGTGGGGTGGGGACGACTGATGGATAATGAAGTTTTCCTTGAGAGAAAGGAATAACAAGCTTATAAGAGAATTCAAAGGTTAATTTGGATACCATTAATTGATAAATATCTGCATTTGGCTCTGTAAAAGGAAATCATACTTGGAGTATTACATACTGGACTTAGCAACTGTTTAAGATATGAGTGACAAAGGAGAAAAGAAATCAAAAGATCATTAAGGTTTTGAAGCTAGTTTTATTATTAATATAAATAAAAAATCCATAACAAGATCTGTCTTGGATGTCAAAAAGAGGGGTTAGTTTCAGTCATACTACATTAGAGGCGTTAAGTGATCTCCAACTATATATCAGAAAGTTGGATTCAGGAGAAAGATCACGGAAGAAGGTGATGGTAAAAGAAAGCTGTCATTCCCAAGAAAGAAAATGGAGAAAAACAAGAGGGCAAAGGATAAAATGGAGAAGAACAAAAACCAGGGGACAGAGGAAAGGAAAAAAGTAGAGTACGAGACAGGTAGCCAAAAAACACATGAAAAGATGTCACATCACCTGTTATTACAGAAATGTAAATCAAAACCACTATGAGGTACCACCTTACACTGGCCAGAATGGCCATCATCAGTCTACAAACAATAAATGCTGGAGAGGGTGTGGAGCAAAAGGAACCCTATTACACTGTTGGTGGGAATGTAAATTGGTGCAACCACTGTGGAAAACAGTATGGAGATTCCTCAGAAAACTAAAAATAGAATTACCATTTGATCCAGCAACCCCACTCCTGGACATCCATCCAGAGAAAACCATGACTCGAAAAGACACATGTACTCCATTGTTTATTCCAGCACTAAATACAACAGCCAAGACATAGAAACAACCTAAATGTCCATCGACACAGGAGTGGATAAAGATGTGGTACACATACACAATGGAATATTACTAAGTCATCAAAAGGAAAGAAATAACAGCATTTGCAGCAACATGGATGGACCTAGAAATTATCATGCTAAGTGAAGTCAGTCAGACAGTGACATACCAACATCAAATGCTTTCACTTACATGTGGAATCTTAAAAAAGGACACAATGAACTTCTTTGCAGAACAGATATTGACTCAAAGACTTTGAAAAACTTGTGGTTTCCAAAGGAGACGGGTTAGGGGGTGGGGGGATGGACTGGGGGTTTGGGATGGAAATGCTGTAAAACTGGATTGTGATGATCTTTGTACAACTATAAATGTAATAAAATTCATCAAGTAATAGAAAGTACTTAAGGTATTAAGGCAAAAACAGTGGTTAAAAAATAATGGTAAGATAGTATGGGTAAGGATTATAAATTATTTGGGGAGCTTTACCAGTGATTAATAACAGAATCATCTAAAATTCACTGAGCAATTCTTATGTTCCAGGCACTACGCTAAAAGTTGTATGTATATCAACTTAGTTATTTTTCCTTACATCAAACAAATGAGGTAGATATGGTTATTATTCTCATTTTATGAGTAAAGAATGCATGATAAGAGTGTAAAGAAATGTTTCCCAGGTCACAACTTATATATATGACAGAGTTTGAATTCAAATGACTCTAGAGATAATGTCCCTAGTTTGGGTAGATAATTTTAGGGGAAGGGGAGTTGTTTTTAAGAACAGAAAAAGTGTGAGCATTTTTCCTCTTCAATGAGAAGGATCTAGTGAGAAACAGAATGAAGAAGCAAGAAAAGGAGAATAATTAGAGCAAGGAACCAGAAGAAGTGTGGAAAATGACAATCAGAAGGGGAGAAGGGCTACCTTAAAAATGTTAGAAATAATCATGAAAATACAAAGGAAACTTATTTTAAAAGTTACAAAAAAGCTATTGAAATACACACTTATAACGGAGGGGACAAACCACTTCTATCATGCAAACTGGAAAAGTTCAAAGGGAAAACATTGTGTCCTATTATTTTCAATCCTCAAAGTGAATATTAATATAATACTAAAAAATTAATTTTGTGGCAGGAGTCATGTGTATTACAATCCATCTTTATAAAGAGTTTCTTGCACTTATAAATCCTGAGATATTAAGAGAGAATTTTATACTGTAATTGTCTCTTAAAGTATTGCTAATGAAATTGTAATAAAAATGTTTTCTTATCACAGTAACATAAAATTTTCACATCATTTAAAAATTACAATCCATTAATTCTTTATCAATATTCAACAGTCTAAAAAATAACAAGTCTTACGTAACATTATTTAATGTTTTCATCTTACTTTCTTAACCAAATACCATGTCACTTGCAAACTATGAGCATCCAAGCTGCTTTACTATTTCTGTCACTTGGAGAATTAAAATGAACAGTTTATATAGCATCTTGTCTCCATAGCAGTATATATATTTGCTTTTGAGTCTTTCTTTTACGAGGAGAGTTTAAAGTCCCCCCTCCCCCTACTTTTCCACAAACTGTTTCAGCATGAAATAAAAACCTCCCAGAGCTAGCATTCTGCCAGCCATGGATTAACCACAGACAGCCATAGAATGGTCTACATAAATAGTAACCTGGTCAAATAATTAGGCTTCTCACCAACTTCAGACTCAAAATTTGATCTGTGCTAAAATACATCTGATTGTAATTTAAGGTACAGAACAGCATGCCCCTGGAGTCTAAATTTGGCCTCTTTCCAAATGTGTGTATGTTGTGTGTTTTACTTTAAAACGCAACACAAGAGTATTGTGATGTGGACAGTACAACTTCCATTTTGTTAATTTTACAAAGAATATTCAACAAGCCATCAGCTTTTAAATGAGGTAAATTCACAATTTAAATTAATTCCATTTTTGAATGGTCTCTTGTTTTTCTTTAAGTAAATATTTAGTATTTAAACAATTTAGGATTTGTGCTCTCTTAGACTGCAAAGACTTAAAATTGATGCCAACCATAATTTTTCTTCCTAGATTTATATCTTTTGCTAGACCACATGTTCCAGACTGTGGTATCACCAAGAATAAAAAGAGTGCCATTATAAATTCCCTCCCCCTCATATTAGGTTTGTAATAAAAACAGGCCAAGAGACTATATGGCTATAGTTTAGAAAAATACTCTATAATCAACAAAAATCTTGTAATTTTCTAATTAGGGATTTTAGTCAACACAAGAGTTAACCCTGCTACTCTTTGGCCCTATAAGCAGCCGAAAGCAAAACAGATTCTAACACTTAGAGGCTGAATAATATTAATCAGACTTAAGGGTGAAGTGAGACAATTTTATCCATTAAAGTAGAAAATGAAACAAAACAAAAAGTCAGGAGTGGGAGGAATGGGGAAAGACCAAGGCAGAGCCAAAGAACCATTTTAGCAGAGTCAGACCTAAAGCTTGGAAGTCCTAAGTATGTAGATTTGTCATCATTCAACCACTCTGAGGATTTATCAGAGTACCTACATTTATGGGGGAATGCAGGTAACTGAAATATTTAAAATACTAAAATAAAATAAAAGAAATTGCTCATTTAAAATCACATCAGAAATAAAATACCTGGGAACAAACTTAACCAAAGATGTGAAATCTTAAATCTTATGCTATAAAAACTGTAAAACAATGATGAAGATAAATGAAGATAACACAAAAAATTTTAAATATGTTCCATGTTCAAAGATTAGAACTAATATTGTTAAAATGTCCGTGCTGACCAAAGCAAACTATAGATTCATTGCAATTTCTATCAAAATACCCAAAGCATTTCCCACAGATGTAGAACAAATAATCCTAAAATTACATGGAACTAAAAAAGACCTCAAATTATGAAAGCAATCCTGAAAGAGAAGAGAGCTGGAAAAAATCATAATCCCTGATGTCACAGTATACTACGCAGCCTTAGTAATCAAAACAGTATGGTATAGGCACAAAAACAGACACATAGCTCAATGAAAGAGAGTAGAGAGCTGAGAAAGAAACCCATTAGTCAATTAATCTATGACAAAAGAAGCAAGATCTTTACAACAGATATTTTTGTATTTGATGTTAGTAAATGTTCTAATTTTATTTTTTTAAATGTAGCTGCCCAGTTTTCCCAGCACCACATATTGAAGAGACTGTCTTTTTATCTCTTGCATGTTCTAAAAGACCTAAAAGTAAGATGGGATACCATAGAGTTCCTAGAGAAAAATAAAGGCAGAACAATCTTGGACATAAGTCATAGCAATAATTTTTGGACCCTCTCCTGAAGCAAAGGAAAAAAAGCAGAAATAAACAAATGGGACTTAACTAAACTTAAAAGCTCTTGTATAGCAAAGGGGACCATAGACAAAACTAAGGACAATGTAATGAATGAGAGAAAAAGTTTGCAATGATATGACTGATAAGGGGATGATATCCAAAATGTTATATAAAAAACTTATACAATTCAATAAATAAACAATCCTATTAAAAAACGGGAAGATGGTATGAAAAGACATTTTTGTAAAGGAGATACACAGATGGACAACAGGCACATGAAAAGATGCTCAAAATGCTAATCTTCAAAGAAATGTAAATCAAAATGATAATGAGATATCACCTCACATCTGTCAATATGGTTACCATCAAGAAGTGTTCATTGAGTTCCCATTGTGGTGCAGTAGAAACGAATCACACTAGTATCTGTGAGGATGCGGGTTGGATCCCTGACCTCACTCAGTGGGTCAGTGATCTTGCATTGCTGTGAGCTATGGTGTAGGTTGCAGATGTGGCTTGGACCCCAAGTTGCTGTGGCTGTGGTGTAGCTCCGATTTGACCCCTGGCCTGAGAACTTCCATATGCCACAAGTGTAGCCCTAAAGAGCAAAAAGAAAAAAAAACAAACAAAAAAAGTCTCCAAATAACAAATATTAGCAAGAATGTGAAGAAAAGGAGACCATTGTACACTGTTGGTGGGAAAGTAAATTGGTGCAGGTACTTGGAAAACAGTATGGAGGTTCCTCAAAAAACTAAAAATAGAACTACCACATAATCCAGCAACTCTAGCACTGATATACATCTGAAGAAAACAAAAACAGTAATGCTACTCTTGGGTGTACAATCTGAAGAAAATAAAAACACTTAATTCGAAAAGATAAATGTACCCCAATGTTTACACTATTATTTATATTTACATTATTTACAAGAGCCAATATATGAAAGCAACTTAAATGTTCATCAACTGATGAATGGATAAAGAAGATGTGAAAAATTACTCAGCCATAAAAAGGAATGACGTTTTGCCATTTGCAACAATGTGGATAGAACCAGAGACTTATGCTTACTGAAACAAGTCAGAGAAAGACAAATATGCTGTTAACATTTACATGTGGAATCTAAGAAATAAAAAGGAATGTATGCAACAAAACAGAAACAGACTCACAGATGTAAAGAACAAAACAGAGATTACCAGTGGGGAGATAGAATGGGGGAGGGGAAAGCCAGAGGTATGGGATTCAGAAAAAAAAACCCTACTATGTATAAATAGCCAACGAGTACAGCTCAGGGAAATATAGCAATTATTTTGAAATACCTTCAAGTGAAGTATAATCTATTACAAAATAGAATCACTATGTTGTATACCTGACGTTAATGTAACATTGCAAATCAACTACAGTTCAATTAAAAAATAAAATCTGAAAATACAAAAAAAAGAAACATGGTAGTAACTCAATGATGAAGAAAGGTAGGTGAAATTAATATGTTAATACTGTCAGTGGGAATGCAACTGAAACCGCTTTTCAAAAAATAATTTGAAAATACACATGAGGAACTATAAATAAATTCATACACTTTGACTCAACAATCTACTTAATGAGAATCTACCTTAAGGAAGATTATCTGAAATACAGAAAATATTCATTTAGGAACAGATCGGTATACTATTTCACTGAAAACCTGGGAACAATGTAAATATTCAATAATAGAGGAATAAATAGTTAAGTAAGAATTGGCATATATATCCATTCTAAATCGGCTATTGATCATTTAAAATGTGAGTAGTTAAACTAAAGATGTGAATTTCAAATTTTATTTAATTTTAATTTAAATGTTAAGAAGTCACATGTAGCTAATGAGCATATGCAAGGTGATTAGTATGATTGTGGAAATGAATTTTTAATTTTTTAAAATTTCAAAATGGAAACAATATAAAATATTTTTCTGCTAAATATAATTTTATTGTTTTAGTAGGGCAACATTTGACTATTGACAATTTAGTAACTGAGTGTGTTGTAACTGTAAAACAGACACCTATTTCAAAGACTTAGTATAAAAAATGAAAAATACAATTAATTTTATATGATTATGGGTTGAAATGAGAACTATTATAGATATTTTAAGTTAAATAAAATATATTATTAACATTAATTTTACCTGTTTCTTTTACTTTTTTAAAGTTGCTGTAAGAAAATTTTAAACTGTTTATGTGGCTTGTATTATATTTTCATTGTACAATGCTGCCCTAGAGAATATTTTGAAGATAATAAAAATGGAAATTATGAAAACTAAGTGGCAAAATAGAAAATGTTTACGCTATATAAATGTTAAATGAAACATAAGATATACAAGCAGTGTGTACAAATATTGATTACCAACTACATTATAGCAATAGAAAACTGGAAGAGAATACAACAAAAGTAAAAATGGTTAAATTTCAATAGAAAAATTGTGGATAATTTTATCATTTTTTTTCGAATTTTTGTGAACTGCTTTGATTACACTGTGACAAAAATTGTTTAAAAGATAAAAATATTTCATTCATTTGAATTATGTTCAAACAAAAGATGTTTATAAATAGTGAGAAATTTAGTTCAATAAACAAGAGTAAGAACAGATCAACAGCTGGGAGTGAGTCTTAATTCTTCAAGTAGATAGATGGCTGAAAAAGGAACAAACTAAATATGAGATCAGTGACTTTAATAAGTATAAACCACTATTCATAGGAGTAGGAGAGAAAATAAAGAAGAATGTATAGTAACAGAAAAATATTTGGACAACCAGAGAGCCCCATCAAACCAAGATTAGCCATGATGAAGGACGGCTGAGAGTACCAGATGCTGTATCTCAAGATGTACCACTGTTGCCTGCTATAAAGAACATAATTAGTCTGTTTTCAACGCCATAATGAAGGTGTCATAGCAACATGAGTCAAGACAACGGGTTGAGAGAACGAATAAATTAAAAGCCAAAAATAACAAATACAAAAACCATATAACATGTTTTCTTCCCTTTAATGGGTCCTGCATGTTGTGCAAATATCCCAGAGAGGATAAAATACCTGTTTCCTTGTATGAGTGGGAGGGTCAAATATGGATTATGACAAAGCATTGTTCCTATTTGCTTTTAAGGAAAATACTGACTTTAACAAACATTAAGTTAATGTATAAATCGTTTACACATACAATGTTTTGATGTGCACTACTTCAGAGCAATAGAATCATTAAAAGAAAAAAGCCAAAATAAATATACTAGTGGTGTTGCACACCTTATATTACTACGGACTGAATGTAATGCATCAATGGAATACGATGATTTACTTAAATTTTCCTGTCTTGTGGCTCCGTTTGAAGCATCAATGAAACCATGCATTCCACACATATTTTAATTGTTTTAAGGATTAATATACCTGCAATCTATACCATGGTCACAGATAAGAGCTTTTCCTCCATCGAAAATAAACCCCTCGGAAAGCATGTAGTAGGAGGTAGTTAAGACAGAGTAGAAAAAAGATAGGTTTTAGGGATACACATAAGAGGATATTTATCATAGCTTTGCTGAAAGTAAAAAGGTGTGTGAGGCATCTTGGAAGTGCATTTCTAGGGGAAAAGATAAGAAATTGTTATGAATGCACACTATTATATAAAAAGTAATATGCTAGAAATTTATATATCAGATTGTATATAGTCCCTGCTTTTATATATTGTGTATAAGGTACACACATGCATGTGCACACACCTAAAACACCATGATGCATCAAGGATGCAGGGCACACATTAACCACACTGGAGTACCCATGGTGGAAAGAAGAATAGGATTGGGGATCAGCAATGATAGGAAAGATATGAGAGGAGCCATACCTAAGCCAAATGGTAATAATCTGTCAGGATCTGAGAAGGATTCACTCAAATCTCAGCACCAGAGAATTTAAACTAATTTTTAAAAGTTTTGCCAATCTTACTACTCACTAGCTATATGGTTTAGGCTATGTAAATTTCCTAGGCCTCATCATTCTCATCTTAAAAATGGGAATACTAATGCCTATTAAGGTTATTGTGAAAATAAATGAATACTTAATACAATGGCTGGCATGCAGTATGCACTCCATATATATTTACATTTTATTAATATTTTTCTGTAGTAATATCAAGAACATTAGAAAGTTTTACAAGCTCTATGATATAGCTCTTAGTTATAATGCCGATCAAAAGTTTGCTCTTTAAGTTGAATATAGAGCTTGGTATTTCCTTTGAAATACAAATACATAAAACAAAAATCCATCATTCCCTTTCAAAAGCTCTCCCTGCCTCCTCTCTCTCATTGATTTAATCATCCTATATCCTGCTGACAGATTAATCACCCTAATCACTCTTCTTTTCCTAGAAAATTAAATCCAAATGCCTCACACCCCAACATTCAAAGCTCTCCATAATAATACTTCAATGTAGAGTAGACCAGCTGTAACCTCTATTACTCTACAACATATGTCCTTGCTTCAATCATACAGAATGACTTGCTTCCTCCAAAATAAATCTTCTGAGTCTTTATTTTGTTTCTTCTATTTGAAATATCCACTACCTCTACCTGCTGGAATTTTACCCCTTCATCAAGGCCCATTTAGGTCAAACTTTTATCCCACAAAGTCTTACTGCATTCCCACCAACAGATGTGCTTGTTCTTCACTGGACTTCCATAGTATTTATTATGACCAAGAGTATTTATTTTATTTTACTTAATAACACAAGCAACTTGCATATGTCTTACCTCTCTAACTTGACTGTTAGCTTTAGGGGAAGAGTACTTTTTATTTTTATGTTTGCTATAGCATTAAAGCACAGTGTACAGTACACAGATTATTTAAAAAATAAATAATTAAATTTTTCTTGAGACTCTACATGAATTCGTGTAACTAAAATGCTACTGTAGAAAAAAAAATAAAGACTGCTGCATTTTCACAGGCTAAAGGAAGAGTATATTTATTTTAGTATATTTAAAATATAAATATATTTTAGTATATTTATTTATGGACAACTCCATAGTTAAAGAATCTGAATTTTTTCAGTTCACAGCACCCTTAATGAATGAGTAATTTTTTTAATGGTGCTCTAAGATGTACCTAACAGCCTTGTTTTCATAAACAGGTCCAAACAACTTAAAAGTACTATTAATTTTAGCAACTTTGAAAAAAATAACATACAAAAATTGAAAAATAATTTTTTTACTTCATTCAAAAACTACCACAATACTTACTAATGGGATCAGGTGCTTATGGACATTGCACAACTCTTTATGCCCTGGGTTCTAACCAAACAGTGAAACTCTTGTTTCCTGTTCGCTGATTTTCAGAATTTTTTTTTTTTAAATCACACAAACATTCCCAAAGATATGACATAACCCCAAAGGAACACCTCACAATCTGATATTGAAACTATGCAATACCCTGAGATAAAATACACTATAGAACTCTTGTGAATTTGCTGCGGGACCTTGGGGCAGCTGAGTATACAGTTTAGGAATTGTGGCTCTAGTCGAAGAAAACACTGTGATAAGTATTTTTATTTGAGAGAGCTGAAGCCCTTCTTGGGTATGATTCAGAGTATTTAGAAAATGTCAGTAATTTACTCTGAACGAGGCAGCAGAAATAAAGCTGAGGACAAGTGTGGCATTCTGTAGAGCAGAGGTGAGAGGATTTTATAAGAGATGGACCCTGATCAGACAGATGATGGCAGCAGGACACTCCGAAGGTAAAATATAGCCTGTGAAAAAACTGTCTTTGGCTGGAATGCACTAACAGTTTTGGTAATGCTGATATCCAGTCAACAATTGTAATGTTTACTATTTGACGTAGTGTTCTAATTCTTCTCCATTAACTTAACTTTCCATAAAAATTAGGTCTTTATTTCCAAACAAAAATGTGTAAATAATTTTTCATTTTTCCGCTCAATGAATTCTGAATCCAAGAATTATTAACATTTTGTCCCCAAATCAAATGTCTAATGTTCTATCAGTTTTACATCTTGAAATTCTTGCAATTATGCTTTTCCCCATTAATACAAATTGCTATTAATTTTCCATTAATACAGCCTTCATTTGCCTGGTAAACACTACTGTAACAGCGTCCTTTCAGAAGCTCCTTTGCTCAGAAACCTTAAATGGCTAATTTCATAAATAACACATCTGAAGTTTCTGACAGTTTTACATTGTCAAAAACCTTGTAAATGTGACACTAATCTCTCTTTTCTACATTTTTCTCTGATGATCTATCTTCGTGAAACTGTCACTCTGACCACAAGGGGCTTCCTCTCACTTCTCTATATCCTCTCCTTTGCTGGTGATATTAATTCACTTTCTAGAATCTGTTCTTCACCTTCCACGTGGGCAACAAAAAGTTAAGGTTGGCAAATGTTTTCCGTTAAAGGCCCAGTAGTATTTTGTGGGCCATATGGTTTCTATTGCAACTACCCAACTCTGTTGTTTTAGTATTAAAGTGGGTAGAGATGATACATAGAAGAATGAGCATGACTGTGTTCCAATAAAACTTTATTCACAGGAACAGTCAGTAGCCAAATCTGTCCCAGGTGACATAAGTTGCACAATCCTGAACTGAAGGAAAAGAAGGAAATACATACCACCAAGTAGAAATACCACTCAGATAAAAGGAATGCTAGAGAGAAAAATTAATAGGAAATCCAATATAGGATGATAATGAGCTTCCTCAAAAGAATAAAGAATGTGAAAAAATTGAAAGTTAAAGTGGCTTTAGAGAGAAGGAAACTATACAGAGTTGATCCTTGAACAACAAGGGTTTCAACAGTATCCGTCCATTTACATGTGGATTTTTTTCCCCAGTAAATATGTGCAACAGTACTGCATGATCCCCAGTTGGTTGAATCTGTGGCTGTAGAACCATGGATGTGGAAGGCCAAATGTAAAGTTACATGCAGGTTTTTGATCGCACAGTTTGGCACCACTAAATTCCCACATTGTTCAACAGTCAACTGTAACTAATTTTCCTGATATCCTCCCCTGAAATGAGAACATATGACTATTTTCTGAAGCTAGCACTAAATCAACACAAGTTCCTTACATCTGAGTATAATACTCCCTTACATCTGAGTATAATACTCACTTTCCAAAGGATACAAGTTATCTTGTTTTAGTAGTTGCTGCTCTCTGTTTTTGCCCCTCAGCCCCACTAGATGCTTCTCACTAGGTACCTCGGAGGATAGCTGTTAAAAACAGATCCTCTAGAAGTTTCCATTGTGGCACAGCAGAAGAGAATCCAACTAGGAACCATGAGGTTGCGGGTTCGACCCCTAGCCTCGGTCAGTGGGTTAAGGATCTGGCGTTGCCATGAAGTGGTGTAGGTCTCAGACACAGCTAGGATCCTGCGTTGCTGGCAGCTGTTGCTCTGATTAGACCCCTAGCCTGGGAACCTCCACATGTTGTGAGTGCGGCCCGAAAGAGCCAAAAAAAAAAAAAAAAAACCCACCAAAAAATAGGAACATTTATTTACTTTTTATACTCTGAGTATTCTTCTCTGCTAGAGAAACAAAAATTGTCAGGCAGCAGAATGTTCTAATTGTGGAAATGTATTCTGGAGAATCTTGGGGTTCACAAATCAGGCAACTGTGGGCTAGAATTAAAACACAGGGTGCCTCTTTAATTTATTTCAGAGAATAACCCTCTTCTAACTCAAGCTCTGACCTGATTTTTGGCAATTACTAAAAAAAAACCCTGCTATTTCTGCATTTTTAATAAGTGACACAAATAAAGCTATGCTTCTTTGCTGTTATTTTTATGTACATTTAACAATAGGAGTAGTATGTCCCCCTAAAATCTTTAAATAGAAATAGATAATAAAGTAGACTTGCACAGTTTTAAAAAAACGACTGGAACAGAAATTTTGGCTTCTTTTACTTAGCATAATGTTTTTGAAGTTCATTCATACATGTAGTATATCTATTCTTTTTTATATCCAAATAAAACTGCATTGTACAGATACATCATATTTAGTTTATCTATCTATCTAGTTATGGACATTTTTCTTGTTTTCATATCTGATTTTTAAAATATTTTTGTAAGCAATAAATTACATAAAAACATACACTATCAAAAGTGTACTTTAAAAAAAGATCTGAACGGATATTCCGAGAAGAGAGTAACTTTTATCTAGAAACTGACAAATCTTATTGAACCAGAAATGCAACATATTTTAACTTCTGATTCATGTAACTAATTGAGGTTTTAGTGAAAAATTAGGAAATACAAAATTCTATCTAAGATGAAAAAGTTTATGAAATACATAGGTCAGGCTCTGAAAGAGAGGAAAGGGAGAACACAGATGACTTGTAGGAATCTACAATGAGATGGTTATTCTTTTTGGTCATTTTTTGTCTTGACGTGATCTTAAGTTGTTACTTAGTGGAAGGCAAAATAGTGATTTCTCTCCATTACTACTGAACCCAGTTGTTTTAAATCTCAATTCAAAAAATGGAGAAAATGTAAGTATGTGAAAATAAACAATTTTTGTTTTTTTTTGTAAAAGGATTACTTTATAAATGGAAAATGACTGAGCTGAAAGCTATTGCTTTATGATTCTAAGTGGTCAATGTTTCTGTTTTTCATAAAAGCCAAATTTCAAACCATTTTCTGTAACATAGGAAAGAGCTAAACTGTCAGTAAATGTACTTATATTGACTCTGACATTTTCTTCTTGGATGCTTCCAGCACGTCAAAAGGAAAGGATTGCTTTTAGACTTGAATAATTTTTCTACTGCTGAAGCCAACCCCAGTTGCTGCGGGTTAGTATGTATCCACAAGAAATCAAAAAGATATAGATAGCCCTTGCTGCTCGATATGAAAGCTTCATGACAATAGAAGTTTTACATGTTAATTATATATTTTACAGATATCATATATTACTTATACATTGTCTTCTGCCCGTTATTAAGTTATATGATTTTATATCATTTTTAAAATAAGAAAAATGACAAAAATGCATTTTTAGCATGGATAGAAAGACAGTTCTCAAAGTGTAATTCTTCAAACAGCAGCTTCAGTACCACCGGGAGCTTGCTAAAATGCAAATTCTTGGTCCTACCCCAGACCTACTGAAACAGAACTGTGAGAGGGACATAGCAAACCGTGTTTTCACAAGCTCTGTTAGCTGATTCTGATGCATGTTAAAGTATGAAAACCTAAAGTACGGTCTAAAATAATGAAACACCTACTCATTATCCTTAAGACTTTTATTCTATCACAGAGAAACTCAAAATCTTTAAGAAGATGGTAAAGGCAGATCACAACAAAATCTAAAACTTGACAGTAGTAGAAGAGAAAAGGCTGTGTTTCTTTGTTCCAAGAGGTGGCTCTGATATTATTTTAGATTTAAAAAAATCAGAATTAGATTCCCTTTAGCTATGGCATTGGCCTGAACACATTCTGCTATTGCCTGTCTTATATATTGGGGCTTTTGAGATATTTCCCATGAATAAAAGGTTTGCAGTTTAAAATATCTGATCTATAAACCCATTTTGCAGATATGTAAATTAAAGCCCAGAGAGCTTGCTCTACTCGCCTAAAGTCATTCAACAAATGATGTATTCCTGTTTACTGACATGTATATCTGCTTACTTGTTTACACACTCCCTAGCCATGTTCTGCAACTAATGAGGCAACTTTGGAAAAAAGGAGAGAGAAAATCTAACTAAGAACAGATTATGAGTGTGAGGGTGAGGGTGGGGTAGGGAAATACATGGCACAGGAGTACTGAATTCGCTCTGAACTGGTTATAAGTTTCCTGACTGCCAAAGCTAAAAATAAGACATTCAGCTACCTGGCTTTCATTTCTGAGATGAAAAGTGCTACTTTTTCTTTTTCTTTACATTTTTAGGGCTGCACCCATGGTATACGGAGGTTCCCAAAGTAGGGGTCAAATCAGAGTTGTAGCAGCCAGTGTACGCCACAGCAAAGTCAGATCCGAGCCACTTCTGTGACCTACATCACAGCTCATGGCAACGCCAGATCCTTAACCCACTGAGCAAGGCCAGGGATCAAACCTGCGTCCTCATGGATGCTAGTCATATTTAATGTTTCCTCTGAGCCACAATGGGAACTCCAAAATGCTACCTTTGTAAGAGAAATATCTGGTGCTAAAATATACTTCTTATATGGTGCTTAACACCACAGACACTGATGAACTGTACATGCTCCACAATACCATGCCACCCACACTAGAGAAGTTTTAGAATTAATCAATTATGAAAATCTAATCAGCGATAAAATCTTTGTTTTACATAAAGAAAAATGCCAATATAAGGAGATGTTCTATAACAATTTACTCAACATTTCCTGAGAAAGGTCTTCACCAAATATTATAAGTAGTATTACAACCTCCTCAACTTTGTCATTTTTATCAGGCTTTACTTCTTTATTTTTAAACATAGCATTCATCACTTCCTAACATACATTTACTTATTTATTTTATTCATCTCTCTACTACTGCAATGTAATATCTATAATAGCAAGAAAACCTGTTTTGTTCATTATTGTACTCCTAGCATGCTTGGCATACAGTGAGAAGAATATTTTAAATATTTTTTTGGAATGAATGAGTCTAGAACTTACAGAGAAGGATGGAAAAAGATATGGTATGTAAAATTAAAACAAATTAATTCAAAGACTACTAGGTAGTTGAAGCAATGACTTATATCCTGTCTCCCTCCAAAACAATACAGCACCAGGATGGAAAAATAAATCTACAAAAACAACATGCCCTCAGTATAACTCGAAGACAAAAAGAATGCCTAAACTACAAAATAACTACAAGTAAAAGGAGAAAAATCACCAAATTATGTTGCAAGATTTTCTTATATTCATACCACACTTCCATTCCACTACTCTTATAGAGAGCAAAGGTAAGTTGTTTTTTTTATTGTTGCTGTTACTTGTTTTGTTTTATTTTTGAAGATACCTGCGTCATGTGGAAGTTTCTGGGCCAGGGAATGAAACTGCACCACAGCAAAGACCTGAGGTGCAGCAGTGACAACACTGGCTCTTCCACAGAAGAATTCCCGAGCCAACGTAGTTTGAGAAAAACTATTGGGTAAAAAGAAGAAAGCTGGTAACCAGGCCTCAGGTCATTCTAAAACCAACATCAGAAAGATGATATATATCCATAATATGAGAATATTTAATAGGTATCCAGGTAGATCAGAAGAAGAAATTAAAAGCACTAAAATTTGAGAGGGCACTTTATAAAATGAATACTTTCTAAGGAAGGCAAAAGGCAAAAAGGAAACCCCTTTGGCAACTGAGTCATGAAGAGAATAAGAATCCAAAGGGGCAAAATTTAGGGTTTTTAAAGAGAGCACAAAGTAGAACTCAAAATACTTAACCCTTTCCTGGAAAAGAAATCCACTAAAAACTACTCCTGTCCCAAACGCCACCCCTGAATGAATTCACTAATAAAGCTGCACTTTTATATTTTGATGAAAGAAAGCAGTGTTAAATCAGGAATCAGGTAAGGCACATTAAACACACTCATAAAAAGTAAAAAGGTAACAGCCAGCAAACATGAGAAGTGAAAATCAATACATATGAACTACAGAAAACTCTACAAAGGAAAAAACAATCCTGAAGCAAAAGAGAATAATAATTTACCACCCAAATGAAATAACCAAGCAAGCATTTGAAGATATGAAAACCTACCATTAGTCTGAAATTTAAAAACTAAGTACAGGAGTTTCATCATGGCTCACAATTTAACAAACCTGACTAGTATCGTGAGGACACCAGTTGGATCTCTGGCCTCAGTTGGTGGGTCAGGGATCCAGCACTGCCATGACCTGTGGTGTAGGTTACAGATGCAGCTCATGAGATGTGGTATAGATCCCAAGTTGCTATGGTTGTGGCAGAGGCTGGTGGCTGTAGCTCCAATTGGACCCCTAGCCTGAGAACTTCGATATGCTGCAGGTGCGGCTACAAAAAGAAAAAGAAAAAAAAAGAAGAAAAAAAACCCACTAAGAACAGAAAAACACAAAATGACAAAAATAGAGAGGACTGAGCTTAAGAATGAAAAGGAAGGCAAAGGGTACTCAAGAAACAATAAACTTTGAAAATGTAATACGGGATAGTTAAAAAAAGAGGAAGGAAAATAAGAGAATGAAAATAAAATAATATGGAAGTAAAAGCAGAGAAAAGTGATGAAAAAGGAGGGATAATACATTGTTTGATTCCCTAAAAAAGTAATACAAGGAAACAGAATCAGTATTTAAAACTATAATCCCAGAAAACTTTTTAAAGATACAAAATGCCTGAATATAGACATTGAAAGAACCCACTGGATATCTGGGAAAATTAACCCACACCTCTTGAGAAATCTAGAGATATTAGAGTAATCCGTTAGATTTAAAGAATAAAGACAAAAATCCTCCAAACATCCAGTCAAATATCTTACAAATAAAAATTAGAGTGGTCTTACACTTTTGAAAAGCAACATTTAAAGCAAGACAACACCAGGACAGCAAATTATTAAAAGCTAAATGAAAGAAAGGGTCAATCAAGGATTTTTGTATCTAGCTAAGCTGTCCTTTCAATATATTAAGACTACATGAAAACAGTTTCAACACTTTGAATTCCCTAAATTCATGAGTCTTTTTGAAGAATTTATTAGAGGAATTTTAAAAATGAGTGTGGATGTTTAAAAAATATTAAACATTGTATATCTATGACTAAAAGAAAAATAGGGATAAGGATAAAAGATTAATATTAACATTTTTAATGTCAGGACGTAGTAGAAATAATGTAACTAACAAGGGGAAGAAAAGAGAGAGAAAGAAGGAAGTAGAATAAGATCAAGGCTATCATGCAGGCAACAGATGAGAGTTACTGGATACTAATAAAATCAGATAAACCAGAGAGTAAAAGGTTAAATAAAATAAGAGAACTTAGAAAAGAATATTATAAAAGGTATAAATATAAACATAACCACTAAAACAAAAATATGAATTAAGTCAATAAAATATTTTTAATTTAAAAACAAAATTTTTTTCATAGGCAAGCTTCATAAACTAAGTGATAATATTCAAAGAAGTGATTTCTTGTCTTTTAGCAGGACTACACATGCTCAATGAGCAACAAAATATCACTGTTTCTTGCAAATAGTAGGTAATTAAGAAATGTATATAGAAATGAGAAAGATCATTATTTTTGGCCAAATGTTAATAGTATGTTACTATTTTAATCTAGAAATGCTGCCAAAAGCAATGCCACT
>PVHT021183726.1:11159449-11183608 GCA_004024745.2 Catagonus wagneri
GGCAGGGATCGAACCCGCAACCTCATGGTTCCTAGTCGGATTCGTTAACCACTGCGCCACGTCGGGAACTCCTAAAATAGCATTTCTGATGCCATTGTGCAAACATTTCCACAGAGTCTCTTGTCAAAAATTACCTCAAAATAATACAGAGAATGAGAAACTAAAACGAAACACCTTTATAAACGAAAGTGGAAGATAATGAAAATCATAGATTACAACATCTGAAGGCAGAAAGTATAAGGAGAAGCAGTAGCTAGATTAACAGAGTAAAGAAAGCCAAATTATGAATGCTGAGAAATTCCAACAAGAAAAAAGCTAATTCATCCAAAGAACTCTGCGAAGTTTAGAAGAATACTACCATACATCTAGTGGGGCTGAAAAATATAGAAGACGATCAAGAGTTGAACTTTCAGAATCCCATTCACATCCCACAGAACCAGAAAAATATCTTCCCTTACCTCTGAAGGGTAATGGAGAGAAGGTCAGCTGGGAAAGAACTGGAAAGGCTTTAGATTCAGGAACTCTGAGTATAAAGCAAGATATGGGTTCAGGATGAAGTGCTAGGCTGAAAACAGGCCAAGGTGTAGGTGGTTATGTGAAAATCTATATTACCAAGTAGTAAGGCATTCAGGCCCTTTTCCTAACCAGCATTCATGCTTAAGTTCACCCAAGCAGAAAACTGGAGGATCGAATCTTCTCTGGAGAAATGAAATAGCTCTGGAAAGGCACGAATAACCTCTCTTATAAGAAAGCTTTTATTCAAATACCCTAAGGTTAAAAAGCACCATTTTGTGCATAGCCTTATCAGGTATTTAATGCATCACTCCTAAATATAAATGGACAACCAACATTACCAGATATATGAAAACAGTCTCCAAGAAAAAATGAAGATATAAAAAAGGAATAGCAGGAGTTCCTGCTGTGGCGCAGTGGGTTAAGATTCTGAGTACAGCAGCTGAGGCTGATACAGAGGTGCGGGTAGGATCTCTGGCCTGATGTAGTGGGTTAAAGTATCTTGCATTGCCGGAGCTCAGATTTGACCCCTGGCCCAGGAACTTTCTAAGAGAAAATGGGAGAAAGAATAATAGTAGAGAGTCAATCAAGGAATCAAATTTCTAACAGAAACTCCAAAACCAAAGGGTAGAAAAATCATAGGGAGGAAATTATAAAAGATAATACATTTGAAAATTCACCAAGATTTTCTTATTTTCAAAAATTTAAAGAACCGGTAAGTTAACACAATGAAACTATTCATCCATAAAAAAGGATAAAATAATGTCATTCGCAGCAACATGGATGGAATTAGAAACCCTCATACTGAGTGAAGCAAGTCAGAAGGAGAAAGACATATGCCATATGAAATCTCTTATAACTGGAGTCTAAACACTGCACAAATGAACATCTCAACAGAAAAGAAAATCACGAACTTGGGGAACAGACTTGTGGTTGCAAGGGGGGGGGGGGGGGGGGGGGGGGGGATGGGGATAACTAGTGCTTTAATGATGGAAAAACAAGGAGATCCAACTGTATAGCACGGGGAACTATATCTAATCACATGTGACAAATCCATATATGTACATATAACCGGGTCACCACACGGTGCAGCTGGAAAATCTGACAGAAATCTGTAAACCAGCTATAATGCAAAAAAATAAAAAATAAATTATATATATAAAAAACCCACAATGAATTAAGAGACCTACACATTATTTATCAGGAAATTTTAGAAAACCAAAAATAAAGATAGACTACAAATGTTTTCAGAGAAAAATCAGATCATATGCAAGGGTTTAGGAAAAAAAATAGACTTTAATTTCTCAAAACAACATTTAAGGTTAGAATATAATAAAGCAATCCTTTCAGCATTCAAAGTGAAATATTCTTTCTAGAATTCCATATGCAGCCAAACTATTAATCTAGACTGAGAGTAAGTGATGATATTTTGAAATATTTAGGTCTCTAAGTATTTATTTCCCTTGTATTTTTTCTCAGAAAGTTAACAGAGGATATGAACCTTCAAAATAAGAATTTAAGGAAGATATCAAGGGATTCTAGAAACTGAGGATTCAACACAGATCGGAAATTAAAGGAGTTCAGGATGACAGCGAAGAAAAGGTAAAAGCTTGATGCAGAGAAATAAGGGCCTCAGTAGTAAGGTTTTCAGGAAATGTAAAAAAAAAAGTAAAAAATTAGCACTACTTTATTTAAAATACAAAGTATATAGGGTAAAATGGAAAGAGGTCAAGTATTTTAAAACAAATCTAAATATAAAATGTTTTTAAGGGCAAGATGATAAAATCTTAGTAAATGCTAAATCTTAGTAATGAGTAGATGGGGATTCATTTTACTATTTTTGCTATTTTGTGTGGTTGAAAACTTTTGCAATAAAATAAAAAATTAAGGAAATGGAATGCACCTAATTATGGCATTTAATTTACTTAAACATTCATTGAGTATCTTCTCTCTGCCAGGCACTGTGAAAAAAATGCACCGTATGATCTTTATCTCAAATTAACTCAAGATTTTTGTAAGTAATCTTTATCTCAAATTAACTCAAGATTTTTGTAAATAATCTTTATCTCAAATTACCTCAAGATATTTGTAAATACCCTATATATATTTATAAATATATATATAGATTTTTTTCATTATGTTCATTTTAAGCTTCTATATTACAAAAACCTTCCTATGAGAACTCTATAGGGTCATTACTTGGGGTGACTCAATGTGTTATATTTGGGGGAAAAAAAACACATTATATTCCATAAAGAAGTATACAATTCTTCTTATAAACCAGTAAAAATTAAAAATAATCACAGATCTATGGGTGAAAATCTGCTTTAATGTCTGACAGCTCAGTGTGTAAAACACAACCTCGATCCTGGGAGGCAATCTGTGAATTACTAAGAGAATAAACCAACAGAATTTTCAAGCTAGAAGAAGCTTTGGGGATCGACTTGTTCAACCCTACCAGCAGAAAGCTAAGACAAAAATAAACTAACATACTCAAGGAAAAATAAAAACAAAAAACTTTATTAGGCATAGATGAATGGTATTGCAATCTCTGTAGTTGGGTATCATTTCAATTAAGAGATCTAGGCTAAGACACTGGATCAGAGATTCTCCCACCTCCTTATTCACTACCACTATGAAAATAATTTTGGCTTTTTTTTTTTTTTTGGCTTTTTAGGACCTCACCTGCGGCATATGGAGGTACCCAGGCTAGGGGTCTAATCGTAGCCGTTGCTGCTGTTGCTGTTGGCCTATGCCAGAGCCACAGCTAAGCCAGATCCGAGTCACGTCTGCAACTTACACCACAGCTCACAGCAATGCTGGATTGTTAATCCACTGAGCGATGCAAGGGATTGAACCCACAACCTCATGGTTCCTAGTCAGATTCGTTTCTGCTATGCCATGACGGGAACTCCTAATTTTAACAATTAAAGCTTAAATTAGGTTCTGAAGCTTTGTTCTAATTGTGGAAATGTATTCTGGAAATCATCTATTGCATAGGGGTATAATACCTCTGGTACCATCTAGATAAAGGGAGAATGTAAAAAGATAAAAGATTGCATTTTCAACTATAATTTTCTTCTGTATAATTAAATTTGTGGCTGTTGGTAACTCTCTGGCAATATTTTGTGGGTTAACATAGTTCTATGCTATCATTAATTATATAACATATACCATGTGTTGAACCTATTCAAAGTTAGTACATATCTTTCAAGAAACACAATGATAAAATCAATATTGCAATGAATGCATAAAGAAGTTTTCATTTTGTCAAACATTTTCATCTAATTTGGAAAACCTTTCGTAACACAGTAAAAATGCCTACGTTCTTCCTTAATAAAATATTTTCAAAGTTCAGATGCCATGGATTTGAAAAGAAGGAATACAGGGATGGAATTTGGGGACTTGCAAAATGATTCCTTTTCAGCATAACTGGAAAATGGCTGTAAGGTGTTCAAAAATATGAGCTAAAATATTTTAATAAGATAAAATTGTGTGGGCCATTTGTGAAAATTATAACTCAAATAATTTTACATGATTTTAAAGAATCTGAAAGAGCATTTTGAAACCCCAGTACATTATTCCCACTTACATAAGATTTTTTTCTCCCTGACATTTGGTGGCTTCAGTAAGTTAGATATAATACTGTGTCTTAGGTCTAAAAAAAAAATCTGTGTGTTCCATTTTAACAGAGTAAAACAGAAATAGGTTTAATTCTGTGAGTTAGCATTTAGTAGGTATGCACAGAACTTAGGTTGAGCCATCATACTGTGATCCAAATGGACAATAATCAGAAAATTAACCCATCTGATTCTAGCACAATAATAGCAGCATCTTCAGGAGTATATATATCATCATTTCAAAGCTGTACTTAGGAAACAGAATGCTAGCAAAAACAGGATGCACAAAGAAAATAAAGTCTTAAAATCAGAATTTAATCCAAATATAAACATTCCAGAGTTATTTTCATATGTGTACAAACACACCTACACACATTCATATGCATTCTAATTCACTGGATGTACTACATGTATCTGTACGCTCCCCAAAGTCATTATCCCAACTAGTTATAAGTCTCCTTTCCTCACTTCTCTAATCTCTAACCAAAATTCACGACCTTCCATAATTGAAGCCAATTTGTTGAATTTCTCTGAGTAGAATTATTTTGACACTTCCAAACTCTTTGCTAAGTATATTCTTATAGTTCTTTTGAGCTTAAATCTACATTTTATTTATTTATTTTCTTTTTAGGGCCTCACCCGCAGTATATGGAAATTCCCAAGCTAGGGGATGAATCAGAGCTGCAGCTACCAGCCTACGTCACAGCCACAGTAACACCAGATCCAAGCTGCATCTGTGACCTATACCACAGCTTGCAGCAATGCTGGATCCTTAACCCACTGAGCAGGGATAGGGATCAAACCTGCATCCTCAAGGATACTTTTAGTGTTCTTAACCTGCTGAGCCACAATGGGAACTTCTAAATATGATTTCTGAAAAGGATAACTCATAAAAGTTATAAGTATGCTTAGTGTATTAACTTACTATTACTATATTTATTTATTTAGGCATGCAAAAGTTCCTGGGGGCCAGGGATCTAACCCAAGCTACAGCCGTGGCAGTGCTGGATCCTTAACTCACTGAGTCACCAGGGAACTCAATTAGTACCATTATTTTAAAATGTGTTTTCTCCTTATAGGTTATTTTAAAACTTTTTGTTTTCAAAAAATAAGAAACTTACAGGAAAAAAATTTAGAATATAGTGCAATGAAGACTATCAGAGGATTTACCTATACCTGTATTAACTGACAGCGCCGTGTTCTACACATCTTTTTTCCCCAAAACAGCTGGAAAATAAGTTCTAAATATCAGGACCCCTAAATCCTTCAGGACCCCTATCACTTAAAACCAAAGACTCTTTCTTACATAAATACAAACTATTACATTGATACATTAGTATTATCTGACATACAGTCCACATCTAAAATATCTCAACTGTCTCAAAAATGTTCTTTGCAGGAGTTTCCGTTATGGTGCAGTGGAAATGAATCTGACTAGGAACCATGAGCTTGAAGGTTCGATCCCTGGCCTTGTTCAGTGGGTTAAGGATCCGGCGTTGCTGTGAGCTGTGGTGTGGATCGCAGACGCGGCTCAGATCCCGTGTTGCTGTGGCTGTGGCGTGGGCCTGCAGCTAAGCTCCAATTAGACCCCTAGCCTGGGAACCTCCATATGCCGCAGGTGCGGCCATTGAAGGACAAAAAGACAAAAAGAAAAAAGAAAAAAAAAAGCTCTTTGCAGCAAAAGTCCTTTCCTTCACTTAAAAATTGTTAGATGCGGAGTTCCCGTCGTGGCGCAGGGGAAACGAATACAACTAGGAACGGTAAGGTTGCAGGTTGGATCCTGGCCTTGCTCAGTGGGTTAACGATCCGGCATTGCCATGAGTTGTGGTGAAGGTCACAGAAGTGGCTCGGATCCTGTGTTGCTGTGGCTGTGGTGTAGGCAGGCGGCGGCTACAGCTCCAATTACACCCCTAGCCGGGGGAACCTCTATATGCTGCGGGTGCGGCCCTAAAAAACAACAAAAGGAAAAAAAAGGGAATCAAGTTTTGCATTTGCAGTCAAGTCTTAAATATTCTTTAATCTGAAAGTCTCCTCCTAAACTTTCCACTTTGTCTTTCATGACAGTGGCATTTTTGAAGATTCCATGTCATTGTCTTAATCTTAGATCAGTATCTTAGGCAAGAATGTAAATAGGTGTAAATAGGTGATGTTTTGCACTTCACACTGCATGCCACTGGGAAACGCATTAGGTTAAGATGTTATATTGAATCACTTGGTGAGGGTGATTCCCTAATCTTACAATAAGCTTTCTTTAAAAAATGACTATATTTAATAAATAAAAATTAAAAACTTTAATAAAACAATGTATGATTTTTAGGGAACTCAAATTTTGAACTGAATGTGAAAGATCATTTTCTGTTAGGGCTTCAATATGTTCTTTTAAACAGTTCTGCTATTTTTTCCACTTTTCTCTTTGTAACGTCCTTTATTTTCATTATTGAAGGCCTGATACTTTTAGCTTTGGACATTGTATAATACTGTGAGGTCTTCTTCAAAAGATTTGACAGAAAGCTAAATAATATTATATTTTGATAAAAAATGTAACTGATTTTTATCTTATATTTAATGTCGAATTCACAAAGTGAAAAAGATTTTCATTTTTTTATATCATTATTAAAGTATAGTTGATTTACAATTTTGTGTCAGTTTCTGCTGTACAGCAAAGTTACCTAGTCACACATATATACATTTCTTTTCTTATATTATCTTCCATCATGGCCTAGTCCAAGACACTGGATATAGTTACCTGTGCTATACAGTAGGACCTCATTGCTTATCCATTCTAAATCTAATAGTCTGCATCTACTAACATTTGCTACTTCTAATGGTCGCCAAATTCCTAAGAAGGAAATTTCATTATTTCATGTTATCAGTCAAGAAAGTCAGAACCATAATAGTTAAATAACTGCCTTCACACAAAGAGCTAGTAAGTATGCGACTGACTGGAATATATACTCAGATCCGACCTCAAAGGCCATAATCCACATCACTCCATCTTTCAAGGAAATAGGCTGTGATTAAAACAATATACACATTTATGATAAAATCTTAAATACTTGAAATTGGCACATTTAAAACATGTATCATTAACTTTATCATACTAATAAAAATGAAAGTCTGTATCTGTTAGTGTGTTTCTGGATTCTCCACTCTCTTCTATTATTTACCATCACCAACATTATCACCATATCTTTATTACTTTAATTTTATATTGAGGAAATTAACTTCTTCCATCTTGTTAATCTTTAAGAGCGTGTTGGATACTACTGATCCTTTGAATTTCCAAAAACACTTAAGAATCAGTTTGTCAATTTACAAACATATGAAATAAGACACAACAACAAGGAATGCAAGAAAAATACATAACCATGTCTTCAGTATTACCAGGGCACAAAATAAATAGTAATAGAAGAACTTTACTAGTATACCCGTCAAGTAGCTGAAAAATTGCTAAACTATACTCCTTTGGCAAGCTAATTTATGAATGAAAGTACAGTGTATATATACACAGTTCATTACGTCTTTAGCCTTCCAGTATCTAAACAAAGCACTGTTTGCCAGAATTCTTTTAGTTAGTGCCTTTCTTCCCTAGTAATTAAATATCCTTTGGTGAACAAGCCAAAACATCAAGGTACCTATAAAAATGGAACATGGGACAGGGTCAGTTTTATCTCATTAATTCAATAAGTATTTACTAGATATAAACTAAGTAGCGAGCACTAACGTAAGATCTTGGAAGTTAGTAGTGAACAAATCAGACCAAATCCCCTTATTAATGATGTTTTCATGTGATTAGATGAAGACAACAAGCAAATAAACCAGGGAATACATACACAAGGTGGTAGAAAAACGAAAACTAGTTAAGGGAAAAGATAGGTACCAATGCAGAGGGAAGAAATACATGTGATTATGCAGACTGTTCAAAGCATCATCTACAGCTCTAAGAGAATGAAGCAATGCCCATCATCTCCTCAAGGCAAGAAAGTCTAGCAAAGATTTTTATGTTTGATTAAACTGCCATGGAAGCATAAATGAAACGGCAAAATTTTTGAACATAAAAGAACTAAGCGAATATAGTTTCTATGTGACTTCTGAAGAAATCACTGACAATACACTTTAGCAAACCAGAAGTGACTACTCTTATGAAAATCTTGACAATGAATGTTGATTCTTTTTAACTATTAAGAATAAAACCAAAAACTCTTGAGTGGATGAGGATGGTTATGGTTATAGAACAGAATGTAAATGTTCTAAAATTTGCCACACAGCTTATTCTTTCTTTTACTAATTTAGAAAGAAAACAGATAATGGTATTACCTAAGATTTTCTCATCTTTTACAGCCAGAGGTCAAGGAGATTCTGAAAAGCTGATAAACCTTATAATTGTAGTCTACATGTACTTAAAAATATAAAGAGAAAAAAAGTAGTGTGTAAGGAAAGAGAATCGGGACTTTCCAAGAATCAAGTTAATTTCTGAAAAAACACTCAATTATTTTATACAAAGTTACAGAACCAAAAGTAATCATCAGAATAAAAATAAAAGCCTTAAAAATTTATGGAAAAAACACACACATGAACTAACCTAAGGCAGAAGTAAGAGGTTTGGTGGAGAAAAGAGACTCTACGAAAGATAAAAACAAAAAACCTCATAAATAGAAAGAATAACATAAAATGACAGAACTTATCCTAAGAATATTTGCTTGAACTATATATTTTACATAATAAACACAACTGATTCACACAAGTGTAAATCTTAAAGGTATTTTGCTAAGCAGAGAAGTCAGACCCCCCAAACAGGCTACATTTTGTATAATTCCATTTAAATGAAATTCTAGAAAATTCAAAACTAAAGAAACAGAAAGCACACTAATGTCTTTCAGAAGTTGCAGTAATTTTTTTTTTTCCAGCTGCAGCCGAGGCATATGGGAGTTCCTGGGCCAGGGATCAAATCCAAGCCCAAAATGTGACCTATGCCACAGCTATAGCATTGCAGGATCCTTAACCCACTGCGCCACCAGAGACAAGCTGGGTCATTAACCCACTGTACAACAGTGGGAACTCTGTCTTTCAGAAGTTGAATGGAAGGAGGGGTTATTTATAAAGGGATCACACCTCTGAATTTTTAGAGTGATAGTTACTCTGTCTCTATTAAACAGAATAGAGAACGCAGAAACAGACTCTCATGTATATATGGCCAAATGATCTTTGACAAAGGTGCCAAGTCTACACAATGGTACTGGGAAAAATGGATAGACACATGCAAAGGACAAAGCTGGACCCTTACCTTATACCATACATCAAGTAACTCAAACTAAAATAAAGATTTAAATATTTTTGAAAATATAAAACTACTATAGGAAAATGGGGAAACCTTCATAACATTAGCTTTGGCAATGATTTCTTGCATATGACACAAAAAGCACAGACAACAAAAGCAAAAATAGACAAATGGGACTATACCAAACTTCAAATCTTGTAATAACAGGTTATTATCCAGAATATATAATGAACTCCTACAGCTCAACAATAAAAAATAATCCAACTATAAAATGGGCAAAAGGACTTGAATAGACATTTCTCCAAAGAAGACATACACGTGGCCAACAAGCATCTGAAAAGATGTCCAACATCGCTAACCATTAGAGAAATGCAAGCCTAAATCATCATGAAATATCACTTCACATCTGATAGAACAACTATTGTATATAAATCTTGGAGTTCCTCACTGCTGTGGTGCAGTGAGATAATAAGGATCTGACTCAGCAGCTTGGGTTGTTGCAGAGGTGTGGGTTCTATCCCTGGCCCAGTACAGTTGGTTAAGAATAGTGTTGCTGCAGCTGTGGCATAAGGTGCACCTGTGCCTCAAATTCAATCCTATATGTGGTGGGTACAGGCAAAAAACAAAAATAAAACACAACAGAAATAACAAGTGTTGGTGAGGATGTGGAGAAACTGGAACCCCTGTACACTGTTGGTAGGAATGGGAAATGGCATAACAATTATGAACAAGTGTGAAGGTTCCTCAAAAACTTAAAAATAGAATTTCCATATGATCCATCAATCCCATTTCTGATTTTTTTTTTGGGGGGGGGTTAGGGCTGCACCTGCAGCATGTGGAGGTTCCCAGGCTAGGGGTCTAATTGGAGCTGTTGCTGCCGGCCAGAATCACAGCAACGCCAGATCTGAGCCGTGTCTGCAACCTACACCACAGCTCACGGCAACACCGGATCGTTAACCCACTGAGTGATGCCAGGGATCGAACCCGCAACCTCATAGTTCCTAGTCGGATTCGTTTCCACTGCACCATGACAGGCACTCCCCATTTCTGATTATATATCCAAAAGAACTGATAGTGAGATCTTGTCTTTGTCTTTTTTTTTTAAGGGCCTCACTCATGGCATGTGGAGATTCCAGGCTAGGGGTGGAATTGAAACTGTAGCTGCTGGCCTATGCCATAGCACTATGGGATCTGAGGTGCACCACAGCTAAGCTCACAGCAAAGCTCACAGCAAAGTCAGGGATCGAACCCGCAAACTCATGATTCCTAGTCGGATTCGTTAACCACTGAGTCACGATGGGAACTCCTGATAGTGAGATCTTGAAGAGATATTTGCACACCCATGTCAATGAAGTATTATTCACAATAGCCGGAGGTAGAAGCAGTCTAAATGTCTATCAAGAGGTAAATTGTGACAATTTTTGTACACCTATAATTGTAATAAAATTCATTAAGCAAAAAAAAAAAAAAAAAAAGAGAGAGAGATTAAATGGACAGGAGTTCCCATCGTGGTGCAGTGGAAACCAATCCGACTAGGAACCACAAGGTTGCGGGTTCAATCCCTGGCATCGCTCAGTGGGTTAACGATCCGGCGTTGTCATGAGCTGTGGTGTAGGTTGCAGACGTGGCCTGGATCTGGCGTTGCTGTGGCTCTGGCGTAGGCCGGCAGCAACAGCTCCAATTAGACCCCTAGCCTAGGAACCTCCATATGCTGCGGCTGTGGCCCTAAAAAGACAAAAGAGATAAATGTGGTATCTATGTACAGTGGAATGTTATTCAGCCTTAAAAAAGAAGGAAGTCCTGTTATATGCTACAGTGTAGGTAAACATTGAGGATAATATGCTAAGTGAAAAATTCATCACAAAGAAGACAATAGAGCATGATTCCACTAACACCAGTTATCTAAAATAGGCAAATCTTAGAAAGTAGAATGGCAGTTGCCAGAGGCTGGGGGAAGAAGCTGATGTTTTTTAATTATTAAGTTGTTGTTTAATGGATATAGAGTTTGTTTTGCAAGAAGAAAAACTTCTAGAGATCTGTTTCACAACAATGGATATAGTTAAGACTACTGTACTGTACACTTAAAAATTGTTATGATAAATCTTAATGTTACATGTTTTTGAACACACACATACAAAACAAAAAAGCTAGATGACAAACACACACTCTTCCTTATTTGGATTATGATTTGAACAAAACATTTGTACAATGAAAATTACTTTTATGGAGATGATATAGAAATTTTAATTTGGACTAGATATTAGAATATATTAGGGATTACTGTTAATGTTTATAACATGAAAGTGGGTAAGTGAAATACAGAGGCTCATCCTGCTATCCTGTCTATCTTTATGTATGATTTTAAATTTGCATAATAAAATGTTCAAACAGTAATCGATTTTTTGAGATGAAATACTTTAAATATAAACCTGTTCACCTTCCAATTTTATGAGAAGTATAGGCCTGGAAAGTTTATTAAACTTTCACAAGAAATATAAATTAGTGGCAAAGCTATGATTAACATTTGAAACCCAATTCACCATCTAATAATCCATCTAGTACATTATGCTGATTCCTTCATAAAAACTCTATTAATGAACAGAGAATATGTATTTTACTGATTGCCTCTGTGGCTAGCTAAAAACTTAAAATTGTTCCACTAACAATTATCATTAAAAACTGACAGGACAGTACATCGCACTTGAAAGGATAGCTAAACATTACTTAGCAAAGGTGTAGAGAATATAAGTTTACTAAAACTGTGAAAGTAAGGGGACTTTGGTTCATTATTTTGAGTTCCTCACCTCAACAACAGCAAAAACAGTCCAAAGATATCCCTAATGTGAGGTTTCAAAAATAAGAATGCCTCTAAGTCAGTTAAGGCACAGCCTTTGTCTTGAGGAAAAGGTAAGAGGAGGATCTTTTTAAGAGTAGGAAGTGTACAATTACCTACTTTGCTAAGGGCCCTTTAATACTACTAGCTACAAGAACACCTTCTCCCACTCCAGTCAGGATCACTGACCACTAGGTACCCTTGAAAAGAAACGGTACTGAATGAAAAAGAGCACTGGAGAAGAGAGGTTTAGTTCTACTTCAACAGCGCAACAAAATTCAAAAAGTTGAGAGGATGAAATTGCATATACAGTGTACTGAGAACAAATGACGAAATGTGGTGCAAAGAAAAAAAGACAGGGTACCAGGCTTTGAGAACCACCAATCCGTGACTAATAAGATGTGACCTTTATCTAGTTCCATAAAGAAGATAGTTACCCTATTTGATAGAGACTGAGACTACCAACTCAACTGTTACACAAAAATAACTTTTTATATAGATTGTGATTCCAGGATATTATAAGATCAACTGATATTTAATATAGTTTTAAAAAGTAAATAATGAGAATACTGTCCTTATTAAAACACACAATGAAAACTGCAAATATCAAAAAAGAAAATAGAAAATAAAGAAAGTGAAGTTGTCCATAATCCTACTTCCTAGGGATACAAATGAATAGTTTTACCAGTAATTCTCAACTACTGTAAAAAAATTTAATAGATATTATTATTCTACAAATTTAAATTGTAATGCAGCAATGAACTGAATATGTCAAATTTTTTTATTTTATTCTTTTGTTTTCTAAGTGTCAATGCAATCTGGACTGTGAAATCAAAGACATAAGGAAAGTCCTGGAGATATAAATAATCCATAACTTTAGGTTAACATTTGTTGAGGCTTTATGTACTGTCAAGACAGAGGTGTCCTGAATGGTAGTTCATTGTTTTTCACTGCACCAAGTCTGAAGTACACTAGTAACTCACAGTTTCTTTGATATAGACGTACGACAGTGATATAGTGTTACAAGGTTATTCAAAAGGTAAAGGAGCCAGTAAAAGCACCTATGAATTTAATGCTAAAGATGTGATTGTCCTTTCTTTGAGGTCACCTACTTTCACTGAAATGGTATAACAGATAAAAGATTTTTTAGAAAGTGGTGGGTAATTCTATTCCTGGATCAATAACCTATGTTAACAAAAGGGAAAACTTTGACTTCTATCCTTTCCAAAAATATCTAAAACTAATCATTTAAAGAATACACATGTACATTAATACAACCATACATATTCACATATCATCTGACTCTTCTTGGGAAGATTTGCAATTTTATAAATTAATTTCTTTACATTTGTTAAATTAGATTGAGGATTTTTTTACTGCACGTAAATACTACTAAATCACCAACATGTCTCAGGTAACAGATATTAAACGAAGACATGACATTTCAGCTAATGAAGCAAAGCCATTTATCTTGAAATTTTCTTGCTATAGAAAGAGGAACCTTTAAACATGGCCTTAAGTTTGCAAAAATCAGCAACTTTAATCTATCCACTTTCTTTTGACCTTTACACTCAACCTCAAAAAAATGTTCAGCAACATAAATTCGATCTCAAAAGGCTGCTGCAGATCTCATTTTCTGCTGTTTTTCCATTAGGTATTTATGGGACTTGCTAGAGTTACAAGGGACTAGTAAAACGCCAAAGTAATCCTGCAGTTCCTGTGTATGAATTCAGCTTTTCCCTTTGAGATGATAACTTTCTTCCCCCTTGCCAAAGCCTTTTCAGAATCGAATGTAAAACTAAGACTATAGGTATAACGTGCTTTTTAAAGAGGTAGGTTAGGTAAGTTGGGACAGGACAGAAGGAAAGAACATTAACCAGGTTTAGGAGTTCAATTATTGAAACAAAATAATTTTTTAAGCCATTAAGGTAGCTTGCTATACATTTGTACTAATTGAAATCACAGCATGATTACAAAAGATAGAAACTAAATCCCGTGAATTCTTAAGTTTGAAGATCTCAGCTGTGTGCATGCCTTCTCTTAACTGCACAGGAAGCCAGCTGCTTCCATTTATGAACTGTATTGAACACATGTGCTCCAGTATACCCATGACATAACATGTAATGCAATACTTTGAAACACTTTGCCAAGAAGGGGGAGGGTGTGCAAATATGTTAGTAAGACAAAAAAAACATTATATATACTTATTTTTTTAATGTTAGTAAGGAAAGAACTTCAAGTTGTGTTTCCATTAACGTGCCTCATATTCCACTATAAAATAGAAATAATAGAATCAATAAACTTAAAAAAGACATCAATTTCCTCATAAACAAGGAACTTAAAAAAGTCTAAGTCTAAACCAAGTCTGAGACAAAGAGAAATATTAAATTAGTCAGTCACACCTATCACTCACTGTGAATAAGGGACTGTATTATCCATAGGGCACTGGGCTATGAGAGTAACACTTTCTGTGGTTTATATAAAACTGTACCAAATTCTCTCCTCCTCCCCCAACTCAAGTTCCATCTTTTATTTATTTATTTCTCTCATACCTCACTCCTTCCAATGTAATATCAAATCCTATTACATCTACCTACGAACAATATTCAAAACCTGATTGCTTCTCATCAATTCCACTGCCAACACCCAAGTTCAAGCCACTATCTCTCTTCCCTGCATTATTGCAATGCACTGCAAATTGATCTCCTGACTTCTATTTTTTTTTTTAATTTTGCTTTTTAGGGCCGTACATGTGGCATTTCCCAGGATAGGGATCTAATTGGAGCTGTAGCCACTGGCCTAAACCACAGCCAAAGCAATGTCATATCCAAGCTGCGTCTGTGACCTACACCACAGCTCATGGCAATGCCGGATCCTTAATCTACTGAGCGAGGCCAGGGATTGAACCCGCATCCTCTAGGATGCTAGTCAAGTTCACTAACCACTGCGCCACAACGGGAACTCCCCTGACTTCTATTTTTGTCCCATTCAGTCTCTTCCCCACATAGCAGCCAGAATAACCCTACTAAAATATGTCAGGTTACATTTCCCCTCCAAGCAAAACCCTCTAAAAGCTTTTTATTTCAATCAGAGTAAAAACAAATAAAGTCTTTACCATGGCCTGCAAAGTCATATTCAATATGCTCCTCAACTCTTTCCCTCTATATCTCCTATTACTTTTCCCACTGCTTACTGCACTCCAGGCATATAGCTTGCCTATTGTTTCTTAAATATGTTATGCTCCATGAACAGTTTTTGTACTTGCTATCTATTCCCTCTGTCTAGATTGTTTTTCTCACCAAGATGTGCATGACAGGCTCCTTTAACTTCTTCAATTTTTATTTAAATGTTACCTCTAGGGTGAGACTTTCCTTAATGGGGCTATATGAAAATATAAACCTTTCTCTCCAGATCCCCAAGACTCCTTTACTCTCCTTTTCTGTGGTATTTTCTTCCATATTTCTTAATATCACCTAATATACTACATACTTGTTTAAAGTCATTACACGCTAAAACATAAGCCCCTTGGTGACAACAACAATTTTTATTTGTTTTGGTCACTACTGTATTTTCAGGACCTAGAAAAAGTGCCAGGCACACTGTAAGGCTGGAATAGGAACGAATTAAACATACAAAACAATATTTAAATTTAAGTACATTTCTAAAGATAAGGTATTTTTTTTGCTCTTTAGGGCTGCACCTGCAGCATATGGAAGTTCCCAGGATAGGGGCTGAATTGGAACTACAGCTGCCAGTCTATACCACAGCCACAGCAACGCAGGATCTGAGCCACATCTGCGACCTATACCACAACTCATGGCAACACCGCATCCCTGACCCACTGAGCAAGGCCAGGGATCGAAACCGCAACCTCGCGGATACTAGTTGGATTTGTTTCCGCTGCACCACAACAGGAAATCCTAAGACAAGGTACCTTTTGAACTTATGCTTTTGTATCTCTGGAATGAAAATGATTAAGAGTTCATGAAATGTTCTCAGGATATGACGGAAACAAATATAAAGTAAATCTCTAAAATAATATCATTCCAGGAGTTCCCGTCGTGGCTCAGTGGTTAACGAATCCAACTAGGAACCATGAGGTTGCGTGTTCGATCCCTGGTCTTGCTCAGTGGGTTAATGATCCGGCGTTGCCGTGAGCTGTGGTGTAGGTTGCAGACGTGGCTCGGATCCCACATTGCTGTGGCTGTGGCGTAGGCCAGCAGCTGTAGCTCCGACTGGACCCCTAGCCTGGGAACTTCCGCATGCCATGGCTGCGGCCCTAAAATGACAAAAGACAAAAAAAAAAAAAAAAATCATTCCAGGTGTTCCCGCTATGGCTTAAAGGGATTGGTGGTGTCTGTGTGGTGCCAGGAAGCAGGTTCAACCCCTGCCCTGGCACAATGGGTTAAGAATCTAACGTTGCTGCAGCTGTGGCATAGGTCACAACTGTGGCTTGGATTTGATCCTTAGCCCGGGAACTCAATATGCCACAGGGCAGCTAAAAAAGAAAGAAATAAATAAAATAGTATCATTCCATAAATTGTTTATAGATTCTTATTTAGATAGACTTAAGAACACACTAACATACTGTTCTTAAAAAGATGAAAATTTCCAGAAACTTGAACACAAGGACATAGGAAAAGGTGTCACATATAAAATATATCCTAGCTATATTCCTGAAAATTTTCTTGCTGGTTATTGTTAGTTAGTACAAATAAATGCTTTATGCATATAACTTTGGAAGCATACAAGTAACAGGTGTATACAGTAATCTGTGGGTGTCTATAAGAATGTGTGAATTCAGAGTAATCATAAAAGCAACAGTACTTTCTAAATCAGTAAACACTGCTTTAGGACATTTTGCTTATGATTCTTATAAAACATTTAGGATTTGTATGCTGTTTATATGTTGGCAAATAACAATCAAAGAACATTTCCTTGAGTTTTATCAGTATTTTATTTACACTTTGCCTAATTCCTTGAGGATTAAGGTGTTTTAGAAGAATGTAAAAAAGGTAAGATCATGACTAAAAGTTAGTGGTAAAAAAGAACAGAAAATAAATCTTAAATGCCATAAGCTGCACAATAGAGGTTTACTTTTTGCTTTCTAATAACCATAGGAAAAAGAAGACTTACATTGATACAACAGAAAATGTACAAAAGTTTGGTAATCTGTAAATAGTATAGAGGTTCTTTGTTTTAAAAATGTAAGATAAAACAATCCCATTTAGATAGAAATTTCTTAAGAACTTCAATTGTAGGTTTCCATGTTTACTGATGAAATCTGAGTTATTACTTTCTTGGAATTCCAGAAGACAATTTGAGACCATGGCATATCCTTAAATCTATGAATTATGGAGAAGTTAATTTAAAATTCTGTTTTTACCCTAAACTTTGTGTGAGAGTCATCTTTCTTTAATGTGTATCTCTAAACTTAACAGCTAATCAGTTTTCTTTTTATTCCTATTATAATCTACTCTTATCATTTAAGGGTAAGATTTCAGAAAGAATGCAAGTTATTACCATTTTAGAAGGGCAAATGCTATTCGATAAGCGCTTGAGAACAACAAAATATGTCACACTGGATGCTAGATAGTTGACCAGACTCATTCACTACCTAAAATCATGGGAAAACTATGAAAACTATGAAAGAGTCCAGCTATGAAAACTAAATTTGTGAACAGCAAGAACCATCTTGTTCTTTCATTTTGAACTGGATGACTCCACTATGACCAAACTATAAGGCTCTACCTGATAGCTAAAACACAAAAATTACTCGGAATTTTGAAATGAGATCTTAAACACACATTACTTAAGAAAATACTTTCCAAAACTTCAGTAGTTAATTTTAGGAGAAAACACGGTCTCTCTACATTTTGAAAAGCTTTTTTCCTATACTTTTTTTCCATAGGCTGATCTATACAATTTTAGAAAAGCTCCTCAAATGAACTCTTAAAAGAGTTTTAATTTTTTTTGGAAGTACTAAGATAAAAGTTTTTTTCTTAATATGCTGGGTAACTTCTCTTCATTTTTCCAAACTGTTAAATTTTTTTCATGTCCCCTGTATCAAGAATTTAGATGGGGAGTTCCCGTCGTGGCTCAGTGATTAACGAATCCGACTAAGAACCATGAGGTTGCGGGTTCGATCCCTGGCCTTGCTCAGTGGGTTAAGGATTCGGTATTTGCTGTGAGCTGTGGTGTAGGTTGCAGACGCGGCTCGGATCCTGCGTTGCTGTGGCTGTGGCGAAGGCCGGCAGCTACAGCCCCCGTTAGACCCCTAGCCTGGGAACCTCCACGTGCCGCAAATGTGGCCCTAGATAAGGCAAAAAAAAAAGAAAAGAAAAAAAGGTGCTACTGTGGCCTCTGCATAAGAATTTAGATGGACTTTAATTTAAAAATACATAACGATAACATATTATACAAAGAAATGTTCTAAATTTGCTGGAGCTGAGGACTTGGAAATCTGGTATAAAAACAAAACAAACAACAAAAAAAGGCATACAACAGATTAGACTCTTCTCAAACCCTGTAAGGCATTTGTATAAGATTTAAAACAGACACATGCTTTTAAAGTCAAGAACGTTCAGCTGCAATAGTTAATCCACATAATAATAATTCAACAACTAAGATAGGCCCAAAGTTCTAACAGATACCATATGCAACCTGTAATAAAATACGAGTTAAGATATTTTCAAGCAACAGGATAATTTCATTTTCCATTTTAAGTACCCCTTTTTTTTTGTTAACAGGCTATGATATAGCACAAGAAAGTGCTGTAATTATTGTACGATAAAACTCTAGTACAGATAAGATTTTATTACTATCTGAGAAGCTAAGATTTGGGGAACAATACTACAAAAACATTTTTCTATGTTTACTACAGAAGATAGTGCATAATGATTTACCATTAATTGTAAGAGTCATGAAGTCTAGTAACAGTTAAAATAAATCTAGATAAAAAAGTAGATGAAACAGCAGTAGGTTATATTTAGCCTAGAAAATGAGTGAGTTCCAAAGCATCTTCCATTATATTGAATACCAGCTATATGTAAAGCTCTATGTCAATTACAAAGGGGTTATATGTTTCTAAGATGTTATGCTATTGCAGCAGAAACTACTACCTCCCCCCAAAAAAATCAAATAATCACCCAGATAGGGAAGGGATAAGAGATGTTAGGTAAAGAGTATATTTATTGTTTTTTGTTAACAGTTTTTGAGACAAAGGAACAAGAGTCTGCAGCTGAACCAAGAGAAGCTGGGAACTAAAATGAAGGAAATGTCATTTTCTATTTCTGGTTTCTCAAGTTTATAGTTGGTTTACTCTAAGGACTTATTCTAAGTACTCCTTATTTTCATTACAGAAGATGTTCTGTACACTTAAAGACGGCAACCCCCATCAGCAGTATTTCAATATTATAATAGAGTCTTTTATTAGAATCTCAGTACTCCTAATTCATTCATCTGCTAGAAAGAACTTCCTGGCTAACAGTCCATTGTGATGACACAATTTCTGACAAAGGCATTCTTAGTAAAACGGAACTACCAGGACAAATCATTATAGTTTTACTTTAAATATTTTCTTTAGCTACTTGTAATTCATGGAATAAAAGGAACACTTCACTAGAACATCTACATCATATCACATTACCCTGGAGAGACAACTTCATAGAGGAAAAGACAAACAAAAACCTTGAGGATTTCATGTTTGTTAGGGACAACTTTGCTTATACTACAGTTGTTTGTAAAAGAGTGTCTAAATTGTACATGGAGGGGATAAGGCAAACAGGATAATCAGACAGTGAGATGGAACCAATTACACTGAACATAAAATCATAACTGAGATTTTAGGAAAAACTAAGCATCCTTGAATAGAAATCTCTTCATTATTTGCATTATAAAAAAAACCTAATGGGTTAATGAAGATCTAAAAAAGCTACAATCTTTGTATATTCACACAACTTTCAAAACAGCAATAATACGATAAGTGTGTGAGGTTAAGAAATAAAAATCAAACCAACAAGGTGAACATGGTAATTTCTGAAATTTCACAATTGCAGAATAGCAGACTTATAAGCACAACAAATGAAATAAGGCCCCCCTTTCCGCCCCCAACCAAAATGAGTTTACGTATGTGTGTGTGTATTAGTGTCATACAGCTTATGTCAAAAGGACCTTTTAGTACACAGGTAGGTATCACAATGAAAAGAAACTGCCTTTTTCAATCAAAAGAAACTGCTGTATCTAAGGTAAGCTTGGGAGAATAATGTTCAAAGAGCAAGTATTTTCCCCTTGGGGTAGAGGAACAGTTAGGTAGCCAGAGACAGAAATAGCTTCCAAACCCAAATCTCTGCCTAATTTGAAATTTCAAAATAAAAGAGACTGTCTTTCGTTTCTTAAACCATGAGTGCAATTAAGGGGAGAAATAGTCTTAGAGGAAAGCTAAAAACAATATGTGATCATGGGATTGGGGATGAGATAGGAATATATTCAGATGATGTTTTCTTTATTAAACCATTGGAAGAAAAGAACCAATAAAGATTGGTATGGCAATTAAGTGAGGGGGGGAATATATGCCTTATTTTAGCAATGAAAATGTTTGACTCCTGACTACAGACAGCTGATTTTTTTGTACTAGTATTTTCCAAATTGTGTCCTGATGAACCTTAGCGTCCCTTGAGATGTAAAAAGATGTTCTGTGAAAAAAGGGTTTTGTTCCACAGTAAAGAAATCTGTTCAGTTTTTTGCCTTTCCTTACATTTTTCTAGCAATTTGGAAATGAAACTCTTTTCTCACAGAATATAATTTGGGAAAAATTGCTTTTCACCATATGTTATAGTAGGGTATGTATGTGTATGTTTAAAGAAAAAAAACATCTTTTCATCAAGTTTGCTCAATCATTTCTTGTTCTTTTCCATGTTAAATCTTAACTAATTAAAATAACTATGGTTAGGGAAGAACCACCAGGTGGTCTGTGGGCTGGTCCCAAAGGTAATAAAGTAAAAGGTAGATATTTCAGAAAGCAGTATGGAAAAGAAAGCTATTTGGTTCTATTTGTTTTGGGGGCCTGAAACAAGTGGGAGCCGGTAGTACAAATGTGATATGGTAAATGGAATGGCCATACTTGATTTGCATAACCTTACTAGAAGTATGAAGCGCAGTTCCAATTCGACCCCCTAGACTGGGAACTTCCATATTCTGCAGGTGCAGCACCCTAAAAAGCAAATAATAATAATAATAATAATGATAATAAAAATAAAATTTCCAAAGCCATGCTGAATGGTGATATACAACTTTCCTCTGGAACAGATCTCAGAATACCCATTCCTAAATGATAGAAACGAATAGTAACTTTGAACTAGGGTGTGGTGTGGTAAATTTTAAGTTAAAAATTCTGTCATCAAAAACAACAAAATTACAACCAAATGCCAAGCAACCTTCAACCAAACGGACTGGAAACTTTCAAAAAGATATCCTATTCCAGAAGTCAAAGAGGAGGCCACATCAAGAGGTAGGAAGGGCGATTACGTGATATAAGCAATGCCATACCTCCCGGGTGGGAAGCCCACAGATTGAAAAGTAACTGTATCACAGAGACTCAGCTACAGGACTGAGAGTTCTGAGTCCCACATCAAATCCCCATGCCTGGAGATCTGGCATTGGGAGGAAGACCCCCTGGAGTACCTGGCATTGAAGACCAGTGGGGCTTGTGTGCAGGAGCTCCACAGGACTGGAGGAAAGAGAGACCCCATTCTCGAAAGGCACATACAGACTTTCACGTGCACTGGGTACCAGGGCAAAGCAAAGTCTCCATAGGAATCTGGGTCGGACCAGACTGCAGTTCTTGGAGGATCTCCTGGGAAAACAGGGGGTGAGTGTGGCTCATTGCGGGGGAAGGGCATTGGAGGCAAAGCTCTTGGGAATATTTATCAGCATGAGTTTCTCTGGAGGTGGCCATTTTGGGAAAATCTGGGCACACCCAACAGCACTGAGAAGCCCCAGGCCAAACAATAATCCAGGTGGGATCACAGCCACACCCATCAGTAAACAAGCTGCCTAAAGACCCCCTCTCCCCCAGGCACATAGCCGCCTCCAATCTCACTGAGACAAAGCCCCACACACCAGAGGGATAGGAATCAGCCCCACCTACCAGTGGGTAGGCAGCAGTCCCTCCCATCATGAAGTCTCCAGGAAGCCCCCACCCATACCAACTTCCGCCACAAGGGGGGCTGACACCAGAAATAAGAGAGGCTACAACTCTATTGTCTGCAAAAAGGATACCACACCAAAAACCTATAAAAATGAAAAGACAGGAAAACTATAACTCATATAAGGAAGAAAGGAAAAAAACCAAAAAAAAAAAAAAAAAACAGCTAAGTGATCTGGAGATTATCAGCCTCCAGGAAAAAGACTTTAGACTGTTGATGCTGAAGATGATGCAAGACATTGGAAATAAACTAGAAGCAAAGACTGATAATTTACAGGAAACACTGAGCAAAGAAATATAAGATTTAAAACATAAACAAGCAGAGATGCAAAATACAATAACTGAAATAAAAAATTCATTAGAAGCAACCAACAGCAGAATACAGGAGGCAGAAGAATGAACAAGTGAGGTGGAGGACAGTGATTTCCACTCATGCAGAACAGAAAAAAGATTGAAAAAATATTTGAAGAGATAATAGCTGAAAACATCCCTAACATGGGAAAGGAACCACTCACTCAAATCCAGGAAGCGCAACAGTACCATATAAAACAAACTCAGGAGGAACACCCCATGACACATATTAATCAAAATGACCAAACTTAAAAACAAAGAGAAAATAATGAAAGCAGCTAGGGGAAAGAAACAAATAACATACAAGGGAACCCCAATAAGGTTATCAGCAGATTTTTCAGCAGAAACTCTGTAGGCCAGAAGGGAGTGGCATGATATATTTTATGTGATGAGAGGAAAAAACTTCCAATCAAGATTACTTTACCCAGCAAGACTCTCATTCAGATTTGAAGGAGAACTCCAAAGCTTCACAGATAAGCAAAAGCTAAGAGAATTCGGCAACACTAAGCCAGCTTTACAACAAATATTAAAGGAGCTTGTCTAGGCAGAAAAGAAATGGCCACAACCAGAAACAAAAATATCACAAATGACAAGGCTCACCAATAAAGGCATATATACAGCAAAGATTGGAAATCATTCAGGCACAATTATGCACCAAAATCAGAAATCATGAGAAGAGGAGGGTACAAATGGAGGACACTGGAGATGCACTTGCAATTAAGAGACCAAAAACTTAAAACAATCTTGTATATATACAGACTCCTATATCAAAACTTCAGGGCAAATGTAAACCAAAAATCTACAGCTGATACACAAATCAGTAAGAACAATCAACTCAAATGTAACACTAAAGACAGTCATCAAACCCCCGGAAGAGAGAACAAAAGAAGATGGGAAGAAAAAAGAGCAACAAAAACAAATCCAAAACAGTTAATAAAATGACAATGAGAACATATACATCCCAACCAAAAGACATAGATTGGCTGAATGGATACAAAAACAAGACCCATTTATATGCTGTCCTCAAGAGACCCACTTCACTTCTAGGGACACACACAAATTGAAAGTGAGAGGATGGAAGAAACTATTCCATGCAAACAGGAATCAAAAAAAAAGCTGAATAACAGTGGCGAGAGTGGACATCCTTGTCTTGTTCCAGACTTTAGTGGGAAGGCTTTCAGCTTTTCTCCATTGAGTATTATGCTTGCCGTGGGATTTTCATATATGGCCTTTATTATGTTTAGGAATGTTCCCTGTATTCCCACTTTGATAAGAGTTTTGATCATGAATGGATGCTGGACTTTGTCAAATGCTTTTTCTGCATCTATTGAGATAATCATGTGGTTTTTAACTTTTCTTT
>PVHT021183726.1:11190188-11274446 GCA_004024745.2 Catagonus wagneri
TTTTTTTTCACTTTCACTCCTTCTGGCATTTTACACCTTCAGTTTAGGATGGTTTTGTTTTATCATTTCCTCTTTGTAAAAAGAGAATGAATTACATCTATTAGGGTCAAATTCTTAATCCCAGTGAAGCTTTGACAGATGGAAAGAAATACTCAAATAGTTATTTCAGTAGCTTTGCTATATAACAGCCCTTCTACTCTCACCTTTTTTCCTGAATTTTTAGAAAAAGTGAATCAGGTCATCTGATGAAAATGATTCGAAAATCTAGATGTCACCTCAAAAACATAGGTTTCATTTTCAAATTTTTAGTTACATCTATACTCACATTATAAAAGCTATCAGTACCTTCCAAGAAAATGCAGTTAGCGAAATGTTCCACTGGAACACTGCTTTTATTGTCTCTGTGGGAAAAGGCGGAAAAGTAAATACACTGCTTTGCATTTTGTTACCTAGTTTGCAGACAACTCTACTGGCTAAAATAAATAATAAAGCAATGTTTCTCTTTCTAGTAACAAAATCACTAAAAAGCCATCAGAGTAAGATATTCCTTGTTCCCCACAAGGAAATCTCTATAACATCCAATTGACTACAAATTATAAAAACCAAGATAAATTGGAATAAAAATCATTAAATAAATGGAGCTGATTATTTTACTTTTTTCACAAGACCCCATGAAAAAAGTAAATTAACTACCAAAAAAGGCAGTAAAGGAGTTCCTGTAGTGGCGCAGTGGAAATGAATCCAACTAGGAACTATGAGGTTGTGGGTTCGATCCCTGGCATTGCTCAGTGGGTTAAGGATCTGGCGTTGCCGTGAGCTGTGGTGTAGGTTGCAGATGCGGCTCGGATCTGGCCTTGCTGTGGCTCTGGTGCAGGCCAGCAGCTACAGCTGCGATTAGACCCCTAGCCTGGGAACCTCCATATGCCACAGGTACAGCCCTAAAAAAGACAAAAAAAAAAAAAAAAGCAGTAGAGCCATAATTCTTAAAAATTTTAAAAGCACAAAAAAAGAGATGTCCAGTTGTTTTTCCTTTCATATTTTTCTGATTCTTAGAAATGGAAACACAGTGGGAAATAAAGCAATTTCTATGTATTAAAAGACCACTGACCTACAAATGAAATAGGAGGGTAAAAAGATAGTAGTTAATTAATCTTAAAACCATTTATCTAATAATCCTTTAATCCCCAAATATTTGTACTCAGTAGGATAAAACTACAGCAGTTTTCCTTTATATTCAATTACTTTGTCTTAGAACAACAAAAAAAAGTTATAAGGATGCCTTGTTCACTGAAAAAGTCAAACCCAAGAAATTTTATAATGTTTTAAGACAAAATGATTAAACATAAGCTTTAAATGTAAAAAGCAGGAATACTGAAAAAATCAATTTACTATTCCTTATTCAGTTACATGATATATTTCAAATACTTGGTTTTTCTTATCAGCCTCAAAGTAGAAATATTAAAAAATTAATTTTGGATTTCTTTTGTAGGCCTTAAAAAAACTGAAGTTTAGTTGATATACAATATATGTTACAGGTGTACAATATAGTGATTCATAAGGTTACACTACATTTATAGTTATTATAAAATACTGGCTACATTCCCTGTGTTGAACAATATATCCTTGTAGCTTATTTTATACTTAATACTTTGTACTTCCTAATTCTCTACACCAATATTACCCTTTCCCCCTGGTCTGTTCTCTTTATCTGTGAGTTTTTGGTATGCTGTTTTAAGTTAATTTGGTAAGTAATATTCATTAAATATCTTTTAAATGCAAAGCAATAAAGCAGTGAGGAGAGATCCAAAATTATATAATAATTCTTGTCCTCAAAGGGTTTACATTCTGTGTGTGTTAGAAAATCACTTTCTCCAGTATAGGAATTGGGATGGTACTTTTTTTTTTTTTTCCTTTTTAGGGCCACAACTGTGGCATATGGAGGTTCCCAGGCTAGGGGGTCTAATCGGAGCTACAGCTGTTGGTCTATACCATAGCAACAGCAACGCAGGTTCTAAACTGCATCTGTGACCTACACCACTAAGGCAACGCCAGATCCTTAACCCACTGAGCTGAGCGAGGCCAGGGAGCAAACCCTCAACCTCATGGTTCCTAGCTGGATTCATTTCCGCTGCGCCACGACTGAAACTCTTTTTTTTGGGGAGGGATGGAACTGATTTTTAATACTAAGTTAGATATGGTGCCCTGACTCCAGGTACAATCAGATTTGGATGTCCATGACAGATCACACTATAACACAGGTTTTAAGTTATTTATGTTTTTGTTCAAACTTAATCCACTCTTATTGAACCCTTTTTTTTTTTTTTTCAGGTATTGTACCAGGCTGTGGGGTTACAGTGGTAAATAGAACACAATACAAACTTTTATAAAGCTCACAGTCTACTTGTACTCAAAGGCTAGGGGTTGAATTGGAGCTACACATGTTTGTTGGCATATACCACAGCCACAGCAATGCAGGATCTGAGTCGCATCTGCAACCTACACCATAGCAACACGGGATCCTAAACCCACTGAGCCAGACCAGGGATCGAGCCCGCGTCCTCATGGATACTAGTTGGGTTTGTTATCTCTGAGCCACGACTGGGAACTTCCTCTACTTGTAATCTTGATATCACCATATTTTTATCCTCTTAATCACCATACAGATTTCTGCTTCAATATATACGTAATCACACACTGAAGAGATCACTACATCTCTGCCAATCTACGTCATATTTACATTTCAAATTCTACCTCTTCTATCAATTCTTACAATGATTTCAAGCAAAGTATCTGAACAAACACTTAGCTAAGATTGGAAAAAACTTAAGATACTTTTTGTTTCTTTTAGACTCATAGCAAAATACTAGGCATATAACAGAAAGTTTAAAAAAAAAAACTTCATGTAATACATAAAAATAAAGAGCAAATACTTTGAACTTCCTATTACTTTCACTAAAATTTATCCTCTGTGATGGTGTTTTTTGATGTGTCAGCTTGGCTAGGCTACAGATTCCAGTTATTCAAACACTAATCTAGGTGTTGCTGCTAAGTATTTTTCAGATGTAGTTAAAGCCCCTAATCAGTTCACATCTAGTAAGGGTTTATTCTGGATAATTTTGAAGGGCTAGGCTGAATCCGTTGGAAGGCCTTAAAAGTACAGCCAGATGTTCCCCTATCAGAATAAACTCCACAAATGGAATACAGCTTCAACCCATGCTGGTGGAGTTCAAGCCCAGTAGGAAGCATCCGGGTTGCCTGCCCTATGCTTTTTGGATTGCTTAGCCCATTTCTACAATGATGAAGCCCAATTCCTTGAAATCTCTCTCGATCTTTTTGTACGCATATGTATCAAATATACCTACTGGTTCTGCTTTTGTGGTTGAACCCAGACTGATAAAATCTCATTCCAAATTATACAATTATTATGTAATACATTTTCAAAGAATGTATGCCTCCTCTTTTTAATCGGAAAAGTGGGCATTTTATCAATTAAGGAAGCCAGTATATATTCCTGCATGTGAGTGTATAAAATATACAAATTTGAAAGGAGGTGCATACAAGAACTGACATAAACCGCAATAGGTTTCTAACAATTCTGGCTTAAACTACAACTTTCAATTAAAGGGGCCCATTTATAGAGAAAAAATGAAAAGGAGTTCTGAACGATTTGTCAGCATACATTGTTTGGTATGAACAGATCACTTCACTAGGCACTGAGATGTGTCACAAGAAAACAGAGGACATGTAACTTCATGTAAAAAGTTTCTTGGGAGTTCCCATTGTGGCGCAGCAGAAGCAAATTTGACTAGGAACCATGAGGTTGCGGGTTTGATCCCTGGCCTTGCTCACTGGGTTAAGGATCAGGCATTGCCGTGAGCTGTGGTGTAGGTTGCAGACACAACTCGGATCTGGCATTGTTATGGCTCTGGCATAGGCCGGCTGCTGTAGCTCCAACTGGACCCCTAGCCTGGGAACCTCCATATGCCGCAGGTGCGGCCCTAAAATGATAAAAGACAAAAAAAAAAAGTTTCTTAACATCCTGGAGCAAGACAAGAAACCTAGAAAGTCTATACAGAGGAGGAGGTGGCATATAATGAATATTTATCATATGCCAGACTATACATATGCTGCCTAATTTAATTCTCATAATCTAATGAAGAAAACACTATTTCCAGATGGGAAAGCTGAGGCTGAATTGTCCAAGGTCATACAACTAATAGGTGACAGAATTTCAACACAATTCTTTCTAACTCTAGAGCTCCAAGTTTTTCTTCTGCACTATAGACTCTTAGAAGGAAATGATTAATTAACAGTATAATGAGTAATTCACTGAGCACTTACTATGTGTTAGATCACTCTATTAAGCACTTCTATGCATTTCTTATTGATTTTTTTACAACTCTTTGAGGCAAGTATCATTTTATAGATGAGAGAATTAAGGTTAAAAATGAAAGAATAGTAGGATATTAGCCAAAGCTTAAGATTTTTCTTAATTCAGCACCCTGGTATTAGGGAATAGTCTGAAGCCAATTTCTTCTACAGTCTTCACAGGGAATAGGTAAGTAGAGAGATGTTTAAATAAAATATAGCAAATAGTATAGCTACTAATTTAACAACCATCATGAACATAAGAATAGATGTTTGATAGAAATTACTATAATGGTAGAAGGTTTGAAATGTTTTCAGTAAAGCATTAGAAAATACAAAAACAAAAGCCCAAAGATTCCTCAATGAATACCAACAAATGAGGGAGTTCCCATTATGGCTCAGCAGTAATAAATCTGACTAGTATCCATGAGGAGGCAGGTTCGATCCCTGGCCAGCTGAGTGGGTTAAGGATCTGTTGCCATGAGGTGTGGTGTAGGTCACAGACACAGGTTGGATCCCATGTTGCTGTAGCTGTGGTGTAGGCCAGTAGCTACACCTCTGATTCAACCCCTAGTCTGGGAACCTCCATATGCTCTGGGTGTGTCCCTAAAAAGACAAAAAAGAAAAAAGAAAATTAAAAAAAAAAAAGAAAATCAATGAATGAGAAACATGAGGTGACTTGAGACTAATCATATATATTTTTGGCCTAGAAAATCAATGTAAAAGTTTGCTTAAAATCATTGTAATATATAAAACAGAGAAAATATAGTTGATGAAATAGGTCTATAATTATCTCAAAATATTTCAGGCTCTAAAAGCAGCAAGAAACTGAAAAAGAGCTGAAGATCTTTCTGTATTTCACTGGGTTTACATATTTGGGAATTTTGCTAGCATAAAGGGTTAAATACAAAACCATCTAACCACTCAATAGTATTCTTCTAAATTACAGTTTATACCACATTCTTTCTTAAAAAGACTTAATGGTTCTCAACTACTTACAGCATAAGTTTATACATTGAGGGATGGAATACAAGGTCCTTCTGATTTCTTTATTTTCTACCATCATCTACTTTTTCCAGCAACACCTCCCACCATTCCTCTACATATTTCACAATCTCTTCCATAGAAGAGGTTAATAAACTCTCTTTGAAAAAAGGATTGAGTGACAAAAAGATTTTAAGAGCTGCATATCATAGCTCCCTCTTGCAAATTCCAAATGAACATTAGCATATTAAGAGGAGGAGGGGGAAGATTGGAAAGAAATTCTGAGAAAGTAACTTACACAATTAATGGTAGACCCCCCCAAAAAAATTTTTAAGTAATTAGAATGAGATAAATTATCAGTTTTATTAAGTCAGTATAAAAGAAAAGTTAAAGCCTGTTAAAGTACATATCATCCATTTTATCATTCACCTGGCAGGATCTATTTCCAAATTATTTACTGGGTTTTGGCTAACCTACTATTTAAAAGTAATAAAAAACACATTTATGCTGTATGTTTCAATTAAATCAAAATCACCACTGAGGTAGCAAATCGAAACACTACATACTTATTCATACATTATATTTAAACAGCCCTTTTTTAAAAGGTAAAAATTTAAAAAATGATTGTTCAATGAGTGAACTGCAATTCTTTCCAGAGAGAGCAGTTATAACTCTTTCATTTATACTTGACATTTTCCATTACCCTTTCTTAGAATTCTCAGTAAACAATTACTTGCAGTCACTTTATGATTTAGGTAAAGCTCAACAGCCACTTCCTCCAAATAAGGAAACCAAGGTTAAAAGAGGTTAAATGCCTCAGAGCAGATCAGAGGTAGGACTGGCTATATAACTGTGGGGTTCTCAGGAAATAATTTACACTTTCATTCAAGCAGGTGTAAACATACTAAAACACGTAGCTTCTTTTACATTTCAACCACTTTCATTCACTCAAAGGCACTTAAAAATATGGTATAACAGTGGAGAAATATATCAAAGAGTGATATAAAAGTAAGTTATAAACAAGTATAGGAATTATTTTAATATTATCAACTGCACATTATTATTTATTAAATATTTTAAAATGTGTTATAATTGCCATTTAATTATAAACTGCAAAATTCTGCATCTGAAGAATGAATAAAAAACATGAGGTGTTAATAATGAAAGTAAATATAAATACATTAATGACATTCACACTTGTTATTAACATGTTAATCATTAAGTACTTAAGATCTGTCGAGGGGCAGGCTTTAAGATCTTTTGAGGGGCAGCTGACTTTAATAGAGGCTGTGCATTACATCTGTAATTTTCATGTCAGAACAGGTAGAGAAAAAATTTTTTTGTAAAAACTTCTGGGCAAGTGTGTAAAAACAAAATGTGTATGCACTGAACTAATATTTTAGAAAAATACTGAGTAATCTATTTACACATATTATTTATATTTGTTTTTCTAAATTAGCGATTATGATATTTTTAAAAAAAAATTCTACCAGATGTCTTACTACTTCTTTTGTAACCCGTATCTTTAATCTATTATGCGTATGTGCCACGATAATCAGATGCTATGAAAATTAACACTGTCTCAGGAAATGGATTTTGTTTCTGGTGGGAAATAAAGCAGTCATACAAATAAACCATTACAGGAAAAAAATTGTATCTTTTATGAAAAGTAATGGATCAAGATATTAATGACCATTGGCCCTGAACTGACTGCTGGAGGCTGAAGAAAGGAATGGCTTCTTTAAAAGACAAAATCTTCTTTTAACCACATTATAAATTGTTTATACTATAGCCATGGGAGAGATACTGCCAGAGGGAGAAGCTGCCATAGAGTGTATTCCCACCACTGCTCACTACATTTCCATGTCTACTCATTTCATTTCAAAATACTCCAAAAAGAAAGAACCCTTTCATTTTTAACAGGGAAGGCTAAAGAACACTTTAGAGATGTTTACTCTTTAAAGGTTCATATCAGTTATAGGCCTGGGATCAAACAGAAGATCAGTGAGTCTGCTAATTCCCAAGCATGTGTTCAACACAAAATAGATAAATATTTCCCATTAAAGTGAAAAACTATGGGGCCAGGATTTATCCTCAGGAAAGAGACTTCTCTTCCTCCTCTTTTACTGCCTCCTACCTAATTAATGATTTAATTTAGCTATATTAAGTATTAAGCATTTATGAAATATTGAGGGGGATTAACTAACATTTACATATGGGGATAATTTCTGTGGGGAAATGCATTTTAATCTCTAAATAACTAAATTACAAATAAACGTTGGGCATATTGCTCATTTGTTCACACTGGATTGTCTGGAACATGACTGATGAAGTACCAAAGAGATGACCTTATTAATAGGTAGGTCAGCTGCATACCTGAAATGGAGAGGCAAGAGACAGATGATCTAGAGTTCTGATATCAATTCTTCTTCACTGGATTACTAACATTTGAGTTCCATTCTAAGTATGATAATGTATTTAACCAACAGGGACTATAGTGGAATGAGTAAATTAATACCACCATGGTTTTGACGAAAATAACAAAGTAACAATGGTAATACTTTCACATTATATATTTGTTCCCTAATTTTATGCTTTTAATCCTATAAATAAGTACACTTCTAGAGACATGAATGTTCAGCAGACATATGAAAAAATGTTTCACATCACTAAAAGAGAAGTGCAAATCAAAACTACAGTGAGGTACCACCTCATACTGTTCAGAACGGCCATCAAAAAAAAGTAAGTCAAGAAATATAAATGCTGGAGAAGGTGTGGAGAAAAGGGAACCCTCCCACACTACTGGTGGGAGTGTAAAATGGTACAAACACTATGGAAAACAGCATGGAGGTTCCTCAGAAAACTAAATATAGAACTACCATATGATCCAGCAATCCTACTCCTGGGAATATATCCAGACAAAACTACAATTCAAAAAGATACAAGCACCTATATGTTTATAGCAGCTCTATTCACAATAGTCAAGATACACGCACCTATACGTTCATTCACAATAACCCAAACTTCCAATGACAGATGAATGGATTAAGATGTGGTACCCATATACAATGGAATACTACCCAGCTGTAAAAAGAACAAAATAATGCCATTTGCAGCAACATAGATACAACAAGAGATGCTCATACTAAATGAAGTCAGAAAGAGAAAGACAAATATCGTATGATATCACTTACGTGTGGAATCTGAAATATGGCACAATGAACCTATCTACAAAACAGAAACAGACTCACGGATATAGAGAACAGACTGTGGTTGCCAAGGGGGAGGGAGGAGGGAGTAGGATGGACTAGGAGTTTGGGGTTGGGAGATACAAACTATTACATTTAGAATGTATAAGCAATGAGGGAACTATATCCAGTCTCTTGGGGTGGATCATGATGGAAGAAACGAAAATGTGTGCGTGTGTATAATATGACTGGGTCACTTTGCTATATAGCAGAAATTGGCACAACATTATAAATCAACTATACTTTATTACATGTTTTATTTTGTCTTTTTAAGACCTCACCTGTGGCATATGGAAGTTCCCAGGCTAGGGGTCAAATTGGAGCTGCAGCTGCCAGCCTACACCACAGCCACAGCAATGCGGGATCTGAGCCGCGTCTGCAACCCACACCACAGCTCACAGCAAGGCTAGATCTTTAACCCACTGAGTGAAGCCAGGGTCAAATCCACGTCCTCATGGATACTAGGCAGGTTCATTACCACTGAGCCTCCAACTATACTTTAACTTTTAAAAATTTTTGAAAAGTATACTTCTAACTACTAACGTCTTACATGCTTTGCTCTTAGGTGTGTGAAGCTATTCTTATATCTTATTTATATTATCACTTATTATATTTTTATAATAGCTTGATTGAGCTCTAATTCACATACCACACAATGGACACATTTAAAGTGCACAAGTCAGTGGTTTTAGTATATTCACAGAGATGTGCAAGTATCACCATGATCACTTTTAGAACACTTTGATAACCTCCAAAAGAAAGCTTGTACCCATTAGCAGTCACTTTCCATCCATCTGACTACCCACCAAACCCACATATTTCCAACCCTGGGTAATTACCAATCTAACTTCTATCTCTATCAATTAACTATTCTGGAATTTTCACATAAGAGGGATTATGCATATGTGGCACTTTGTAAATGGCTTCTTTCACTTAGACTAATATTTCCAAGGTTTATCCATGTTGTAGCATGTCAATACTTTACCGTCTTTATTGCTGAATGATATCCCAGTGTATCAATCCACAGATTATATACATTTTATTTATTCAATCATCAGATCATGGGCATGAGTTGTTTGTAAATTTTGGCTGTTATGAATGAATGCTGTTACGATTGTGTGTACAAATTTTTATGTCAACATATGCTTTCATTCCTTTTGAGTACATACCCAGGAGTGGAACTGCTGGGTCATATAGTAACTCTATGCTTAGACTTTTGAGGAAGTGCCACATTCTCACCAGCAGTTCATAAGGGTTTCACTTTCTACGCATCCTTGTCAACACCTGTTAATTATTTGTCTTTTTGATTATAGCCATCCTAGTGAGTGTGACATCTCATTGCGTGGGTTTTCTTTTTTAGAGCACCATTATTTATTTATTTATTTTTTTGTCTTTTGCCTTTTCTAGGGCTGCACTCGCGGCATATGGAGGTTCCCAGGCTAGGGGTCTAATCGGAGCTGTAGCCACCAGCCTACGCCACAGCCACAGCAATGCCAGATCCGAGCCGTGTCTGCAACCTACACCACAGCTCACGGCAACCCCGGATCGTTAACCCACTGAGCAAGGCCAGGGATCGAACCTGCAACCTCATGGTTCCTAATCGGATTCATGAACCACTGAGCCACGACAGGAACTCCCGAGCATCATTAATTTTTTATTTGTTGAATAACAGTAAAGCTTGTTAAATGGTAGAAATATATTTCCTCAGTTTTGATACTCCTTTGGCATAATTTATAATACCTGAATTCAGGATTTATGACCATCTTTATGATTACTATTATGGGTAGGGTATTCCAAAAGCCCTTCTTATTTAGGTTGATGGTGTAGCTTACAACTACAGCTGATTCTTGAACAATAAGGGGTTTAACTGCCAGGTCCACTTATATGGATTTCTTTCAGTAGCAAAAATCGTAGTACTACAAGAATCCTCTGTTGGTTGAATCCATGTATAACTAGGGCCTACTACTTATTTGCAACAGTGAGAAGCGTCAGTGCCCCTAAATCCTCCCTTATTCAAGACTCAAATATAATGGCATCTTAGAAATGGCAAAATATAGCACAATTTACAAACTGATGTCAGCAGCAAGTCTACCTGAGGTATAAAATGAAGTAATCATTTTATTTTTAACACCCAACTATGTATGGTTCTTCTCTCCAGAATATAATTGCTTGACTTCACCCCCTTCCCCTCTCCCTCACTTTTCCACATAACCTACTAGATATTTCTGGGAGTCTTGGAAAGGGTGCCCAATACCAGGTTTATAAGCTGCTTTTCTCCAGTCAGTGGGATGAGCTCCGTGTTCTCCTTCGGGCTCTTCATTTTAGTTTTGATTTACATTTCTCTGATGGTTAATGATGTGGAACATTTTTTCATGTGAATATTTATTCAAAACCTCTGCTTTGGGTATATGTGTATTTACGTGCTCTCAGAAAGCAGATGTTAAGGTCTTGAGTTTGCAGAGCTACAGATTAGAACAAAGATGATGGAATTACTGTTAACTTGTTATTTTTGACAGCATAGCTGAGGAGACCCTCACATGTATATACTAAGCACTCATCACTTTATACTTCTATTGCAATAGATCTTATCCTTCCTAGAATAATGGTAATTCAGTAGAGATAGTACCCATGCTTTCTTTATCTTTGTACCTATCACTTCACTTAAAAGAATTCACACAGTAGGTAAACTCAACAAGTGATCTTTAAATTAATAAATTTAATATGTGGTCTCATATTACTTTCACAAATCTCTAAGAACAGACTGATAATATTCAATCTCTCATAGAAAAAAATATGATCATAGACAATTATGCTTTGAATTAGTGTGACCATAAAAAATTTCAAATTTCCTAATTCCAAGTTTAGTACTCAGTATGTCTTTGATTAGGACCGAGAATTTTCATGTTTAGATGATCTAAGTTTTAAGATATTCACCTCTGGAACAAAGTAATGTCTTTATTTTGGTTTATGAGCATGAATAGGTAGTTCAGTTATTTTAAACAAGATAAACATAAAATTAGACAGCATCTCATTAAGATATGATAAAACTTAATTTTCCCATTAACTGTAAAACAAGAAATGAATAGAGTCTTTGTTCTTGATACATATAAAAGGCAGAATGACTGTTTACTTCTATAAACTTACAACAAGCATCTGAGTTCCAGTCCCAAATCTACCACTTACTAGTTAGGAGATCTTGAGCAAATTATCTAACCCCTTAACATTCATTTCTCCATTTTTCAAGTAGATAACAATTTAACTCAGAGGGCTATTAAGGGACTAAATATGTAATGTACTAGCATGTATAAAGATATGTTGAAGTAAGCTATTATTAGTTAAGAAAACACTGTAAATATGTCCAATGTGGGATCAATTTTATTTGCTGTTTTGTTTTTGGAGGGGGGCACATCCATGGCAGATGTAAGTTCCCGGGTCAGGGATTGAACCCATGCTCTGCATCGACTCAAGCCGCTGCAGTCAGATTCTTAATCCACTGTGCCACAGCGGGAACTCTTGGAATCAATTTCAAAGCAAATATTCTTTAAACTATACCAAGCTACTAGGATTAATCTCAGTGTCTTAGCTTGGTGGGGATCTAGGTGACAGAGATGGGAAAAAGATGAATTTGTACTTTTTGAATTACATATTATTTGCATGTATTATATATTCAAACTAAGTCATCAAAAACATAAGTAAAAATAACTTTATTTGACTATTAAATGGAATATATTGTTATGAAAAATTTTTCTATGTTGTAAATTGATAGAGTTTATATGACCTATAACATGAGCTACTAATATCAAACATAAATGTTTATAGGAAATTATGCATGCTTATAGGAAATTATACATGTCTAAATACTGAAATTAAGTCATACTGATTTGCATGAAATTTTGTGATTATTTCAAATTGGGACATTAATTTGAACATAACATAAAATGGTTTAGCATTTAATTTTACATACCTTTAATATGTTTGCTTGATTTATTATATATTACACATTTTATAAACATGAAAACCATATTTACTGAATTAAGTAAACATTTTCAGTATGAAGGAGAACTTTCTTTTGGAAGCCAAGACAGATTATAATCCATTAATATATCTTTCAACAAAAAGGATGAAATCTTCCACTGGTTAGGCTGATAAACTCTTTCGTGTCAAAACTAAGCCTCTTTATCATGATAACCCAGAATAATGGTCGGCTGCTCTAGGCACTTTATCTACTTTACAGATGAAAAATCAGCTCTACTTTCATGGAATTAGATTAATGCCATAACAGGAAATACTTCTGGGGCTGAACTTGCTTCATGTCTTCAAAGCTGCCTGTAAATTTAAAGTACTTCCTGAACTGAAAAGATAAGACAGGAGAAGGAGAAAGAAAAACAGTACAGTGACCCTTTTACTGAAGGAAAATATTGCTTCCTGAAAAAGCCGTTGAAAGAAACTTGCTAAGGGCATTATGCTCTAGAAAGCCTAGGGCAAGTCTGTTTTAGTTGAACATGGGGATTCTGGTCATATATCAGACAGATGCTATAAATCTGTTCTTTCTATAATCCTTTTTGATAAACTTTCTCTAAGTCATATTGCTGAAAGCTAAAGTAATAACTTTCTCAGCTTTTAGTAAATTCAGAATTTCTCAGTATTTTACATATAACACTTCATAAAGGATTACAGTTTAATGCATTTGGAAAAATGCTTACCCTAAGCTCTAGAATTAAATTTTGGTTCAGAACGTGTACCGAAGGCAGCAAATCCATCTGACACCTAATAGCACAGTCTAACCTAACAACAACAACAACAAATAGGAGGCGTTCTTTGGAACACATCAAAGTTCTTAAAAAAATGATTATAATAGAAAGATGACAATTTTTATCCAGAAGACATATACTTAGGGAGAAAAGAATATTTGCTAGAGGTATGCATTTGAACATGCCCATATGAAACTGAAGACAAATGAAATAATACAAATGGTTATATGATCTAAAAATGAAGGTAGAAAGGAATGGACCCACTATAAAAACAAAAAAGAAAATCAAGAGAAATACAGTAGCTATCCATTTATATATAACTGGCAGCTAACAATGTGCTCAGCACTGTACAGAATATAAAAAGAAATATAAGATTCTACAAATGCATACTGAACATACACATTAAATACTAGGCACTATGTTAGTTGTTAGCGGTAATGTGGTAAAAACACAGGCAGACAGGCAAGGATTTCCTTTATCTTTTCATGTAGTTAGCATTCTAGTAAGCATTAGACAAGATAATTACCAATTGTGGTGAATCAATAAAGATAACAAGCATGATTATATGGCAGGTGGGGACTATGCTGGAGGTGCACAGTAAGAGTAGTTCATGGAAGAGCATGAACAGCGATTTTAGATATGTGACCAGAAAATGTCTTACTAAGAGGATGATATCTGAGTTATGCTGAAGGCTGGATCAGCCTTTAGAAAACTTGGGTCAAGAGCATTCTAGGAATAAAATGAAGGACTTGAAGAGGAAAAGAGCTTAGATGTTTAAGAAATGGTCAATATATCATTGCATGCAACTTGGACTTTACTGTAAAAGCAACTGGCCCCTATGCAAGGACTTTATAAACGCCCAAGTGTCTTATGCTAATTTGCATTTTTAAAATATCACTCTTATTCTTCTATGGCAAATTCTCTGTAAAGAACAGAAAGGTAAAAGTAAGGAGATCAGTTTTGTAGTATGCTTACAATAAAATACTAATGTCATAATAGAAAGATAAACGCAGATAATATAGAAGTGTATTAAATGTGGGGGAGAAAAAGAATCAACAGTGTATATTCAAGACTTCTGTTTGCATATAATCAAGTTAGGTATTACTTATGAAAATTAGAAAAGTATGGACTAAAAACTACATTTGGGAATCATCACCCTATAAATGTTACTTATAGCCATGAGTATTGCTAACTATGAATATACGAATAAATGAGAAAATTTCAGAAAAATTTCAACTTTTAAATGTGTTGACCCAAAGTTCTTCTTAATGATTAAACATTATTTTCATTTCTAACACAGCTAACTTGTGCTTTTCCTTCTGTTCACTTGATTAATATTACCAGCATTCTATATGATTAGTCTTATTCAAAAAGCCAGGTTTTGAGGCTTTATTTTGTTTTGCTTTTTAAGGCCGCACCCGTGGCATATGGAAGTTCCTAGGCTAGGGGTCAAATCGGAGCTGCAGCTGCCAGCCTACACCACAGCCACAGCCAACATGAGATCTGAGACACTTCTGCAGCCTATACCACAGTTCAGGGAAACACTGTATCCTTTACCCACTGAGTGAGGCCAGGGATTGAACCCTCATCCTCATGGATACTAGTTGGGTTCTTAACATGCTTAGCCACAAAAGGAACTCCTAAAAAGCCAGGTTTTAGATTTAAGTTTCACCACCTTATTTTCTACTTCTCTCTTCTTTTTCCCTTAGTGGATGCCTTAAGATTTTCCATATACAAAACCATTATCCACAAACATAATGTCTTAGTCCATTCATACTTCTGTAACAATAACACTACAGACTGAGTGCCTTGTAAAAAACAGAAATTTATTTCTCACACATCTGGAATCTGGAAAGACTAAGATCTAGGGTTTGGTGAGGGCCTGCCTCCTGTTACAGAGGTGGCCATTTTTTCACTGTGGTTTACATGGCAGAACAGGCAAGAGATCTCTCTGGGCCTCTTTTTTTAAGAGCCCTAATAGCATTTCTGAGAGCTCATTCAATACCCAATCAGCTCTAAAAAAACATACCTCCAAATACCATAATACCATAACACCAGGGATTACATTATTAACATTCAACATCTGAATTTTGGAGGGACACAGTCAAGAGCAGAGTTTTACTTTCTGCTCAAGAGATCCTTTACATTTCTTGCTTAATTGTTTTGACTAGAACTTCTAGTATAGTGTAGAAATCTGCTTAGCCTTAGATTCATAAAATTTTCAACCAGTTTTTTTCTATAAGTTTTATAGTTTGCCCTTTCCATTTAAATTTGTGATCCGGGAGTTCCCATCATGGCGCAGTGGAAACGAATCCAATTAGGACCTATGAGGTTGTGGGTTCGATCCCTGGCCTCGCTCAGTGGGTTAAGGATCCGGCATTGCCGTGAGCTGTGATGTAGGTCGTAGATACGGCTTGGATCCCGCGTTGCTGTGGCTGTGGTGTAAGCAATAGGCCAGCGGTTGCAATTAGACCCGTAGCCTGGGAACCTCCATATGCCATGGGTGCGGCCGTAAAAGGACAAAAAGACAATTAATTAATTAATTAATTATATCTGTGATCCATTTTGATTTGGTTTCTGCATATGGTACGAGGATTTCTGTATAAAGTTCATTTTTTTTTTGGCCTATGAATGTCCTGCTCCCGGAAATTTTTTGAAAAGACCATACTTCCTCCACTGAACTTGATTTTGTACTTTTGTCAACATATACACATATGCATCTTTTAACCTATACATATATGGGTCTTCTAATGATTTTAGCTATAATTTTTGTTATTTCCTCATTGGTTGTCCTAAGGCTTACAATATAGACATCTTAACTATACCTACATCAGATTCATATAAATTTAATCCTAGTAAGATGTTTTTCTATATAGCTCCATTCCTTCCTCTCCCGTGCTATTATTATAATCATAGATATAGAAACTTTATTTCTTCTTCTTTTTTTTTCTGTCTTTTTAGGGCCACGCCCGCAGCATATGGAGGTTCCCAGGCTAGGGGTCTAATTGGAGCTGTAGCCACTGGTCTGCACGACAGCTTCGGTAATGCTAAATCCGAGCCGCATCTGCAACCTACACCACAGCTCACAGCAACGCCGGATCCTTAACCCAATGAGTGAGGCCAGGGATCAAATCTGCAACCTCACGACTCCTAGTCGGACTTGTTTCTGCTGCGCCACAACGGGAACTTTATTTCTATATAGCTCCATTCTCTCCTCTCTCATGTTATTACTATTATAGCGCAAACCTAGAGGTGCATTTTTATACTTATTACTTTATACAATTTTATGTCTTTTATTTCATTTTTTTGGGTCACACCCGTGGCATTTGGAAGTAAGTTCCTGGCACAGGGACTGAACCAACACCATAGTAGCAACCAGAGCCACCAGAGTGATGACGTCAGATCCCCAAACTGCTGTGTCACAGTGGAACTCCAATTTTATGTCTTTTAGAGAAGAAAGGAGAACAAGTATGTATTTGGAGTTTGTTACACTTTTTTTTTTTTTTTACCGTTTTGGTTCTATTCATTTCTCCTGTGGATTCAGGATTCCAGCTGGTATCATTTTCTTGTTTCAATATCGTTGTGTTGCCACCCAACCTCTTTGTGCTGTTATTGTCACATGTATAACACTCTGATATGTTACAGGGCTAATAATGCATTATATACATATTGTTGTATGCATTTGCTTTTAAGTGAGTTAAGAGAAAAGAGAACAAATATACAATTGCATTGTCTTTTATAGTAATTACTTACACAGTTACCCTTATTTATACCTCTTTGGTTTAGGGTATATAAGTTTGAATTACTGTTTGTTGCCACTTTCAGTTTGAAGAACTTTCTTTAGTTTTTCTTATAAGGTGGATACAGCTGATAGCAACAAACGCTTTTGGATTTTCTTATCTAGGAAAATAATTTTACATTCATTTTTGGGATATTTCTGCTAGACAGAGGATTATTTGCTCATAATTTTTTTCTTTCAGCACTTTAAATATGTCTCCTTACTGCATTTGGTCTCCAATGATTCTGAGGTGAAGTCAGCTTAAAATCTTATTGGTGCATACAGACACTATAGAGAAGTGTATGTAGGTTCCTTAAAAAAATAAAAATAGAAGTACTGAATGATCTTGAAGTCCCACTCCCACTCCTGGGCATATGTCTAGAGAAAACCATAATTTAAAAAGATAATATGCACCCTTATTTCACTGTAGCACTATCTGCTATAGCTAAGACGTGGAAGTAACCTAAAATGTCCACTGACAGATGAATGGATAATGAAGATGTGGTACATTTATGCAATGGAATACTACTCAGTCATAAAAAGAATAAAATAATGCTATTTGCAGCAATATAAGTGGACCTAGAGATTATCATACTAAAGGAAGTAAGCCAGACAAAGACAAACATAATACGATATCACTTATTTGTGGAATATTAAAAAAAGATACAAATGAACTTATAAATGAAACAGAAACCGACCTGTAGACATAGAAAACAAAGCACAGACTTAGGAAACAACCTATAGTTACCAAAGGAGAAAAGGGAGTAAGGGATAAATTTAGGAGTTGGGGATTAAAATATACATACTGCTATATATGAAACAGATAACCAACAAGGACCTAATTGTATAGCACAGGGAACTATACTCAATATTCTGTAATGACTTATAAGGGAAAGAATCTGAAAAAAAAAAGATACATATGTGTATGTATAACTGAATCACTTAGTTATATACCTGAAACTAACACATTGTAAAACAACTATACTTCAATAAAAAAAAAGAAGAGGAAAGAAAAGATCTTAACAGTGCTCACATTTATGTGATGACCTTTTTTTTTTTTACCTTGCTACTTTCACAATTTCCTCTTTGAGGCTGTTTTTCAACATTTTGACTATTATGTGTCTTTTCATTTATCTACTCTTTGCATTTATTCTACTTGGCATTCAGTGAGCCTCTGGGACATGTAGATTAACGTTTTTCAATAAATCTGGGAGGTTTTTAGCCATTATTTCTTTAAATATCTTTTTTCTTCATTCAGATGTGATAGTAGTTATTAGTAGAGAGGTAGGCATCAAAATATTTCCATTCTCCAACAATGTGATCATGAATAAGTCACTTGAAAATTTTTTTCTCATTTTCCTTCCACGTAAAAGGGAATGAATTATACCAATTATACTCCACCTAACACACTATGAGGACAAAAATAAGCATGCAATAAAAATAACACAAAAATATTAAATAAGTATAAATTTCCCAAGAATAAAGCCTTCAACTGTATATACCTTTAAGCTCATGCCATCTATTAGTTATAATTCTTCCATAGTGAATCACCAGACTTCTACCATTTCTTCTTCAGACAATATACAAACTAAGATCTCTTCTCATCCAACAGACTTTAACACTATGTAATCTGCCTACTATTACTATCTCTCTGTGGTGTAGTGTGCCTCAAACGCTCTAGGGTGAAAGACAAGTTGGGTTTTTTAACACAGTCCAACATGAACTCATATACAGCACTACTGTTCATAACTCATTTGTTTAGAGGCTGCACCACAAGAAACTCACCATGTGTTCCCCAACATTTGAAGTTGTCCAAACTCTGTTCATTGAGGAATTGAAATGACATTTAACAATGTTAACTTGCTAAAAAGTTTCTCAATACTTGCTTTCGATTTCTAGGTTTAATTCATTGCACACTGTGATAAGTGTTTCCCAGAACACATTTTGCTCTAGCGAATTTTTTTTTTTTTAAACTGCCACCAGTGGTACAATCAAAGTCTATAAGTTGGTTTTACTCACTGATGAATTTCCACCTTTCAGAACTATTCTTCTCTCTCTTCTTTGTTGGTTTTAATTTCTTCATTCACCACTTAGGAGGCACTTCTCAAAGTACTACTTTTGGTATTCTTCTTTATTCTTTCTTTTGATAACCTCAATACTCTAAAAGCTTTACTGAATCCATCATTATGGGTGAGTCCCAAATCTGCACCTTTAGCTTCAACTCACTTCCCAAGAAGTTGCATTTAGATTACCTTTGTGTATCTCAGTGGTATTTCTATTTTAACGTGTCCTAACTCAAACTCATTATCTATTTAGACAATCATTTCTTCTTCTGGATTTACTAATAAAGCCACAATTCTCTCACGTCATCTAAGAAAGTAAACTTTAACTTGTATTGCTCTGTCAAACACATCCTTTTCCAAAGGCTCTAGTATTATCTCTTGATTTCTTTTCTTTCTTTCTTTTTTGGCTGTGCCCAGAGCATGCAGAAGTTCCCAGGCCAAGGATCCAAATGGTGCCACAACAGCAACCTGAGCCACAGCAGTGACAATGCTGGATCCTTAACCCACTGAGTCACCAGGGAACTCCCTTATCTCCTGCTTTCTTACTAGTATCTTAGTTAAGGTTTTATATTCTCTTGCATGATCTAAACTAAAGTAACACTTTGCTAATTAATGTCTTGTAACTAATGTCTCTCACTTCAGGTCAGGTTAATGTAGCCAGCACAGTTATGATCCTACTACTTTCCTACCTACTCAAAAACTTTAAAACTTCACTGCTTTAGCACTCAATGATATAGCACCAATTTCACATTTTATCAGTAATTTATACAAATCACTTTTCACAGGTCAACAATCCCCTTAACATACCCAGCAAGTATAAACCTCAGTAAATAGTTATTGAATGAATAGCTGCCTTAAATGAGTAAAACATTTGGATTCAAAATAACTATGAAAATTAAAAATAACTCTATGCTGTTTATATGATTATATGCTTTTATACTACTGTTCTTTTACTAAAACCATTCCACAACCAATGCTATTTTCAAATGTCTAATAATATTGCTGCTGATTTTATTCTTGGATGAACTACATTCTAGCCTCCTGCTGTTACTGAGAAATGCATTAAAGCAGGTCACGTGATTTTTCCTCATGTCAACAAATGATGGCTCAATTAGGCAGATAAGTATCTACAGCCCTCAGCAGAATCTTCAGTCCATTTTCAGCAGTTTAGAAAAGCACTCTGGTTAGTATTAGAGCTAAAGAAAGGAACACTTGTAATTCTTTAAGCATTCAATTAAATTTTTAAATTCAAGACTGGCTATTGAATGTTTCCAAACACAAACAGTGTGTAAGTAGACTTTCATCCTGAATGAGCACTCTAAAATCTGTGTGTATGTAAATTTCTTAATGAAATGAGATTATGACATTTCTGATGCACTGTTTGCAGTATAAACACTTATGGATGATCCATTTTGCTAATTTTCTCATCAAAAAGTAACTCTACGTTGGGTTGCCTATAATGGGCAGAATGTGCTTCCAATGAACCAAAGGACTTCCAGCTAACTGGTTTATGGAGCTATTGCTGAGTTATCCTGTAAAGCCTTACACTTAATGAAAGGAAACCTCAGGAAAGCAGAGTACGAAAGAGAATCAGGGAGCAAAAAATTCCCAGAGTGTTCAAATACCTAAATATTTAGTACTTGATTTATTTATTCTTTTCTAAAAATACTACCTACCTAATTAGAATTTTTACACCTTTAAAAATTAGAAATACTAAAAGGAGGTTAGTTAAGAATGATACACATTACAAGCTCTAGAAGTGAAAATTATTAGACAGTATATAAATGTGCTCAAAATTCATAGCAGTTTGGAGTCACTTAAAAGCAAATAAATGTACCACAGAACAGACTCATATAATAATAGGTACTGCATATGACAATCTCGAGATGTAAGAAACACAATTATATTCAAAGAACTAATAACAAAAGAAGACCATGAATTTAAACAGATATCTTTATCTGAAAGAATTATATTTAAAGGTTTCACTCGATATTTTGCTTGTTAAGATTCCCTGCTCTCCTTGAAAATTCTGGATAAATGATGTATCATCAAAGTTTCAATACTAATTGCAATGCTAAATTTATCCCCAAAAATGCCTACAGTCATTTTATCACTGTTGCCAGTTCAATGATGCAATGTTGAAGTACCACTCAATAACATCAAATAAGGAGTATTAATACTGCCTTTTACTCAACCATACAACAACATAGTAGGAAATATGGCCTGTCTGAATATATTAACAAATCTAGAGAAAGATTATGTTGAAGTTAGGAGTTGTGATAGTGTTAACTGGTTACGAAAGAAAGAGAGGCAAATGATAATACTACGTATTAAACAAGAGCTCAGGAACTGAGGTCAATGAACTTTAATATTTTAGGTCCCTATAAAGAGATAAATATACCAAATCAGGTGCTATTAGAGATTAATTTATTTAAGTCCCCTTCTTCTGATTATATATCACCACAAACAAAATATTTAGCTTCCATTGTAAATTTATCTATGGATAGAGAATGTGCAGATGAAGCAGACACAAATATCTGGGCAATGTACAGCTACATTTCCCCTATAAATGAAAAGGTGATCTGGTTTTCATACATTACTTCCAACTTGGTAAGCTGAAATCATCCCTGCCTCCTCTATCTCTTATGTCCAAAAATTAACCTATCAAAAATACTCAGAAAGCGACCCATCTTAAAGATCTCCACCACTAGCATAAGCTATGTATTGCACAGACTACTGAAACAGCCTCCTAAGTGTTCTCTCTGGCCCAAGTAACATCCATTTACTTGAAAAGTGCTACAGTGATTTTTAAATTTAATACAGACTATGCCACTCCTTTACTCAAACTCTTCAATAGTTGCCTGTCTCACTTTGGGAAAATTTGAGTGTACATGTCTTATAGATCCAACCCACAGGTGCCTTTTAGAGCTCATCACCTTCCATTCTCCTTGCAGCATGTCTCAGTGTCCTCCTTTGCTGTGCTGCAAATACTATAGGCATAGTCCCATGTCAAGGCCTCTGCACTGCTTCCCCCTGTTTGAAATGTGTTTTCCTCAAACACCTACATGGCATTTTTCCTTACCTCTTTAGGCCTCTTCTCAATGTCACCTTACCAGCAAGTCATTCTCTACGCAGATTATTGAAAGATGGTAGAATGGGATGGATAAAGTTTGGAAGCAGCTCAGAAAAAAAAAAAATATATATATATATAAACAAATGTTTATAACGATTTGTTTGTAATAGCCCCAAACTAGAAAGAACTTCAATGAGTGAACAAACAAAATGCGGCACTTTATACCATGGAATACTATTTATCAAGAGAAGAGAATGAATTTTGTTTTGTTTTGTGTTTGTTTTTGTTTCGCTCTTTAGGGCCGCACTCACGGCATATGGAAGTTCTCAGACCAGGGGTCAAATTGGAGCTATAGCCACCAGCCTATGTCACAGTCACAGCAACACGAGATCCAAGCCACATCTGCGACCTACACCACATCTCATGGCAATGCCGAATCCCCAACCCACTGAGCAAGGCCAGGGATTGAACCCGTATCCTCACAGATACTGGTCAGATTTGTTTTTATGCGCCACAATGGGAACTCCCAAGAATGAATTATTGATACAGATCAGATTCGTTTCTTCTGTGCCACAACGGGAACTCCTGAGAATGAATTATTGATACATGTCACAATCTGGATGACTATTCACAGGATTATGCTGAGACAAAAAGTTACTCTCAAAAGACTACTGCATGATTCCATTTATACATTCTTGAAATGACAAGATTATAGAGGAAATATCACTGGTTACCAGGGTTGGTGAGGGGAAGTGATTGGGGCAGAAGATAACTGAATGTAGCTATAAAGGAGTAACAGGGAGTTCCTGTCACGGCTCAGCGGTTAACGAACCCGACTAGTATCCATGAGGATGTGGGTTTGATCCCTGGCCTCGCTGAGTGGGTTAAGTATCCAGCATCGCCGTGAGCTGTCGTGTAGGTTGCAGATGTGGTTTAGATCTGGTGTTGCTGTGGCTGTGGTGTAGGACAGCAGCTACAGCTCCGATTAGACCCCTAGCCTGGGAACTTCAATACGCCATGAGTGAGGCCCTAAAAAGACAAAAATAAATAGGCAACAGAACTGCTATGTACTGAACGCCTGTTCCCTCACCCCCCTTACTTCATATTTTGAAGCCGTAATCCCCAGTGTGATGCTTTGGAGATGAAGCCTTTCATAGTAATTAGGTCATGAGGGTGGAGGCCTCATGCATAGGATTAGTGCCTTTACAAGAACAGAAAAGAGAGATAATCCTTTCTCTCCATCATGTAAGGCTACAGCAGGAAGTTAAGTCATTTGCAAGTCAGGAAAAGGGCCCTCATCAGAACTCAGCCATGTTATGCTATCATTCTGATCTTGGACTCCCCAGCCTCCAGAGCAGTGAGAAATAAATTTCGAGTGCTTAAGCCACCCAGTCTACGGTATTTTGTATTAGTAGCCTGAACTAACAATGGGAGATCCTTGTGACGACATGTTCTGTACCAGAGTTTATCAATGTCATTATGATGGTTGTGATACTATATTGTAGTATACTATATTATAGTATATGAGGTTAGCTTTGGAGGAAACTGTGCAAAAGGCATATGAGATATCTCTGCATTATTTCTTACAATGCTATGTGAAACTTCGGTTTTCTCAAAACAGAAGTTTTATTGGGAATAAAAAAAAAGCCAAGAGGCGTGGATATATGAGCCAACATGACTGTTCAAATCCTGGGTTGACCTTACTAGCTATGACTAATGGAGCAACTTAATTCACATCTCCATGCCTCCATTTCTTCATCTATTAAATGGAGGTGATGACAGTATCTATACTCAGAAGGTTATTTGAGGTAAATTAATTAATATGTGAAAAATCTTAAAATCTTAGAATAGTATGCTGCAGAGAATAAGTGCCACACGAATATGATCTACTATTAACAATTCTTCAGAGGATATTGTATGTTAGACTGTCTATTATAAATACAATCCTTATTCACAATTTTATTCCAAGTGCCTAAAACACTATCTAGCACATGATGAGCACCTGAAAATGAGCAAACGAATGCTCCTGAGAGATACGTTTGCTTTTCGTGCACTGATAAAATCACTTCTGAATCTCCCAGTTTGAGAATATCACCTGTCAAACTTTCTTTTTATATTGCTATAATTTATTATGGTTGACCACAAAAATTTCCTCTGTATTAGAGAGTTTCTCCTTTTTTCCTTTCTCACGAAATCTTTCTTGGCTTAAAATCCATTCATATTATATTCAACTTGATTGAAAGAGTGGATGGATGTATTTTAATCTCTTCCTCTCTACTTCCACTACAGATATGAATTATAGTTAATAAGGCCACTTGTCTAAAGAATTTATAGGTTTCTTCAAATAACTCCAACAATCTCTTTTATGCATATAAAAACTGTTAAGAATTAAACGGAAGAACTTAGATAATTTCTTCCAGGCTCTAACTACATATTAACTATACAGCCAGGCTTCTGTATCTGTGAATATAGAAACAGGGTGATATGGCGGACTGACTGTATCATACCATTTTCTATAAGGAATTTTAACATCCAAGGATTTTTGTATTCATGGTGTGGGGTGGCTCCTGAACCAATCTCCCACAGATAATGAGATTATAGTTATTTATGTATTAACTATATATAAAGATGGTTTATATACATACATGTAAGCTATACATTTATAGGAAACTACATATTAAACTGCTATCATGTTAAATCTCAAGGCATTTCTAGGTAACACTTTAATTTTGTAAAGGCATGATGTCAGTGTAATAAGACATTTCACATTAACACAAAATCAGTTTTGTAATTGAATAATCTGAATAATATTCACTTAGAAGATTGGCTAAGTGTCATTTGGGACTTTCCACTATCTGATCCCACTCTCAGATGTCTTTCTCCTCAATTTCTCATCTGTAACTGAAGTTCCAAAGAGAAAAATAGTACAGGAACACCCATATACAAATACCTCTTACTCACATTTCCCTATATTTAATTATATCAGTGCTCAAATTGTCCCAAATTTGGCCAATGGTAGACCTTCAAGCTATCTCCCACATAGTTAAGATAAACTATCCATCATTGTTTTGAGTACTTCCTTTGTGACATTACAAGATGTTCATCTTTTATGTACATGGCTGAGACCTGGAGCCTGCCATTTCAACAAGTAGTCTTGGTTCCTTTCAGCAGTGTTGTAGGTTGAATTGCATCCCACAAAAAGATATGTTTTGGCCTAACCCCTTGTATTACTTGTGAATGCAAGGCTTATGTGGAAATAGAGGTTTTACAGATATAATCAAGATAAGATCATATTGTATGGGCCCTAATCCAAGGACTGGTGTCTACAAGAAGAAGAAAATCTGGACATAGACACAGAGAGAACGCATGTGACAATGGAAACAAAGACTAGAGTATGTTGCCACAGGCCAAGGAACTTTAAGGACTGCGAGCAACCACTACAAGTTAAGAAAGAGGCGTGTAACAGATTCTCCCTCCGTCCCTCCACGATCAAGAATAATCAACACTGCCAACACCTAGATACTAAACTTCTAGATTTTTGAACTGTGAGAGAATAAATAAATTTCTGTGGTTTTAAGTTTCTGGTAACTGGTTACAGCAGCACTAGGAAACTACAGAGTGGCAAACAATATTAGTTATGTCATTACTACTTGAGTAACTTCACTCCTTTGCACATCTGGGAAGAAAGCTAGGAAATACATATGTTTACATAAACAAACACACATACATAAGTACATGCACACATAAATCACCTATACACAGGAATGTTTATATTTACACTGATACCTCTAATCTAATCCATCCCCGCAGTATTCTTTTCTGTATTCTCCCAGTCTATATTTTGTCTGTCCATTTTCCACAGTGAGAATGCAGGCTCCTAACAATATTAAGTCAATTACTCATTTGCTCAGAATAGTTTCAATATTAGTTTGCCCATATCAGTAAAATAATAAACCTACTAAAAAAGGTTCAGGATTTGTAGGCAACACTTTCCTCCTCTCCTACTCTGCTCCAGCTTAGCACATACAGGCCAATACCATGTGTATAAAGTACTTGGATTAGTCCTCTTTCTTTTTTATCCTTCAGTATACAGAATTCATTTGACTTTAGATAAACAAATTTCATTTGTTTCAGTACGCTTACAGTTTTAGATTCCCTATCCTACTGACATCATTTTCATTTAACCTTCTGAATAGGTAAGATACTAACATACTATCAAAATTTGAAACTATACCAAAAAAATCAACTCCAAGAAGTGTTATGCCAACCCACATTTTGTTTACCACACCTCCCTTTCTGCCACACAATAGGCTACAGATTTCCTTGTTTTCTGCTTTATCCTTCCTTCATATATGTGTGTTTTATTTTCCCCTTTTCTTACAGAAACAGTAACATGATTTGCTTTTTTGTGCTTTCTTTTTTATGTCATATTCCCTGGGTATTAATCCATACCTGTTTATAAAAAAATCTGCAGAGGGAGTTCCCATTATGGCTCAGAGGGCTACAAACCCAACTAGTATCCATAGGGATGCGGGTTCAATCCTTGGCCTCACTAGTGGGTTAAGGATCAGGTGTTGCCATGAGCTGTGGTGTAGGTCGCAGACGTGGCTTGCATCTGGTAGCTGTGGCTCTGGCATAGGCCGGCAGCTGCAGCTCTGACTCAACCTCTAGTCTGGGAACTTCCACATGCTACAGGTGCACCCCCAAAAACTTCATAGTACTCTATAGTGTGTATGCACATTAGTTTTTCAACCAATCTCCTATGACTGGTCATTTATATAATTTCTAATATTTTTGTAATTATAAATGCAGTAATGAATAATCTTAGGAAATTATTTTAATATGGCACAAAGACTAGATTCCTGGGTTAAATTAATTTCTATCTGCCTCCACAGACACATGCGTAACTGGTATGGGCGTATTGCTGAAAAATACTTAACAACATGAGCAAACATTCATTAAATATTAAGAAATAAAAACCATATTATAAAATAGAAGATATAGTATGATGAAAATTATATAAAAACTCCAAGGGACACATGTATGCACAAAAAGTAAATGCGCAATGAGATTATAGGTGATTTGAATATTCTCTATAATTTTTCATGCCTCAATCATCATGTACTATGTAATCATCATGTACTATGTTTAAAATACAAAAATAAAAACAATAAATCATATTTGCAAACAGGAAGGAGTTCTATTTTTGGCAGTAAAGATGATTTAGGTATCATAACGTAGATCTCTTGCTGAAAACAACAAATGATTTTTTTTAAAAAAGAATCTTTTTTGTTTTGAAATACACTGCTAGGCTGATAGAATATTTAGAAGGGTAAAACAAAGTAAAAACGGAAATCCATGGAAGTAAGCAGTCACTCAAATGTCTTTCATTCTGGGGATATGCCAAATTCCATGAATTGAGCTTTAGTTTTCACAGCCATGTACAGAGCTGGCAGTGGAACACTGGAAACAGCTCCTGAAAGCTAACTAACTACACATATCTTTCCCAAATTCATGTTCAATGACTTCACATTGGTAGCTTGAAATGAGTCATAATATAAAATTGACAAATATTACAAATCAGGATTTTTTTTCCCTTTAGAAAGCAAGTTTTACAGTATTTATCAGCACACTACTGAGCCTAAGGTTTAGGAGAGAAATCCTACATATATTGGAGATAGGGAATCTATAGAGATCTCCATTTAAAGCTGGAACTCTAAAGAGTTGTACGCTTAGTGTAAGAGTAAAACAGAAGTGTGCCTATCCCAAAGACCGAATTAGCAAGGAAATTTGCCTGATTCAAACTTGATGCTGGGTGGAGGTAAAAATATCTTCCCTGAAAATTTAACCACAAGCCCATCCTCATGAAAGTTTATGGGTGTAGAACTCATGCTACCTATGCAGCTCACAGAGCTTTAAGCCTAAAACTTATTTGAATGTGTTCCTAGGTTGACAGTATCCCCAGGCTTTTGGCAGATTCCCATGCAAATCCTCTCTTTGGAAACATATCTTCATCTCAGTCTCGAAATTACTGCAAATAACGAATATAAACTCACACACAAAACACAAGGGGCTGAGTAAGAGCCAGAAGAAACAATAGGCAATGAAATCAGAACCGCAAAAGTTTTAACTATTAGGCTAAGCACAAAATAGAAAATAAGTTTAATATATTTAAAGAAAGGACTGTAAATTGGAGAAAGGAATCAGAGATTATCAAAAAGATGAAGTAAGAAGCAGATTCAAAAGAAATGAAAAAGTAATGGATATTAAAACTCAATAGGCTGGCAAAATAGAATATTAGACATTGCTGAAGACACAATTAGAAACATCAGAAAGACAAGGGTAAACTTTTGGTTGGAGAAAGATATGGGATTATGAGGATGACATAGAGATTCAAAGATATTGATAATGTTCTGTTTCTTTTTAAAATTTTCTTTTGCTTTTTAGGGCCTCACCTGCAGCATATGGAAGTTCCCAGGCTAGGTAGAATTGGAGCTGCAGCTGCCAGCCTAGGCCACAGCCCTGGCAATGTGGGGTGCAAGCCATGTCTGCAACCTACACCACAGCTCATAGCAATGCTGGATCCTTAACCCAGTGAAGGAGGTCAGGGATCGAACCATCATCCTTATGGATACTTGTTGGGTTTGTAACCCACTGAGCCATGACAGAACTCCCTGTTCTATTTCTTAAGATGGGTGGTGAGTACAAATATTTCTAACTTTTAAGTAAAGTTTTATTTGGGAATAATTTTAGATTTACAGAAAATCTCCACACATAATATAGTTCCCATATGCCCGTCATCCAATTTGCTCTAATATTAGTATCTTACATTATCATGGTACATTTGTCTATACTAAGAAACCAACTCTGGTGTGTAACTAAAGACCAGAGTTACTTCAGATTTCACCAGATTTTACATTCATGTCCTTTTTCGTTCTGGTTCCAATCCAGAAAAACACTTTGTACTTAGTTGTCATATCTCTCTAGTTTTCTCTTGTCAGTGACAAGTTCTTGGTCTTTATTTTTTATAACCTTTACAGTTCGGAGGAGTACTCTTTAGATATTTTGCAAAATGTCCATCGGTTTGGATTTGTCTGATGTCCTAATGATTAGATTGGGGCAATGGATTTGGTGGAAGAACAAAAGATACTATAAGTTCATCTTCTCTACTCTAACCCTAGTGTGAGTCATTTCTCCAAGGAACCCTGGGTTCTTTTACTGGAGAATGATATTTTTCAAACCCAGATCTGGATGCTGGGTATGTCTGCTGCTATTGAGATGTCTAAGTATTCTCAGTTGACAGAGCTACGAAAATAGATGTATGTATACTAACCCAAGTATATACATATATCTGTAATTATTTCTGCATCTATACATATTAAGCTGAACCTTGATTCATACTATTATCTCTAACTCTAATTCCATTATCACAGGGTTTATTCCTTCTTTTTCCCCTTAGGGCTGCACGTGCAGCATATGGAAGTTCGCAGGCCAGGAGTCAAATTGGAACTGCAGCTGCTGGCCTACGCCACAGCCACAGCCACACCAGATCTGTGACTTGTTACACTACAGCTTGAGGCAATGCTGGATTGAAACCCACTGAGCAAGGCCAGGGATCGAACCTGCATCCTCATGGATACTAATAGGATTTTTAACTTGCTGAGCCTCCATGGAAACTCTCATCACAGGGTTTATTCTATCCTCCCCACCATGTTTACCTTGAACATCCCTCTTTCACAGTGAGAAATCTGAATCCCACTATCCATCATCTAGATATGTGTCCAACCCAGAACATATGCAAAGTGGGTTCAATAATATTATTAACTCATACTCCTATAAGAAACAAAATCTACCAAATACAGTGTTTCTATGGTTTTCTTCTGCATTTAACTTAATGTTTTCCAATCAAGACCCAACTTCCCAAAGTTCCTTAGGTCAGCTCCTTTTTTTCTGCACCCCTTCGTTAGGGTAATGTCATACATTTGTAACATAGGTAGATTCACTTGTCAAAGTCTGTACTAAATCTAGGATTCCCAACATTTAAAAAATGTGCATATATTAAAGTTAACTCTTTGTGATGTACAATTCAACAGGCTTTAACAAGTGCATAGAATCACATACCTATCACTAGAGCACCATGTAAGAACTATACCATATAAGTTCCACTACTCCTCCTGTGTGTCTTCTTTGTAGTCACAACACTGGTAATTTTAATATCTCAATGATTAAAAATCAGAGTGTAAAAACTAAAATTACACTTTCAATTCCTCAGAGAATAAAACTGAGGAAGAGTCAATACTTAAAAGTTATTATTGTGGGATACAAAATCTGTAAAATTGACTTGTGATGATTGATGTACACCTATAATTGAAATAAAATCATTAAGAAAAAAAAGTTATTATTGAACACATACTTTATCACTTTAGAGTCTAGACTGGAGAAAAGAAACCCACATTCTTTAATTTTACATGCTGTTATTCTAAAACATGTGAGCGTATGAGATCAGCCCTGATGTATTCATGGTTGGGAGTGGGTTCTAGTCTTAAACACCTACTTTATGTATTTATAACATATACATCAAGGAAGGACCATGTTAAGATTTGCTCACACTAATGTTTACAATTGAATTGTTAATAGTTTACTAGAGAGATATTAAAAGACCACAACTACACTGTTGGGACAATAAACTAGAAAGCTATCTTAGAGACTTATTTAATGGTGTATCAATTATGTGACTTTTGATCCTAATTTATATGCTGATAACTACCCAGTATCACAGATGCAAAGTATTCAATTTCAAAAGGATAGCACCTCAAGTGGGTTGACAGATAAGAATAGTAAGTCTTCAGCTTGCTTATTTGTACTCTCTCTTAAAAAAAGAAAAAAGGAGGTATGGAAGTTTCCCATTTTATTTATATGAATAGTGTGTTAAGTCAGTAGGATTTCACAAACAATTTGAGAATCATGTCCCCAAAGGCAGTGTCATCTGGAGAGGTGGTTAACTATATAGGTCTAAGCAGCAGAATCCACTTGCTGGCAGTATCATCATCAGATAAGGACTTTAAGTTTAGCTTTCTCCCCCTGGTGGTATTGTCTGTGTTGATAACGTTTTAAATAATATTTGGGTAGTATCTTAATGCTTAATGTTTACAGCCGCTACAGTTAATTATAGGTAGGCAATTTTGGGATAGAAGTAGATTTAAATAAAATAGAAGCAGATCTCAAAACTCTTCTAAAGGAAGCACTTGTCTCCCAGAGTTCCTCTTTTTTTTTTCCCCAAAATGCAATTACAATCATTACATCATTGTAAATTACATGCTGGGGTTATCTCAGTAGGTATCTGCCAAATGTAAAACTTACAGAAGGTCTTCAATGTAATAATGATGTTTTATCATTTTAATTACAAACTCTTTAAAAAAAACTCCCTAAAGTGTACCAATTGGGGTGGTCTAAATTAACAGTATCTTAGTAGCCCAAGGGTAGTAAAAATAGATTGAACTACCAAATTTCATCATACTTATAGCAGCTGTCTTCCTGCCTCTAGGAAGCTAAGTATTTAACAAAGCAGACAGCTTGGCATTGGCATCTGATTGGCAGTGTGTGTATTGTCAGATAGAATGTGCTTGGCTCTTTTGTTCCAGGGTTTGATTAGAAATCTGGAGAGCAGTGGCATCATATAACTTTATTCTTAAGGCTTCTGAAAGGTAAATAAACTGTGATGCTTCTTCAGATGTATATTAAAGACTGATCAATGCTTTTACAGTAATAAACTTTATCAAACCTTAGAAAATTAAAATAAAAGAATTCTTTTTTTGGGGGGGATAAATACACCAAAGATTTATAGAAACAATCTTAAAATCATTTTAGTTAAATGTTTTATATATTAAAAAGTTTTACAATTGGGTGTTGGAAAGCCTCTTGAGTCCTATAATTAAACACTGTTGGTGAGGAGGAAGAATGGTCACTTTAGAGCATAAATACAGGATTCTATTCCTAAAATTATCAACAGTCTAAATGAAGACTCATACAAAATTCTTTAAGTGCATATGAATATCTTATTGGAAAAATAACACTTTCTTGTTAAGAATTATATTGTTTCGATGTAGTTAGCCAAACATTAAACGATAAAAAGATGACTCTCATTACCTTCTCCCCACAAATTTCTTTGAAAATTTATTACAAGTGATTGTGCTTATTGGCAGAGTTCAAAATCAGTAGAGTCCCCGCAAACAATCTACTTCAATGAGAAGTACATTCTTTTACTCTATCAAATCCATCGGAGGTAATCAGACTAGATGTTTTATTCAACAGGGCTGAAGAAAATTGTTCTACAATAGGTTAATTCAAAATGGCAGCATAGAAAATGCATCTGTCAGTGGGGATCAAATTACAGGGCAAGCTCCTCTCAATGCTTAGAAAAACAAGTCTGCAGTTCTACAGATTATGTGCCTGTGTGTGTTTAAAGGGGTGGGAAAGGAGCTAAATATCTGAGCTAACCTCCAATTAAAGTCAATCATAAAAACAGCCAATTTAATGAGTGCGGATTTCTTTGGGTAATTATAACACCAACCACTTTTTTTCTCTTTTAAATCTGTAATTCTGCCTTCTTGTTATTGCTTGCTTTGTCATTAATCGCCTCAGGACCTTGATTTCCTAGCAACAGACTGCCACCAAACATTTGGCTCCTGTTCAACATTTTCTTTGTGAAAAATGGCACTGCTGTTGCCGCCTGGGCTGCTGCAGCTCGCCTGGCTGTGTAAGTGCTCTAATAATGTATTCCACTAAAAAAAAAAAAAAAAATCACATGATATGGGGTGCAATGACTGAGCTCAGTTAATTACTGAGCTGGGAAGTTTATCTACCATCTAAAAGCTGTGTTGAGAAGAAGGGGGATACGAGGATTAAAAGTGCTCCTTCCATTATCAATAATTTGCAGGTGAGAATTTCCAAAGAAATATTTTATTTTTGAGTTGACAGGTTCCTCTTTAAGTTTATTTAGGAAAGGATACAAAAGGCCAATGGTTCCTCAAATGATGCTTGATAAATTCTTTCTCAACAAAATAGCCCCAAACACACAAAAGAATCACAGAACAGTTTGCTGCAATTTTAAAAAGGAAATTAACCTATATATTTGTCAGCTGTTTCTTTTCTACTTAAGGCAACAATCATATGTATATGTGAATATTGTGAGATGACAGAACGTAGTTTTCATTTACAATATGAACACTGAACATAAAAAAAGAATAATTTAAAATATTGTGTTTTGATATATACTATACCTAAATAACTATTTTATCATCCATCATAAGAGAAAAAAGACGCTTGTCATTATTTCTAAAATGATTCAATTTAAATTAAAAGAAATCAGACCTCATAATTGAGAAATGTCATAGGCAGATATTTTGTAACTTTTTACTTGGTAGATTTATCAAGGTTCTCCAAGCCTTAAAAATAATACCACCACCAGAAATGATAGTTATGGAAATTAACATGGCATGTCAGATATGGTTTGCTGATACCTTGCTTTAGTTCTCAGAAATATGGCTTTATAAAACTGGCATGTTTCAGGACTGCTGTCAGGATATGATAATTTAATATACCCAAGTGTACACTGAGTATTATGGAAGCATCTGTGAAAATGGTCAGAAACAGAACTTCCACTGCCCACTGTCGATACATTATATTAAAAGAAACTTTGGAGTTCCCTAAGGCCTGTGGGTTAAGGATCTGGCATTGTCACTGCTGTGGTGCAGGTTAGACTCCTGGCCCAGGAACTTCCACTTGCCACAGGCCCAGGCAAAAAAAAAAAAGAAAAGGGGGGAGGGTTCCCACACAGTTCCAATTCAGCTCATCTAAGGAAGTAAAAAAGCTACACTCTATCTGAAAATATCACAATGACCACGTTGGCAGACTGAAATAAAAATGACTTCAGGGAATATTTACAGAGGCACTAGCATTAAAAGGCCTTTGGTTATATTCAGATAGTGAGAACATACAGTTTTTTTTTTTATTTTAATGATTTTTATTTTTTCCATTATAGCTGGTTTACAGTGTTCTGTCAGTTTTCTAGTGTACAGCAAGGTGGCCCAGTCACACATACATATATACATTCTTTTTTCTCAAATTATCATGCTCCATCATAAGCGACTAGATATAGTTCCCATTGCTATACAGCATTTTAAAAAAATTTTAATGATTTTTTTTCCATTATAGCTGGTTTACAGTGTGAGAACACAGAGATATTTTTAAGAGAGCAAATGAATTAAAGATATTTGAATGATTTTATAGAATCCCACTTTTATATCACTTGCACTAAACTATATCATTTCAATTATTGAGTCTGATTCTCCACTTTAACATATTTTTATAAAAACCAATTAATGAGAGATACAAGAAAAACAAGCACAGGGAACTATATCCAATCCCCTGTGCTAGAACATAATGAAAGATAGTATGAGAAAAAGAATGTATATATATATATATATATAAAACTGGGTCACTGTATTGTACAGCAGAAATTAACACATTATAAATCAACTATACTTTAATAAAAATTTTTAAAGAAAAAAAACAAAAAAAAGAAAACAAGTATATAGTAACAATTAGAAAAGTTTTAGAAATCCAGAAGAGGCATTTCGTAATGTGGAACTATAGCTGGAATCATATGTCATTTTAATTCACTATTTACTGTAAGTTCTTGACCTGGGCCCCATTAATTAACAAATAGTCTTTTGAAATCTATGAACTTCCAAAAATTATATAAACATTTTATGAACATATGATTTTTCCTGGAATTAATCAAAACTCAGAAAAGATTAAAATCCAACATACTAAGCACATCAATCTACCTGAGAAATGCTAGTTGACATTCTTAAGTAAAATAATATTTTAAAGATTCAATTTAGCTTATTACAGCTGTCAAATTAAATAAATGTTAATCTTACAAGAAGCTATGTATCTGAAAAAATAATTACTTTCGTAGGATGAATAAGAGTATATACAGTGCTCTTTTATTTCGTATATGTGTATCTTTCTGAAAAGACTGAACCAAAGCATTTTTGGTGGGTTTCTGTGCATTTTATATTTTATTTTATTATGACTATTTTTGTCATGTCTTTTAAACTTAACAATAATAATACAAGGTGGTCTTAAATTGTTTTAGAATGAAGAAAGAAATAACACTTGAAAAATGAATACACAAAATGACTAGTCAGGACAGCAGACTCAATTAGGCAAGGGGGTTAGACAAAATTTATGTTTGGATTGAGGGTATTATGAGGGGAAGATGAAAGAGAGTTACAGAGAAAAGAGTTCAAGCGTTTATCAAAATGTAAAGAAAAACTTGTGCCAGAAATCTGTATAGAGGACAAGATGACCAGTAGAAAAGCAGCAATCTATCTTTGAGAACATCTTCAACTATTTAGTATTTGCTAATGTTCCTAATTATATCAGGACAATGTCAGCAAAAAAGTTCATACCATCTGGAGAGTTCAATCCAGTTTCCAGAAGCTATTTGCAAGGGATAGGGAAAAAATACATGATAGGAGCAAGAGGTTAGAGGTAAATGAGACCTGTTACATTGCTAAGAAAGCTGTACTGGTATATAATTGGGTAACAGCAAATACGAATTTAGTATGAACTTGACTTCTAAGTACTGGAAAAGAAGAAAACTACGTTGTCTTTATCCAACTATGTTCTCTTCACCCCACTTTATCCAATATCATTTTTAAAACTTCATCTAGTACACATCACCTACCCAAATCAGAAAAAAAAAATTAAGTGATATTTTAAAGACCTGTCCCCAAAATATGGTAACATTAAGTCTAGAGCAAATAAATAAGAATAAAAAAGCTTAAAAGCCCTCTTTAGCATACCTGCAAAAGAGAGACAGTAATAGGAAGAAAACAAAAAAAGACTTATTATGACTTCTACTACATATGTCCAGGAACAAAGACATAAGTTCACTATTTGTCTAATTAGAAAGAATTATATCATTTTTAATCATAATACCTGAATATCACTGAAATTATAACTAGATGTGGATATAAGATTAAATTCAGGGTCCACGGAGAATAACTGCTAATGGGTACAAAGTTTCTGTGGTGAAGTTACTGTTCTAAAATTAGACTATGGGGAGTTCCCGTTGTGGCTCAGTGGTTAATGAATCTGACTAGGAACCATGAGGTTGCAGGTTCGATCCCTGGCCTTGCTCAGTGGGTTGGAGATCCGGTGTGAGCTGTGGTGTGGGTTGCAAACACAGCTGGATCCCGCGTTGCTGTGGCTGTGGCCTAGGCCAGCGGCTACAGCTCTGATTAGACCCCTAGCCTGGGAACCTTCATATGCCACCCCGAGTGCGGCCCTAGAAAAAGGCAAAAAGACAAAAAAAATAAAGAATAAAATAAAATAAAATTAGACTATGGTAATAGTTACATAACTCCATGAAAACAAAATCACTGAACTGTACACTTTAAACAGGTGAACTTTTTCGTATATAAATATCTCAATAAAGCTGCTACAGAGAGATTAAATGCAATTTTATTTATCCAGAAGAATAGAGACAACAGAACAGAATGGGTTAAATCCTATTAAGCTATAAACACTGTGTACAGTAAAATATGTTTAAAAACAGATATCCTTCTACAGAAACCAGACTATTTATGTCCAAGCTATATACAATTTCAAAGATGTGACAACTAGCACATAAAAAATGTATACTGTCATCACAGTGTTTACAGATTTGCCCTCTCAATCATGTTCATTAAAGAGATTGAGCAAACATTTTCCCAAGCAATTGCTCATTGGTCTGAAATATATACATAAAGTAAACTGAAGTAGAAACTTTTCAGTAGATAGTTTGTTAATTCATTTGGGGCTCTGTAGAACAACCTACTGTCTTATCCAACTAATTGCTATACATATGTTTATTTTCTTACCTTCTAAGGCAATTAGCACATAGTGTGTTTTCCAACCTCACACAAAGTTCCAAGACTTCATTACAATGCCACAAGTTCAAAACACAAAAAATTCCAATCTTTATCATTAGAGCCCAAAGCTTCTTTTACCAACACTATCTTACTTCTACTAAGTAAAAAGATTGTTCTGTTTAACTAAAAATAACCCAACTTTAACAGTCCATAGATTTCCTTCCCTCCCAGTAGAGAGTTTTATTTTTGATAGCTGCCAAAAATAAGACTTAAAAAGAATTACAGGATTTTTTGAGAAGATAGGAGTAAAACACTCAACCTGGAGAAAATATTTATAAAAATCACAAAGTATTAGTCTAGTAAATGATACTGTCAATCTTCCAGAAAAAAACTCTACAGAAATTTCAAAAACAAGTACAAATAGAATTTCTAAAAACCACAATATCATTTGAAAAAATTTTCTAACATGAATCAAAGATTATCTCTAAAAAGAACAATAATTATTTGTTTAACTCATTAAACATCAGTAACATATGAAATTTATTAAAAGTTAAAAAACTGAAATCTAATGCTAATGCTTAAGTAGTGACACGATTAACAGTCTTTTTCTTTCTATATTATATCCAAATTAAAGAAAAAGGTCTCAAGAGTTCCCACTGTCGCTCAGCGGATTAAGAACCAGACAGTATCTGTGAGGATCCAGGTTCAATCCCTGGTCTCACTCAGTGGGTTAAGGATTAGGTGTTGCCGCAAACTGCTCTGGTTGCAAATGTGGCTTGGATCTGGCACAGCTGTGGCATAGGCCGAGGGCTGTGGCTCTGACTTGACCCCTAGCCTGGGAACTTCCATATGCTACAAATGTGGCCATTTGAAAAAAAACGAAGCGGGCTTTACCACATAGTTTTGGGCTTTACTTGAAGGAATGTCAAATTGGTACTTAAAACTCTAAATTGCTACATGACAAAGATTCATATACACAGCACTCCCTTACCCATGGGGAATAGATTCCAAGAACCCAGTGTATAGCTGAAACTGGCAACAGTACCAAACTCCTTATATACTATGTTTTTTCCAGCAGCACTATACTTGAGCATTCTAGGGCCATCATTAAGTAAAAGAAGGGTTATTTGGGAGTTCCCGTCATGGCTCATTGGAGGTCTGACTAGCATCCATGAGGACACAGGTTGGATCCCTGGCCTTGCTCAGTGGGTTAAGGATCCACCATTGCTGTGAACTGTGATGTAGGTCACAGATGCAGTTCAGATCCTGCATGGCTGTGGTTGTGGCGTAGGCCAGCAGCTACAGCTCCAATTTGACCCCTGGCATGGGAACCTCCATATGACATAGGTGCAGCCCAAAGAAGACAAAAAAAAAAAAAGTAAAGGGTTATTTGAATATAAGCATTTTAATACTCCAACAAATAATATGATACCTGTGAAGACTACTAAATAACTAAAGGACAGGTAGTGTATTAAACAATGTGTATTGGCTGGACAAAGGACAGAGCAGGACGGCATAAGACTTCATTGTGCTATTCAGAATGGTGCATAATTTAAAACTTCTAAATTGTTTATTTCTAGAATTTTCCATTTAATATTTTCAGGTTGAAGTTGACCATGGCTAACCGAAAGCACAAAAAACAACACCACAGATAAGTGCAGGGGGCAGGGGTTTGGGAGGACTACTATACTAAATGTCAGGAATTATACACAAACATGTAAAGCTCCAGATAGGGGGAAAAATTCACATATTTCTTATTTTATTTTTGAATTTATAAATGTAACAGTTAAGGTCACCTACAAGGATATTTTCAAATAAAGGTTTTAAAAATTCATAATCTCTAATGAAATCAGTGAAGCAGTCCAGAACAGTATAGTCAAACACTTGAAGTAAAAAAATACAGGAACAAAGCCAAATGACGACCTTTGATCTGACCAATATACTGGGAGTTCCAAAACACAGTGTTCAAAAACTGCATTTAGAACACTAATAAAATGAAAAGTCAGTGGTAGTTCAACTCCTTAATTAATCACAACTCCTTAATTAATAATCTCAGATTACTAGAAAGATTAATAAATTCCGAAGTTCCTTGACTTCATTCATGTCTAAAGGTTTTTTTTTTTTTTTTTGCCTTTTGTCATTTTATGGCCGCACCCGCGCCATGTGGAGGTTCCCAGGCTAGGGGTCTAATTGGAGCTGTGGCCACTGGCCTGTGCCACAGCCACAGCAACGCAGGATCCGAGCCGCGTCTACAACCTACACTACAGCTCACGGCAACGCCAGATCGTTAACCCACTGAGCAAGGGCAGGGATCGAACCTGCAACCTCATGGTTCCTAGTCGGATTCGTTAACCACTGCGTCACGACGGGAACTCCTCTAAAGGTTTTAAAAAGAACTGTAACTTATTAAATCAATCACCATTCACAAAATAGCTTAAATATAAAAAAATCATGTTTACTTATTCTGTCAAAATACATTATAACAGCATAGCTTTCAAAATACATTACAAAGTCTTTTTCTATGGTCTTATTAGGTTTACAACAATGAGCTTAAATAATTGTCCATAAATAAATAAAACTTTTCTATCTTAACCTATCCAGATTTTTCTGAGGGTGATAATTATAAATCTCATACATATATATTAAATTAACAATTATTTTTCATTTCCTTGTACATTGCTCTAATTTCTAGTGGTTACCACTACAAAACAAATTCATTCACTTTTATTAGAACCTTTTTCATCTTTTCATGACAAAGTTAAGAATACCAGATGACACTAAATTCTGAACACAAAATGATCTTTTAAAATTTCTAATATTTTATTGTACATACATTTTTAGTAAATGCTATAAGAAAAATAAATATTAAAAAAATGAGATGTAGATGTAAAACCCAAATAGTTGTTACTACTGCTTATCTTTTACATGCAAAAACTCCTATTTCTTTTTTAATTACTTAATGAATTTTATTACAATTACAGGTGTACAAAAACATTACAAACAAAATTTTATAAAACTCCTATTTCTTATCAAGTATGAATTCTATTCCTTTCCTGAAAGTTGTACACTTCTCCACACCGTTTTCTCCACTCACCCATAATCATACCTTCCTTTATTCTAAAAGCAAACATTTAAAACTTTACCTTCACAAAACTATATTCACTCAAATTCTAAGATTCTAGGCTATAAAATGATTAAAGCAGTCAAAATGCAGTAATAAATTAAACACCGACAAGGTAAAAAAGATCTGTAATGAGCCATGGGACCTGGAAAAATAACAGAAGGAAACAGGCATAGGAGTGAAAGAAAAATTCAAACTACCAGTCCCATATTCTCAAACAATTACTGACAAACTATGAGTCACTATTCTTCCATATATAATGCTTAATTTTTAATAAGTAAAAAAGAGCACACATTGGGTGACTTGGCTAAAGCAAGTAAATCACATGGCCTTGGAGCTTTTGATAACCCATTTCCTTTCAATGTATTTGAATACTGGAACCTTTTTCTCATTAAAAAGCTTTTGGAAATAATGAATACATTTCTGTGCAAAGTCCCACTGTACTCACAATATAGCCCCAAATGCTCTAAAGGATGGACTGAAAATATCAGAAAAGATTACTGCAACATTAATAATTATACATAGGTAAACAGGTAACTATTAGCTAAGAGCTTTAAAATTATTTTTAAATAAAAACTGACAGACACTTTTATAAAATCCAGAACAATAATTTAAGGAGCTTCTGAGGTTAAATCAACCTTAACACTGTTCAAATTCAAAGAAAAAGTTAGGCAATCTAACAGATAAAGAATCATCTAAAAAAAGGAAAAACAAAAGAAACTAGAGGATTTCCATTTCTAGCCAAGATGGATTAATGAGGAATGGGTTAATACTCCCATCCAAAAAACTATAAAAATGGACAAAACATATGAACGAGTTTATATATTATATAAGAAAATATCAGTCTAGAAGGTATAGCAATTCAAACTATCCAAAATGAAACAGGACAAAGAATCCACAAAAATGAAAAGGGTGGCATCACTGAACTTTGAGACAACTTCAAGTGACCTAATATATTAGTAATTTGAACCTTAAAAGGACATGAAAAGTTGGGGTAGAAAACATATTCAAAGAAACAATGGCTGAAAACATTCCAAACATAATAGCTCTAAGAAGCTAAACCGCAAACAAAAGAAACATGGAAAAAAATTTACTAAAGCACAGTATGATCGAACTGATTAAAATCAGCAACAAATAGGAAATTTTAATAGCAGCCAGGGTTAGGGGTATGTGGCGTGTTACATCTGGAGGATCAAAAGTAAGGATGTCAAAAACAATGCAAAAGAGAAGACAGTATTGTAACATTTTTAGAGTACTAAGAGACAAAAACCTGTCAACCTAGAATTACATACCTGGCAAAAACCTCTTTTAAAATGAAGGTGAAATAAAGATGTTTTCAAACATAAAAAAGCTGAAAGAATTCAATACCAACACACCCAAACACATGAAATGCTAAAAAAAAAAAAAAATGCCTTTCAGACATAAAGAAAACTAGAAGGAAATCTGCTTCCAAGCAAAAGAAATGAAAAGCACTGGAAACAGTAATTAAATGAATGGTCTGTATTTTTCTAATTATTTAAATCTCTTTAAAAGATATTTGATGATAAATTCAAATCCAACTGCATCAATAATTATATTAAAAGGAAATGGCATAAACATTCCATTCAAAAGACAGATATTGTCAGGGTGGACAAAAAATAAGATCCAATAATATGCTGCCTAAAAGAGATCTACTAAAAGAAAGCTAGATTGGCTATACTAATATCAGACAAAGTAGATTTGTAGACAATGTAAATCATGAGGGATAAATATTTCAAAATGATAAATGGTTAAATAATTAGCCATATGCATTTATATACCTAACGACAGAGTTTCAAAATACATGAAGAGAAATCAGTCGCAAGGCAGAATATAGGAATCCATAATGGTAGCAGGAGGAAGATCTTGGGAAAGCTCCATATTTAGAAAATAAACAACACACTTCTAAATAACCCATGAACCAAGAGTTCTTATTGTGGCTCAGCGGAAAAGAATCTGACTAGCATCCATGAGGACGCAGGTGTGATCTCTGGCCTTGCTCAGTGGGCTAAGGATCCGATGCTGCTGTGGCTGCGGTGCAGGCCAGCGGCTATAGCTCTGATTTGACCCCTAGCCTGAGAACCTCCATATGCTGCGAGTGTGGCCCTAAAAAGCAAAATAAATAAATGAATGAATAAATGAATGAATGACCCATGAACCAAATAAGAAAGCAAAAGAGAAAGCAGAAAGTCTTACAAGCTGAATGAAAATGAAAATATGACATATCAAAATTTGTGGGAGACAGTCAAATGAATGCTTAGAGAGAATGTCCTAGCACTAAATGTCATAATAGAAAAGTCTAATGAATAAATTATTCTACCTTAGAAAACAAAGCAAAGTTGCAAGGTCTGGGGTAAGACAAAGGAGGAAGAGGTGTATAAGAGGAGCAACTGAAATCCACAGCAAGCAGAAACAAAAGAAAACAGTAAAGAATAGAAATAACCACTTGGCCTCACATTTCCCATAAGAGTGCTAGGACACAATGAACCAATGTCCACAAAGCACTATGTTTCATAAAATTATTACACCAAACAAGCTGTCATTTACATATAAAAGCAATAGAAAATTAAAGCTCAATGAGAGAGTTCTGAGGCCTTTCATTGGTTGAGAAGTGTTTAATGACAAAATGCAGCCAATAGAGGGATTAGCAAAATAAACAATAAAGGAATGGGATAAGGGGGTAAAGTAATTGACAGTAAGCACTTAGATCATTTAAATATAAAATTAACCCTGTAAGAACTATGGTTATAGAACAAAATGTAAATGTTTAAATGGTGAAAATAAAGAAATGAAATTAAAATTAAACTCCAGATGCAGGATGAAATAGAGTGCTAATTTTTATACTTTTCATAACACATCAATGTTGCTTTAAAAAGAAAATAACATAGTTCAGAAAATTAATGGCTCCAATTCATAAGCCTTTCCTAAATATTGTTTTAGAGGGCTACTGTAAAAATATTTCTTAGAAGAAACACACATATGCCAATCTAATTCTTTTTGTTTTTTTTTTTGTCTTTTGTCATTTTTGGGCCACACCCACGTCATGTGGAGGTTCCCAGGCTAGGGGTCAAATTGGAGCTACAGATGCCGGCCTACACCACAGCTGCAGCAACGCAGGATCCAAGCTGAGTCTGCAACCTACACCACAGCTCAAGGCAACGCTGGAGGGGATTGTCAGGGATTGAACACGCAACCTCATGGTTCCTAGTCAGATTCGTTTCTGCTGAGCCTTGACAGGAACTCCGCCAATCTAATTCTAAGGTACAGAGCAACTGAGATTTGTTTTCAAAATGTAATTAGCTATTATTGCCCTAACAAGTAATCTCTAAATACCTAACAATGAACTTGGTTTAAACATGGAAAAGCTGAATTTATATGCCATAAGAGGGATACTTATTATGAAGTAAGATGTCAACATGTCATTTAAAAACCAGAAGAGAATGCTAAACTCCATACTACATTTTGACTTTTTTTTTTTAGGGCCACATCCACGGCATATGGAAGTTCCCAGGCTAGGGGTCGAATCAGAGCTGGAGCTGCCGGCCAGTTCTGAGCCGTGTTGCAACCTATACCACAGCTCGCGGAAACACTGGATCCTTAACCCATTGAGTGAGGCCAGGAATTGAACCTGCATCCTCATGGATGCTAGTCAGATTTGTTTCCTAAGCCACTACGGGAACTCCCTCCATTTTGACTTTTTATCCCGAAAATTTCTGCTATGAATTGTAGGCTCAATGCATTATGGGATGGAGAAAATGATGTAGGCTTTGAATTTTCTCAACGCTTGTGACCATTACGAATTTATAGAATAGTTAGAACTGAGTATGTAGATCTAGTTTATCTTATGTAAGGCAGATAGAAATCTTACTTATGGAAATGTGTTCTACTGATACACTGAATTGCTTATTTATCAAGAATCTTTTGAAATTAAAGTGCTTCCAGGCTTCCCCGTAGTGGCTCCACAGTAACACACCCAACCAGTATCCATGAGGACGTGAGTTAAGGATCCAGCGTTGCCATGAGCTGTGGTGTAGGTCACAGATGCAGCTTGGATCTGGCACTGCTATGGCTGTGGCACAGCCCAGCAGTTACAGCTCCAATTCAACCGCTAGCTTCAGAACTTCCAAATGTTGTGTGTGTGTGCAGCCCTAAAAAGACACAGACACAGACACACACACACACACACACACATACACACACACACACACACACACACACACAATTTCTACTGGCTGAATTTCTTAAGTTAATTACAAGGGTGTGAGGTGACTGCTGACCCTATAGAACTTGAAAGGATAGAGAAGCTCACCTGATTTGTTGAAATAAGTACAGATATTAACATGGACTCAATCTAATCTTGTGGATTTCTTACTAAGAAAAGACGAAACTGAATACTCTGATCTCAAAGAGAATTAAAGATTCAAAAGAACTGACGAATGCCTGTGGAAATTACATACAGAAGAGATTTCACGGATTTTAATGAAAAAGAATTATGTTCTTAATTGTGAACAAAATAACTATTTCTTGAATGTGCACCAAGAACATAAAGCATCCCAGGTATCCAATGAGTCTACCTTTTCAGAACTATTTAAAAATAGCCAAACTCTGAACAAACTATAGATTTCCCTGGCAATGTGAAGAGACCATTCTTTTATGAAATTGCTGAAAGAGAAACTATGAGCTAACAGCCAATATCAAATATATCAACTAAAACCCATTGTTGATACTTGTTTTTGGCTGAATATACTACACGTCTCAAAAGTAATGAAATTTTGTTTATTAATTTCACCCAAACTGAACACACTACACTATATGCAAAACTGCATTTGAATAAATAGTTAACACTTACTATTAAAATTCCATTCACCCAAAGCTGGCTCATGTTAAAACTCATATTAAAACTATGAGTTGGTTGTAAGTTGAATCTATACTGCTATAAAATTTTCATTCATGCAAACTTGGCTAGATGAATTACATGCACATAATTGGTGAAATTATGAGTTTTTTCCAAGTCAGCTCATAATGTGGGGTCCAATTACTATATATATGTTTGTGTGTATGTGTGTGTGTATATATATATATATACACACACACACATATATACATAGAACTATAATTATCAGGGTAAAAATATTTTTCTATCATAGTATATGGTCACATTTCAATCAGTGTAAAATAAGTAATACCAAACTTTAAACCACATGCTTTTTGACTTTCAAATGTAAAATGGTTTGAGATAGAAATAAATTCCCTTTAAAGAACCACACTGAAAAAAAAAATTGCTACCAAGACATTAATGGAAAAATGAGATCATTTTGAGAAATAAAATAAAACAGAAAATAAACAAGAGAGAAAATTTTAAAGATTTTGAAATGTTTTTCTCACATAATGGCAGAAGAGGTAACATGACTTTACATATCCCTCTCAATGTAAGCATCTACTTGACAGTTATAAAGAGGTAGGATTTGCTATACAGAGGAATCAATAACAACCTTGTAAAGCCTACAGCAGTGCACATAAACATGCTGTAGGAGACATTAACACTAGACTGAAAGAAATAATTATATTTTCAATAAACATGTTCCTACTGGATAATCAATTTTTTACATATCTTACCAGCTGTTTCATAGCTCAGGTAGTAAATGGCAGCAGCTGTTACAGCAAAACCATATATTATATGCATATGAAGTGCTTTTCATTTTTCATAGGTATCTATTTGAGATCAGCCACATTTAACTCATTAAATAAAAACAAGGTATTCATGAGGTGATTAATTCAGGAGAATTTTTAGTACAGTCTTATTTTAGAAATAAATTCTTAACTGATTATTTTTATGTCAGAAGACTTAATAATTCAAATTATATGCTGCCCTCATTCCAATGTTTAAAAGATTTGTCATGATCAATGTTACTGAAATATTAAATTAAAAGGTGTCATGATAATTACCATGGAATAAATAGTAAAATAAATAGTAATTAAGATTTTTTTAGACAAATAAGATCAAACTGCTGGCAGTGAATATTCTACTAATATTTTCCCATACAATGCATGTATCATTTATAAGTATATCCTAAAAATATATATTTTTTATATAAAATATAAATTTTATATAAAATATAAATTTTCAGAATTTCTTCTAAAGATCATAAGATTTGATTTAATACAGAATTTAATACTTGCTTATAAAACACCTATGTATAACATATAAAAAATGAGGTATATTTGAAGGTAAATAATACAAATTACATTACCACAGAATGATAATATTTTTGTTCTGTATGTATAATAATGAACCGATGTGCTTTAAGATGGATAAATAATTTGCATGATAAGAAAGTGACAATTAATTTTAAACACATCAGTTAGCAACTCTAATTTATAGCGTGAATATGTACCAAAAATTTGAATTAGGTTAATACTTACTGCTATATAATAAACTCTTGCTTTGTCTACCAGTGTCCAGTTTTTCTCCATATCAAGATGTTTCTCCTTTTTATAACAATTGGCGGCAGCAAGATTAGCTACAAGGGATCTAAAAAACAACAAAAAATAAGTAGGTTTTATTTTACGCTATAGTCAAATTTGTCATGCAACTAGACATTTCATCAACAACAGCTCTGCTAATTTTGTTTTACATCTTAATTCTCCAAATTGCTGTATACTAATCTTAATAAATGTAAATAAAATTATTTTGTTTTGAAAACTTATCAAGACTTCTCTGTTGCTTTTGAGATAGAGACATTTAATCCTTGTTCTAAATATGATCTGGTATTTTGAGAGAAACCAGTATTTAAACTTTTCTTCTGATAATAAAATGATTAAGATTACCTACTTTCTACATTTTAATAGTTCAAATGAAGTTAAGAAATAAAGCTACTATGTCATTATAGAAAATATATGTGTCTTTAAGTATCAACATATTATCCACTGATTACTTAAACTAATGCTTTAAAAGGCAAGTATGGGATTAATCTTGCAAAACACACATAAGTATGGACCATACTGATTATGAGGAATGAATTCATAAACCATTACATTTTAAGGATTAAAATAAATTAAAATTAGTTTTTATAGTTGAAAACTCCCTGCAGTGGTACATATTTGCAGCTGAAATATCTAAGAATACTATATTTAAAATCTTGGTACAAGTGCCACATACAGCTTTTTATTACTGCCAAATTTAATACAATAATTATTTATAATACAGACAAATAAAAATAATTTTCCTAATTCCTCAAAATTAGGAAAAACTGCTAATTTTTAATTTTTATAATCAAATAGTAACAGTTGTGTTAAAAAAACATATCTCATCACTTGAGATTTCATTAATATGGTTAGAACCACTTTTGAAAAAAAATAAATTCTCTTTCAAAATATATTTCTACTCATCCACCTCCCAAATGACTAACTGATAGATACATTCTGTTTATGAACAATTAAATTAATGAAAATCAAGATAACAGAAAAGACAGTGGAGAAGGACTTAGGCTCACCTCCTCTCATGAAAGCACCAAAATCACACTAACTGTCAAACAACCATGGACAAAAAAGAGTGGAAACTACCAAAAAAAGACATTCTACACCCAAAGACAAAGAAGTCACAATACAACAGACAGCAGGAGAGGCGCTTTTGCAATATAAGCAAACCCCATACCCACTTGGTGAGTGACCCACAGAGGCTCTCCCATTAGAGTGAGAGTTCCAAACCCCACATCAGAGTCCCCAGGCTCAGGGTCTGGCACTGGGAAGAGGAGACCCCAGAGTATTTGGCATTGAAGGCCAGTGGGGCCTGAGTGGAGGAGCTCCACAAGACTGGGAGAAACAGAGACTCCCAAGAAGTAGAATATATGAACAGACCAAACACAAGTACTGAAACTGAAACTATGATTTAAAAACTTCCAATAAACAAAAAGTCCAGGATGAGATGGCTTGACAGTTGAATTCTATCAAACACTTAGAGAAGAATTAACATCTATCCTTTTGAAAGTACTCCAAAAAACTGAAGAAAAGAACACTCCCAAACTCATTTTATGAGGCCACCATCAACCTGATATCAAAACCAAAGATACTAAACAAACAAAAATAACAGGCAGATATCACTGACAAACATAGAAACAAAAATCTTCACCAAAATACTAGCAAACTGAATTCAACAATATATCAAAAGGATCATACACCATGATTAAGTGGGATTTATCACAGGGATTCAGAGATAAAATCCACAAATTAATTAATGTGAAACATTGCATTAACAAAATGAAGAATAAAAACCATATAATCATTTCAATAGATGCAAAAAAAAGCATGTGACAAAATTCAATACCCATTTATGGTAAAAAAAAAAAAAAACAGAAAGAGGGCAAAGACTGTACCTACTCCAAAATAATAACGGCCATATATGAAAATAACCACAGCTAACATCATACTCAATGGTGAAAAGCTGAAAGCATTTCCTCTAAGATCAGGAATAAGACAAAGATGTCTACTCTCACCACTGTTATTCAACATAGTTTTAGAAATCCCAACCACAGCAATTAGAGAAGAAAAAGAAATAAAAGGAATCCAAATAGGAAAAGAAGAAGTAAAACTGTCACTATTTAAAGATGACATGACACCATACACAGAAAATCCTAAAAATGCCATCAGAAAACTACTACAGGCTCGTTACCATATTTGTTAAAGTTGCAGGATACAAAATTAATACACAGAAATCTCTTGCATTCTATACACTAAACAAAAGATCAGAAAGAGAAATGAAGAAAACAATCCCCTTTACCATCACATCAAAAAGAATAAAATGCCTAGAAATAAACCTACATAAGGAAGCAAAACCTAAACTCTGAATACTGTAAGACACTGATGAAAGAAACTGAAGAGGATACAAACAGATGAAAAGATATACTATGTACTTGAATTAAAAGAATCAATATTGTCAAAATTGATTCAATGCAATCCATATCAATGGCATTTTTCACAGAACTAGAATTAAAAAATTAGAAACACAAAAGACCTCCAAATAGCCAAAGCAATCCTGAGAAAGAAAAACAGAGCTGAAAGAATCAGGATCCCTCATTTCAGACTATACTACAAAGCTACAGAAATCAAACAGTATGGTACTGGAACAAAAACAGAATATATCAATGGAAGAGGATAAAAAGCCCAGATATAAACTCATGCACCTATTGTCAACTAATATATAACAAAGGAGGCAAGAATATACAGTGGAGAAAAGACAGTCTCTTCAGCAAATGGTGCTGGGAAAACTGAACAGCTACATGTAAATGAATAAAATCAAAACACTCTCTAGCGCATTCCAATTGTGGCACAGTGGAAACAAATCCAGCTACTGTCCATGAGGATGTTTGATCCCTGGCCTTGCTCAGGGGGATGGGGATCCAGCATTGCCATGAGCTGTGGTGTAGGTTGCAGACAGGGCTCAGATCCCACATTGCTAAGGCTGGATTGGATTGGGAGTTTGACATCTGCATATTATGTACAGAAGAGATGACAAATAGGACCTGCTGTATAGCCCAGGGAACTCTACTCAATATTCTGTGATAACCTATATGGGAAAAGAATCTGATAAAGAACAGATATATGTATATTTAAAACTGAATGCTTTGTTGCACAGTAGAAATAATCAAAACGAAAAATCAACTAAACTTAAAGAAAACATTAAAACATGAAAAAAATTAATGAAAATAGGAGTAATATGCATTCATATATTCAATGCAAAATATATTACAAATTTAAGAATGACCAAGTTTTAATTTATAAAAAATATTTTAGTAATCCTGATTTTGGAAAATTTTGACAAAAATGGTTACGAAATAAAAAGCAAACCCTTCTGGTACAAGCTACTAAACTCTCTCCTTTTTCTTTTCCTTTTTTTTTTTTTTTTGCTTTTTAGGACCACCTCCGTGGCATATGGAGGTTCCCGGCTAGGGGTCAAATCAGAACTGTAGCTGCTGGCTGCTGGCCTATGCCATAGCCATAGCAACGCCACACCTGACCCATGTCTGCGACCTACAGCACAGCTCACAGCAACACCAGATTGTTAACCCACTGAGCAAGACCAGGGATCGAACCCACAACCTCATGGTTCCTAGTCAGATTCATTAATCTCTGTGCCACAATGGGCTCCCATTAAACTCTCTTTTGATAATAAAATTACTCTTTGACAGGAAACTAAATAGTTCCTCCAAAAGAAAATACAGATATTTTTACTATCCAAATGTATATGGTTCAGAATTCAGAGAATGAGAACTAGGATTAAGAAGAATATTGTGTTTGGAGTTCTGCTGTGACTCAGCGGGTTATGAACCCAATTAGCATCCATGAGGATGTGAATTTCATTCCTGCTCTCGCTCAGTGGGTTAAGGATCTGGCACTGCTGTGAGCTCTGGTATAGGTCACAGATGCAGCTCAGATCCCATGTTGCTGTGGCTTAGCCAGATTCAACTCCTAGCCAGGGAATTTCCATATGCTGCAGATATAGCCCTAAAAAGAAAAAAAGAAAAAAAAGAAGAAGAAGAATACTATGTTATCCAAACTCTTTGATTCCTGGCTTTGAGATAGTGGAAGTAAAAGTTCTTAGCCCTACTTAAAACAATTTACACAAATTTATTAGGTTGCACAATTTGTATAATGAGTTAGATATTGAGGGTTTTCCTCAGTTTCAGACTGCCAATATCACCTAAATAATACTGATCACCATAACCAGAAAGAGTACATAAATTAAGCTGTTGACAACATCTGAGAGACCTAAAATTGTCATAACTGTTCTTTAAAATAACAATTTAGCATACAAAAACAATTTAGCAATTTTATTACAGCCTGAGTGGTAGCAGAAGCAAGAGTTGATCTATTTTTCACTTATGAGAAAACTATACCTACCTAATAAGTTGGTTTTTAGAAAAAATGAAAGGGGAAAGTTCCAAATAAGTATATTGCAAGGTTTGAACAATCAATGGTTTTTCTTATTCAAATCTTAAAATCATCAAGTTTTCTCAAACCCAAAAAATAAAGATACTGGAAAGTTTTGAAAAGGGTACCTTAAATATTTCTGAAAGTTACATTTTAGTTTTTTAATGACTACTGCCAGGAAGAGTGTCAGGTCTTTATATTTGCAAGGTGAAAGAGTAAGCAAAAATAAAAGGGAGATGGAGATTGGGGAGGAGAGATAGGGAGGAAATAAGGAAAAGAAGAGGAAGCGGCAAATAAGAAAGGAGGGAAAGAATGGGAGACAGGGGATGGGGAAGACATAATATTTCTAGCTATACGGGATTTAAAGTACCTAGTGAATCAATATTTAAAAGGAGATAATATCTGGGGATTCTAACAATATAATAACTGCGAAAATTATTATTTTTTCCTTTCCAAACGATAAAAAAAACCCATGCTGATGAGCAATATGGTAATAATGATATTAGCAAAGCATGAATGTACTGAAGATACACCTCTATGTAGCTGCAAAAGACACAAATACAACCAATGCATTCAAGTTCATAGAAAGAAATGTTCTAAGTCAAGCTGTCTAGAAATGCAATGGGTTGTTTTCTGAATGGTACACTACCCACTACTGAAATTTACTATGGAGAGATGACTATTTGCCAGAAATGCTTTGGATGACCTAATTCATGAGACTGGATAAAAACTAATATTTTATATATGTTAAAAATATATATGTGTATACATGTATTTTAGCATTACAGCCTTGGGATATGGTGAAAAGAACGTTCATTTTTTAATATGGATACACTGAAGTTTGTTTAATTTTTATTTTTATTTTTTGTCTTTTTAGGGCTGCACCCACAGCATATGGAGGTTCCCAGGCTAGGGGTCGAATCGGAGCTGTAGCCACTGGCCTTCACCACAGCCACAGCAACATGGGATCTGAGCCATGGCTGCGATCTACACTACAGCTCACAGCAACGCCGGATCCTTAACCAACTGAGTGAGGCCAGGGATCAAACCTGCATCCTCATGGATGCTAGTCAGATTTGTTTCCGCTGAGCCATGACGAGAACTCCCAGAATATTGTTTCTCATACCAATTCAACAAGAACTTAGATACAAAAATTTGAATAAAATGTTTCCTTTTCTGATCCTAATAATAAAAAGTAGAGGCAGTACTAGATAATTTAAAATTTTTCATTTCATTATGCTTCATGAAGACAAGAGCAGGTTCGATAAAGGTAAAAATAAAATTTAAAGGAATAATGATACAAAGGAAGAAGAGTTTACTAAACATTAAAATCAACTATAAGCATGAGGTCTAAATTTCAAATTCGGATTTGAATTCAGATTTTACCAGTGGGTAAGCAGTCAGTTAGCACAGTGCCTCCCTTACAATGACACTGACCTGTTGCCACCAGTGATGCACGCAGCACAAGTTCCTGTTGGCTGCTCATTCTGCTCATAGTAATGAGCATCCACATGGGCCTCGGCAGCTTTTTTCTTCAGGATCTCCCCAAATTTATCTATCCCGATGCATCCAAAAAATGTTGCTGCTTTGTGTGGCTGCTGAATCATCCACTGAAAAACAGGAATATAAATAATTTTAATGGCTCAGAAAAATGGTACACCTAGTTCAGTACTCTGCCATGAAAGGTCAGATAAAAGGGTTGCTTTGTTAGCAGCTGTGGCTATTATACATGGAATTCCAATCCTGTATCACCACATATGATATGATAACAAATTTGATTTAACAATCACATAAAGTCTTATTATACTGCTTTCAGGGACAGAAACAGAGCCAAGTGGTTAAGAACTCAGAATCTGAAGTCATACAGACCTACGGTCAATACTGATTTGATACAGAAAAATAACAGTGAGTCCAATATGAGTAGCAAAGCATTGTCATTAAAAGCCCAGAATCTATATTGAGTACCGCACAGGTTCAAATCTTGTCTCTGCCACTAATTTGCTCTATGAGTAAAAGCATGTCATTTAACTTTCTTATGCCTCATTTCCTTATCTGTAAATGAGGAATATAATTATAAATACACCTCATAAGGTTGTTGGGCGTTAAATTAAGTAATTTAAGTTAATGCATATACATTGCTGGACATGGTACTCAGCACACAGTAAATGATATATATTAGCTGGGATTGTCATTAGTATTGTCATACTAGTAGTAATTCATATACATGCTCAACTAGGTTCATGTCTAATAAGTTATTTTAAAAATTCAGAAATAACCAGTATTAAAATTCTAATTCACTAGTCTCATAAACTTTAATTTCTTTGCTATAAATTAATGTCAGTGGATTTCTTTTGATGCATACTTTTCACTGATATGTTCTCTTCACAATTAAGTTCAAATTCCTCAGATTTCTAACACCTACATTAGTTATCACAAAGTCACCATCTATTGTGTTTCTAACACTTTGGAGCAAAATATTCAAAGGACATTAAAACTTTGCTATATGCCAAATATCTGGAGTAAAAAAGAAATATATATATACTTTAGAGTTAAAGGGATGGGGAAAGTAACAAAAGGTAACAAACAGAAAACTGTAAGATAAAGATACAGTAACTGCCTTATGATCCAGCAATCCAACCCGTCTTCTAGGGATTTTTCCTGAAGATACACACTCACAAATAAAAAGCAATACATGCATAAATATTCTGTGAGACATTATTTGTAGTGGCAAAATGTTGGAAACAAACTAAATATCCATCCATAGAAATCTGGTTGAAAAAAATATGAGTGGAATACAATACAACAATTTTTAAAAGTACAAGGAAAGCTGTTTGAAATACAATAAACACAGGCAATATGCAATCCTTACTAGATCCTGGATTGAGAATAAAGTCAAACAGCTATAAAAGACACTATTAGAATAACTGCTGAAACTGGCTATCAGAAACCATTGCTGTATAAATTCTAAATTTCTAAAATATGGGATAAATACTTCAAAATGGTTCAAGACAAATGCATGCATTTATATTTATTTATATAAAGAAAGAAAAAGCAAATGTTGAAATGTTAACAACTGGTATATCTATATGACAGGTACAGAGAAATCCCCTTTAATATTCTTTCTACATTTCTGTAAGTTAGAAAATTTTCAAAACTAAAAGGTGGGCCAAAGATATTTTAACTAAATTAATTATTCTATTTAAAAATAACGATAGTTTCAAATTAATTTATTAAAGATTGGATATTATTAGTTTCATAAAATGGGTCAAATGAATCAATATATTAAAATGCATCAATATCCACATCTAATAGATTTTTAATCCTTTAAACCACACTGAGGTAAATTATAAATTTAACAACAGAAAATACATGTGTGTTGTTCTACACTTTTGTTCAGGTAGAAGCATAAAATTATCAACTATGTCTGCTTCAGGTAGTATAATAAAAAGACAAAGTCATTACCAAATTTTATTATGATTATTTAATTTAAAATGCCATTAAAATAATGGGAAACATCAGGGAAAGTGAAGTTATTATAAAGTAATTTAGCCTAATTATAATCAAAGTTCACGAGTTCAGCTGGAGTCTGAAAAAAGGGCTATGTCAACTCAGTACAACACTTAAATCTTACTTATAACTCTTCCACATGCAGGATTTAAATGAATTGAAATGTCTCCATTACAAATCAATACTACTTGAACCTGCAAGGCAAAAAATGGACAAATAATAGAACATTCTGGCTACTTCTGATATCAGCATCCTGACAAAATACGAGAACTCTTACTCTCAGATCAGTGATTTCCACTCAAAAGTTAGCCTAAAATGAGAGCTTAGTAAGCCAAAGCAGATGTACAAAAGAAATAGAAGCCACGTTCACTGCTTCAAAGTACTTAGTGATCTTGCCAAGTCAAGATGCCGCAATCAAGAAAGTTGAAATAGATTAAAAATATCAAAATTTTAAAAGTTTATAAATTAAAAATCTAGTACACCTCTAACTACGTCTCAAACACAATTTGTTGCCAACACCTAACCAATGTTTCCTAACCTTCTGACATCAGCAAGCGTTTAAAATATGTATACAAGAAAGTAAAATGATGAATATTGACAGTGTTCTTAATACAAAGTCACAATTATTACATTTTTCTGATTCTCCAGAATAGAAATTCAACCTTGTTCATAACCTGATTGTGCTTTTTGTAGGTCAATCAAACTGTCCAGCTTTTCTTTGTTTATATAAGTACAGTACATCCCTAAACACCTAACTTTAACTTCAACTCTGCCTTGAGGGAGTAGAAGGGTCCAAATTATCCTTCTGCTGTGAATAACTAAAAACAAAACCCAAAGGGAACAACCACAGAATTTTCAGACACTGGAAAACAGGCAGAGCTGAACTGTAATCTGTGACAGAAAAGACACAAGGTGAGCCCTGACATTGTGCGGGCTCTCTGCCAGGAGGCAGTTTCCAGACTACGGTACCAGGAGGAAGAAGCCAAATAGAGCTTGGCATTCACACTGAGATGAGGGGACAGAGATAAGTGTTCAAGGAGAGTCAGGAGACTAGAAATAGTGGAAAAGAGTTTTAGAGAGAAACGAGCTAAAATCCATACAGAGTAACCTTTGGGGCTTTGGGCTGGGGTCCAATCTGTGCGTGTTTAAGGAATATATTAGCGTCCAAAGAATCTATAAATGATCTAGGATTAAAGAGTTAATTTATCAAGGTCTAAGGATTCAAGATCAATACATAAAAATCTAATGTGATTCTACTTTTTTTGTTTGTTTGTTTGTCCTTTTGCCTTTTCTAGGGCCGCACCCATGGCATACAGAGGTTCCCAGGCTAGGGGTCTAATAGGAGCTGTAGCTGCCGGCCTTCACCACAGCCACAGCAACACGGGATCCGAGCCACATCTGCAACCTATACCACAGCTCACTGCAACGCCAGATCCTTAACCCACTGAGCAAGGCCAGGGATCGAACCCGCAACCTCATGGTTCCTAGTCAGATTCATTAACCACTGAGCCACGATGGGAATTCCCTAATGTGATTCTATATACTATCAAGGAACAGTTGAAAATTAATATTAAGAAAATAATGTCACCCAGAATAATATGAAAAAATGAAACATATTAGGACAAATTTAAGACAAGTGCAACATCTATATAGAGAACTCTATATAACTTTGCTGGGGGGGGCACATATAAATGGAGAGCTTTATAATATACGTATGAATTAAAAAACTCAATATTCTGAAAAGAACAACTCTCCTCATACTGATTCAGAGTCTTTACAACCCCTAGCCAAATCTGATTTTTGAGGACATCAACAAACAGATAAGTAAAAGGAGAAGTAATTTGAATAGCTGAAGGTTAGGAGTGATGTCAGTATGACAGCAACCAACATTCATATAAAATGTGGGAGTTCCCATAATTGTGGCTTTGTGGAAACGAATATGACTAGTATCCACGAAGACACAGGTTAGATTCCTGGCCTTGCTCAGTGGGTTAAGGATCCGATGTTGTCATGAGCTGTGGTATAGGTTACAGACCCAGCTCGGAGCTGGTGTTGCTGTGGCTGTGGCAAAGGCCAGCAGCTACAGCTCCAATTCAACCCCTAGCCTGAGAACCTCCATATGCCGCGGGAGCGGATCTAAAAGACTACATACACATAGCCTTTATATACATATATATATATAGGATAATATGACCTGTGATCTCATAAGGATGTTTCAAGAATTAGAAATAGACTAACAAGACGTGTACTTCAATCCAGTAAGTGATACCTATTATTACAGTTTTTCACTTTTATATAGCGAATGAAAGGGTCCTCCCCATACTTTAAGTAACTACACCTAATTGGAGAACCAGAAAACCATTATTGTTAACTTTAAATAAATACATGAATTAGTTGAACTCAATTTTAAAAGCAATATTAAAGGTACAATGTTACCGGAAAACACCCAGGAGGGAGATTAACAGCAGTTGAGGGGATCAGAAGAGGCTTCCAGAGATGGGTGACATTATCGACTAGTCTTTGAAGGATGGGTATAATTTTTAAAACTGCCTATGAACTGGAAGCAAAGTAGAAGCACAGAGCACATGCCTCCTTTATGGTGTTAGGGATTTAATCATGGTGTCCCTAAGGCAAAAGAAGTTCTATTTATTGAGTAGTTAGGTCCAAACAACTGAGGTATTTACTTCAAAACAACTTAACACTTGTCCAGCACTGCAAAATTCTCAAACCTTGGAATCAGGTTGGTTATCACCTGTCTCATACTGACTTTTGAGCAGTGCTTTTTCGTTCCAATCACAGACACCCAGTTTTAACATATGATATGTTAAAACAACGATACCACTGAAAGGAATGTAACAATCTAATGTTAAAATGAAATATCGGGAGCTAGCAGTCCATGCTGGATCTGATAGATGTCACCGTTTCCCTAGAAATTTTAAAATATCCTGTGGACCCAAAGCAGTCTTCGCCAAAGGGAGCTTAATACACAGTTTGGGAAATAAAGTATGGTGTTAAAAAAAATGTGAAAGAGAAATTAAGGACATAAGAAATATTTGTCAATTAGGAGTACGATGACAGAGCATTACAGGTGAGAGAAAATGATGAGAAAGTAGCTCTAAGACAGATCATTAAATACTACTTTAAGAATTTTAGGTGGGAGATAGCTCAGCAGTTTAAGAATCTGGCATTGTCACTGTAGCAGCTTGGGTGGCTACTGTGGCACTTATTCAATCCCTGGCCCAGGAACTTCCACATGCCACAGGCATAATACCCCCCCCATGCAAGAAGCTGTTTAGGTGGCATCCTATAGGTAGAAGGGTGCACAGGAGGATTTTTGAGCAGAGGAGTGAGATGATTAACAGATGATACTTCACTAAAGTAAGAAACCAGAAGGAGAATTTACAACTCAATTTAAACAGGGAGTGAATAAATGACATATTATGCTTCACATCAAGAGTCTTTAACCACATATATAAAGATTTCTATTAATATCAATTTTACTTTTCAGTTGAATTTTCTCTTTGTCACCTAAACACAATATTTTGGACAATATAACTAACAATGATGCTCAAAAGCCAGTCACTTTTAAAATAACGCTATATCTTAAAAAATCCCATTAACAATAGAAAGATGAAGAATGACAGCTAGATACTAAAATTCTTGCAAGATAAGTTTTAAGATAAGAAAATTTATATGAGAAAATCCATGAGGCATTTCAAGAAAACTGAAAGAAATTAAATGTCAAACCTGGGAAATAACTGCAACATGCAGATTACTAAAATGATAAGGAAATCAAATTGAAATAGTTGGTTAGGAAAACAGCACGCATCGCAAATCTTAAGGATGAAGTCTCTCAGATAACTGCAATGCTACCAAGTAAGTCAGAGTGAAAAAGAAAATTTTCGTAAGTATTTTTAAGAATCCATTCTTTCTCAATAACTAGTATGCTATCCTGCCAAAACTGCTCCATTTTCCCCAGATGGCAAGCATCCTATTAATAAAAACTGATTCCCAATAAACCTACTATTATCCCAACAACACTTTTTAGTTAATTTTGTTGTTAAATACTTGTTACCATCTGGTTCTCAGAAGAGATTTTGGGAAACTTTGGCCTACTAGGAAAAAAAAACGCATAAACTTTAGACTCAGATATATATAAGCTCATCTAGTACTGTGAAGGTAAATCATATACTCTATGAGAAATTTTATTTCTTGCAGAAGTATGAGAATTGAATGAGATAATAGAAGCAAAGTACATAAACAGTGCTTATAAAATATTGATGAGATGATAATAACAAGGGACCGAGTGAGATATGATAATAATAATTCAACTCATTCCATAAATATTTTTTTGATCACCTACCACCTGCTAGACATTGTTGTAGTGAATAATGTATAAAGAAATATTTCTCTATCTCCTTTGCAGGCTTCTTTTCTTCTCCCACCCTGAGTGTTCTCCAGCCTGGATCCAAGTGACTGCTCTTTTCACCCGATACAATTTTATATATATGGATATATATGAAGAGCGAAGGTGAAGAAGAAAGAGACTGTTACTGAAGTACATGGGAACAGTACCTACATTAGACTTTGGAGAGTGACCAAAGAAGATTGCCTAAGGGAAACAGAAGACACTGTGTCCAAGCTGACATTTGTAGGAATTATGGAACATGGTAGGTCTTGGATGGGACAGTTAATTCAGTGGAAGAAGAATGACAAAGAAGCTCAGAACCAAGAAAGAGAGTATTGTAATTAAAAAACAAAAATAAATTCAGCATTCCAAAAAAGATTTTGATACCTTTATAAATGCAATGAATGAAGATAAATAAAAGGTCTTAATACCAAAATGCTTATAAGCTTTTCTTTAAATTCGTATTTGAAACATACGATCTTTTCTAAAGCATACAAAAAATGCAAACTGGATATAGCCCACTTGGAGATATCATTCAGAATATAACCATAAGTCCGGGTTAAAGGTTCAGCAGAAAATAAAGCAAAAGGTTGGCAGAAAATAATCTTTACCTATTCTTCATTTTTTTCTTTTTAAGGCCACACCTGCAACATATGGAAGTTCCCACGCTAGGGGTAGAATTAGAGCTGCAGCTGTACGCCTGCACCACATCTAAGCTGCATCTGGGACCTATGCCATAGCTTGCAGCAATGCCGGATCCTTAACCCACTTAGTGAGGCCAGGGATCAAACCTGCATTTTCACAAAGACTATGTCAGGTCCTTCCTGCTAAACCACAAGGGGAACTCCAAACTTTAACAATTCTTATAATTACTACTATTGTAATTATTATGTGGGTATCAATAATGTTATTGTTATTTCTAAAGCAAATTTTTAAATATTTAGGAAGGAGTCTTAATTTTATTTTCTTAGGAGATTTGTAGCCTATCCAAGATCCATGGGCTCCTCTCATGGCAAGGCATTTGTGAGAGGAAACGAGTAATTCGTGAACTCCCTGAAATGGAAGGAAATGCTGATGTATTTTTCAGAGAGGATTCACGAATTTCATCAGATTGCTAAAAGGAACTAGGCCACCCCCACTAGAAAGGAGGGGAAGGGAGGAGGAAAGCTGGAGGGGGAACACAGCTATAGCTAGGGAGAACACCTTTTTCTTTTAAGCAGAAGCACATCAGGGTTATAGGATTGCACCAAGTTAACCAAGAAAACCCATGATCCAAAGCTATTTATCCAGTTTTTAAAATACTGTGTTATGTTTTTTAAGCAATTTACATTACCTAAAATTGTTACTTAATTTCCTTAGATATCAAAAATATGTAGCCTAGGAATTCCCTTCGTGGCGCAGTGGTTAACAAATCCAACTAGAAACTATGAGGTTGCAGGTTCGATCCCTCGCTCAGTGGGTTAAGGATCCGGTGTTGCTGTGAGCTGTGGTGTAGGCTGCAGATGTGGCTTGGATCCAGCGTTGCTGTAGCTGTGGTGTAGGCTGGCAGTTACAGCTACGATTTGACACGTAGCCTGGGAACCTCCATATGCTGTGGGTGCAGCCCTAGAAAAGACAAAAATAAATAAATAAAATAAAAATCTTAAAAAAAAAAATAAGTAGCCTAGATTTATTTCCAAGTCTCCAAATTTAATGATAAAAAAAATAACACAGCACCCAAATACGGTGCAATAGTATGCTTCAGGTTTTTATTTAATCTGACTTTCACCAGAAGCCTTTAAGCAACAAGATTTCTATTAAGGGAGAGCATATATTCTATTTCTATATTCTTCCAAGATTTTAAAAATCATGACTACTTTTACTTTTAGTTTCCTGCTATGCACAATTAGCCTTACTTTTTAGGTTGGAATAAAGCAATCTCTTAAGGGGAAACTAGACCTTAAAAAACAAACGAAAAAACCCAAAAAAGAAAAAAACAAAAAAACTTCCAGAAAATATTTTTAGAAACAGAATTCAATATAGATTTCCAAGATATGAAGTGAAATTGTTAAATTCCCTTACATAGTAAAACAATGCTACAAACATATATGGCAATATGCTGAGGGGGTTTAGGACACACTACTCCCAATTACGGCATACTGGCTGAAGGAGATTGAGAAAATAGCTGAACCAGGAAGGTCACTCTGACCTCCCCTCTCCTCCCCTGAAAGAGGACATAAAACCCTCATGTGAGAGCTGTCCTCCTTGCATTTGGAAGAAAAGAGCAGCTTTATCTCCAAAATAGGGATGGTGAGAAGAATCCTAACAAAATCTTGCTAAGTTTCCCTAAGTTAATACTTGCCTCATACTCTCTGACCTATCATATTTCTCTAAAATTTCCCTTACTTCATCAAATCTAGCATAAAAATACTCAGGTCAAACTGATTCTTTGGGTCTCCATTTCCTTAAGAAGCCTCCCATGTCACATAAAGCCTTTATTAAATAAATTCGTATGTTTTCTTAGTTTAATTTTCAGACCCAGCCAAGGACCCTAAGAAAGTGGAAGAAATCTTTTTCCTCCCTATGATCCTCAAGAAACTTCAAATTAAAGAAGATGGTAACAATGGCTGCTCTAGTTTAAAAGACATTTTGCTTCTCTATACATTTACCATAATTAAAAAAAATAATTTCTATCGTTGGAATTTTTCCCATATAGTCCAAATACTTTCCACTGACATCTTAAGAAAAATTGCACTAAAAACCAAATATAAACAAAAGCTTCAGCTAAAAACACTGCAATTAACCAAAGATGAGTTAGAAACAATATAATTAAGAGCTAAACCAGTAAGTACTTACTTTATGTAGGGAAAGTAATATGCCAATCGTTTACTTACAATGCTACCTCAACTAATCTGAACCACCAAGCGTGATGAAGATACTTACTATTCCAGTTTCACAGATGAGAAAAGTAGGTCAGAGGCACGCTCAAGTCTGTAATAAGTTTAGAAGGTATACTCTCAATCACTACTTTAGACTTGAGGAAACAAAGGGAAGTAAAGAATATCTTATGGGAAAAAGTGTCATCAGATCTTAAACAAACAGCTACCCTGAAAAAAAGTAATAACCACGTGATCTGGTATAAGTAACTTAATCTCTCTAGCTATCATTGTTTTCAATTGCAAAAGTCAGGAAATTATGGTGATTTTCTAAGATATATGTCACTTCAAACTAAAAAACAAAACAAAACAAAACACAGAATGTGCCATATACAAAATAATAAAAAAAAATTACAATAGACTTTTGTAGTGGCCAGTTAAAACCTGGACAGAGAGGTGAGGAGAATACGAAACCTTTAGAGAAAAATCACAGTGGATCTTTAGAGGTAAAAATGTCACTCAGATGCATTCGCTCAGAAATTCTACAAAATCCACAGGGAAGCATGCCAGCTAATAACCAAAGAGCAAGGGAAGAATTGAGAAAAATCCTTCTCCTTTACTATTTCTAGCATGTACGTTATAAAAAGAAAAATCCCTCAAGGCAGTAAACATCTGCCCATCAACACTTATCAGAAGCGACATCAAAAACATAAGGCAAAGGTCAAGTCAAAGTTTATTGACAATGATGAACTATGACAGCTTCTATTAAATTACCCCTTCCTTCAAGGTGTATGTGATCAAAGCAGCAAAGATATTTTCACTCAGTCACATAACAAGCTATTTGTTGAGATTGAAACATCTGGTCAATATCTCCTAACACTGCAATTTCATGCACAGTTAGCATTAGGGCACACTTCTTCTCCCCTCTTACAGGGTCCATAAGGGTGGCACATATGGCTGATCATTTCATTCAAAAAGGATTCAATTCAAGGCATTACACACAATTGTCTGTGCTTTATGGTGTTTTAAGTCTACCTGCCATCGTTTTCCATCATCATTGCTCACTGCTGTTCTCTTCGACTATAAAAGCCTGCAAATATGACAGAGCACTTAAAGCTTAACAGCTTTCCTCCACTGAAGTTAGAAAGCATTTAAGGCAAGGGAATCTGTAAAGTAGCAGGTCATTTTCTATTGTCGAAAACTCCCAATACATTAAACTATTTACTATTTAAGCAAAGATCCAGTACAGATTAGAAAAGTAATTTTTAATGTCAAATCAAATGCTTAACTTTCTGCATGACAGATCTATGAGAGCATATTCTTCTGGTATAATTTTGTCATAATAAATGACTTTAAAATAGTATTACAGGAACATTTAAAAATTAATTTTAACAGGGTTTTTCAGAGTTTTTTAAGCTATACTAAGAGAATAGAGATGCTATAATTTTATCAGCCCCATATGCTGAAAATTTTCCACTTGAAATTCATGCATTTGTTGTCATGGTAACAGGGACCTTTCTTAAACACTTACAGTAGTAAACTTGAACTCACACCATAGATTTCTCTTTTTTCCCCTTCTTTTAGGATAATAGCTTCAAGGGAAAAATGCAGTGGGGGTAGGGGACATCTTTAAAGCTACTGTTTCACATTTCCTTTGACACATCTCTGTGACAGGTAGTATAACTATATTACTATAGTTATCTTCTGAAACATAAGGATTTGCCTGGGTGTTAATAACTAAATGAATTTCAATGGGAAATTTTTCTTTTAGTGATAAAGAATCACATATGATCATCTTCCAACTAGCAATATGCAATGGCTGTTTAAGAAGGTGAGTATCAAAATAACAAAACTGACTGAAAATCTAAGCTAGGTGTCATGCCCAGGGTGGCTACTCTGGCATGTAAGGTAAATATGCTGTTTGTTCATTTGTTCATTAATTTAGTCAGTCAATGCAATCTAAAACCATCTATTGAATGTTTCTATGGGCCAGACACCAGGCTGGCACCGAAACACAAAGATGAGTAAGTTAAACATGGTCCCTGTTTCATGGAGATCCCAAACAAGACAAAAAACAAATAAAGAAAAACCCCCAAACAAATGCAAAGCAAAAAATAAAAACATTAAACAAAGAAATAAAATAATTATAAGAAATGCCATGACGGAAAAAAAATGGCTAAGAACAATGGGGCGAGAGAGAAATGCAAGGAAACAATCTACTTTAAGCCTGTCTAAGGAACTTTATGCCAAAAAGTAAAATATGCAAAACAAGCTAAACAGGCAAAAAAAGGAGCTTGCAGGTTGAGGGCTTTTCCAAATGGAAAGAGAAGCAAAGTACAAAGCTTCAAAGATAGGAAGAGATTGGCATATACTCAAAAAAAATTTAAAAAAATGTTTATAGTAGTTATGCTTTGACAAGTACATAGGTTCCAGATTATGCACACCTTAGTGGCTAAAGTAAAGAGAATAAATTTTATGTAGGGTGCAAAAAAACACCATTAAAGGGTTTTAAACAAGAGACAAATTATTAAATTGAAATGAGGATCAATTTTGCTATTGTGTATAATATAATCTTTATACTGAGCATAAACAGAGAGGCAATAAAGAGATGAGTTAGGAGGGTGTTATTCACATCCCACCTCCAGTCCTCTGGAAAAACTTATTGGTTCTATCCAGATTTAAACTACCTTTTTTTTCAACCACTTTTCATTAATTCTACTGCTACACCCATCTAAATTACCATAATCTCTTGCCTGGGTTGTTGCAAGAGTTTTCTAACCTCCTTGCCTCTGGTTTTAACATTTTCCTTTTAAAACGTAAATCAGCAAAAGTCATTCCTTTGCTCAAAACCCTAGAATGCTCTCCAGATGGTTAAGAAGCAAAAATCCTTACATTAGTCTATGAGGCTCTACAGAATCAAGCCATTCTTCTTTACTTCCTGCTGCGTCTCCAATCTTATCTCCTACTCTTCATACCCTACTCCAACCTCCAACCACACTCTTTGCAGGCTTTTGAAACATGCCAAGCATGCTCTCCTGTAGCAACTGCTGACCTCTGCTACATCTACCTCTACTGGACTTCCCCAGAGGGCCAGACAGCTGTTCTCACGTCTCAAGAGTCTTTACTCAGATCTTACCTTTTCAACAAAACTTTTTCACACGCTCTATTTAATACTGTAAAATGCTCCCTTTGTTCCGACATTCACAATGCCATACTCTTCTACCTTTTATCTCTATGTTTTATCACCTTCTACTTTGCTTATGTAAAATTTAATAAACAAAAAACTTAATTAAAATAGAATCTGGAGGCCAGTAGGATGAGCTCTCCTTCACCCAAATAACTGAGCCCAATAGGAAGACTTTTTTCTTCCTTAGCAAAAGCTCAGCCGAGAGGCTGTCACCATTGTCTTTCAACAAAAAGCCACTAACTTTGACCTCTCAATTCCTCCAATGTACTCTTCCTTTACATAGCCCCCTCCAACTCCTTTTTCACCTCTTTAAAATCCTTTCCCTCCTTCCTGTGTAGGAACAAGGTTGTAGACACCAGTTGCAATTCTTTGTTGATCCTGAATAAACCCATTTTTGTAGACAAATATCTCATTTAGGTCAACATTTACATATGATATTATTATTGTAATTGTATTTTATTTCATTTCTCCCCTCCACCAAAATATGAGCTACAGGAAGGTAGGAATTATTTTATTTGTTTTACTCATCAATACATGCCTAGCATTTGACACACAATAGATAACCAGTAGGTATTCAGTCAATTGTCTCTTATGAGCAGATCAATAGATACCAAAAATTTATCTTGATGCCATTGCATATGACTAAAACAACTTATTTGTTTATTGTATAAGAAAAAGAGTAAAATAGAATAAAATAGTACTTTAAAAATAATAGCTACTGATATTGAAAGATGTAAGTTATTACTGTTATTAACAGTGTATAGTCAGTAAAATAATATCCTAAAATTAAACAAAGCATTAAAAATATTGAAAGGTGAAGGAGTTACCAGGTGTCCTAGGGGTTAATGATCCAGCATTGTCACTGCTGTAGCATGGGTTCAGTCCCTGAACTCAGAACTTCCACATGCGGCGGGTATGACCAAATATATATATATACATTTTGAAAGGTGAAAATATGTATATTACAATCTGAAAAAGGAAAATTTGTTAGAAATAGTAAAGAACGTTTGGTAAGACTTTCATGTGCTTTAAAAACTTTCTCAAATATTAATAATAACCTATTAGAAAAAAAAAGAGGTGTACAACATGATGACTATAGTTACCATTGCTAAAAGAAATATATGAAAGTTAAGAGAGTAAATTCTAAGAGTTCTCATCACAAGAACCGTTTCTGTTTTCTGTTTTTCCATTTCTTTTTATTGTACCTATAAGGTAATGGATATTAACTAAATTCATTGTGGTAATAATTTCACTACATAAAATAATAACTGAAATTATTAATATACCCAAGTCAGACTTTTATGCTGCACACTTGAAACTCCAACTGTGATAGAGGTCAATCATAACTTAGTAAAACTGGAAAAAATATTAAAACAAACCCCCAAAAGGGGGAAAATTCTACATATAATGGGGGCAAGAAAAAAAACAAACTTTTACTCATTGATTAACCTGAGTATCGCTAAAAGTGGAACAACCAAATCTAATGGATCACAAAGGATATATAATAGAAATTACAGAAGAGCACTTTTAAGATACTTGCCTGAAGGAACAAATCTGTATCTAACTAAACCTTTAGGACTAACAGGGAAATATTAAATATGATGCAATGGACCAAATCCAGAAAGTGAGAGAGTCTTGTGCTCTTTACAAAAAAAAAAAAAAAAAAAATTCAATGACTCTTTAAAAAAAGAAGAAAGCAGGATAACTGCTAAGTACAAGATATAAAATATAAATACAGTGTTTGAATTATTGCTTAGATTCTGATTCCAATAAATCTATCACAAACGGATTTTTAATGATTATGAAAATTTGAATCAGAATTGGATACCAAATAATATTAAGAAATTAATATTTTATGGTATAGTCAGGTATCATTGTGTTTTTAAAAGGGTCATTCTTGGAGAGACAAACTGAAGGATTTATAGATAATGACAAGATACTTTGGATTTGCTTCATAGGAGAAAGACAAAACAAGTTTGGTAAAATACTGATAATTACTGAAGCTAGATAATGGGTACATGGGTATCACTCTACTATCCTCTCTATTGCTGTGTAGGTTTGAATTTTTCTATAATAAAAATGTTAGAAATATACACACATATACAAAATGGGAAATTAAAAAATGACAATCTTGAAGTAGGACAAAAAAAGACATTTCCTCTAAAAAAGTTTTATTATAAAAACATTATTTCTCCCCATTGAACTTGTATATCCCAGTGTTATATTCTGAAAACACTGGTATGGTCCTTAAATTTACTTGAGAAGTTAATAGGAAAGTACACTCTGAAAAAGATAAGTAATAATAATGGGGAGAAGGGAGGATTTACTACCAGGTATTAAAATGTATTATTTGACAACTGTAATTGGAACCATTTGGCACTGACACAGAAAAAAAAAACAAAAAAATCAATGGGGGAGAAAAAGAGTTCAAACACGCACTTGTTCACTGATGGCAATACAGTAAGTATACGACATTTCCCTGAGTTGTGAAAGGAGAAGTACTGAATATACCTAGCTAGGATAAGTATATAGCCTTTGGGGGGAGGGGAGGTAGGACTATATCCCCTCACACTTTAACCAAAAAATGTAAAAAATAAAATCAGAAAGGTAGAAAATTCGGCTACTTAAGAGATAATTTTAACACAAAGACAGATTTCCTAAATTACGGCATGAACATCCAATAATATAAAGGAAAACACTGCTAGCTTGACTAGATATAAACTTAAGATCATTACACAGGAGAAAAGAAATGCACACGTGTGGCAGGGGGTGGGGGAAAAGTCAATATCCTTAATGTACAAAGCACTCTCAAAAATCAATAAAAAATACACAAAAAAATATGATAGCATGATGCACATATACATGGGCAATAATACAGATATTCTTTTAATGTGGGTAAAGAATGCAGGCATTTAAAACATCAGGAGGTAGCACATAGTAAGAATCAGCAGCGCTTTGCAAAAACCAGAGAAATCTTCACTAGTTTTCAGATCTACATGAAGTAGCCACTGTCGATGCTACTTCCTGTTCAGAGTGAGGGTACCATAGGTTCTTCCAGAAGCTACACTTTCCATTCTCATCATACTGCGAAGGCCTCACACAATTCTGAACCCTCCTGATTGACTCTAATAAGAGATTTTAGCTTTGAGCCTGTCCACCCAAGTGTAAATAAGTGATAACAAGTATATAACGGTCCCAAGTGCAGATTTGTGAGACCAAGTGAATCAAAGGATAATTTCCCTGGCACATCCATATGCCTGATGGGCCCATATTTTAGCCTACTTGTATCTATTCTTACAATGAAATATTTGATAGCAATAGATAATAAATATATATATAATATTTTGCACAAGAACATCAGATAATTAAAATGTTTTTTATGAAAGATTTACATGTAGAGATTGTAAGGAAAATCTTATTAGTAGGTCACTTATATGAGCTCAATTATATCATCATTAAAATAAAAATGTTACTGGGCACGCACCATGGAATTATACACTTATTAATCTAATAAATTCCTATTAATCTCTTTTTATGTCTTAAATACTCTGTGAGGGAATTTAATCTCAAAATAAGACCTTGTAGGGTTCCCAGTCTAGTAGAGGTAGCAGCATGGAAACAAAATACAATGAGTGTTATAACGGAGGTAGACACAAACTATTGTGACAGCAACAAGAAGTTTGGGGAGTAATGAAAAAGTCAAGGAGAAAATGACAAATAAGGTGGTTCTTGAAGGCTGAAGATTTTACCAGGTTGAGAACAAGAAAAATAAAAGTGAATTACACACAGAGAAACGTAAGTGCAAGAACACAAAGGGGGTTCATGGCTTACTGAGGGGATTAATAAAACACAGGGTCTATAATAGCATCTTTTATGAAGAACCAGCAGTCTGGGAACAGCAAGTTAGATGATAAAAATGTACTTTAGAAAGATAATTTTGGCAACAATATTCAGAAAACTAGCCAGAAAAAAAAAAAATGTTGAGAAACAATTCCTCGTGGGTCTACCATGTCTCTATAGGTCTTGATTAGATTTTGTTCTCTTTTTAAGGATGATTATATAGCAAACAGTCTTAAAAGAAAAAGTGGCTTTGTGGCAGGGTAGAGGCTTGGCAATTTTCCATGAAGGACCTTGAAAGATTGGAGTTTCCATAAATTCAGATTCCTCAATTGTGCTGCAAACTCTGTGAACAAGGCTTCTACTTGTGTCAGCCTCCATACTGCCCCTGAGTGATGAGGAGGCAAACAGAACCAACCAGAATATGAAACTCACACTACCTGCTGTGCATTAAGTTAAAAAACAATTCTTCTGTCTCAGGCCCAGGAGGCTCTTGTCTTCTGACAACATCTAAGAAGTTGTAGCAGGCTAATTTATTAGCTTGCAGGTGGGGTAAAATGTAAGATACTCACAGTTATTGACAAAAAGAATAGGATGAGCAGGACAGGATACAGGAAGACCAATTACCTGGCCATGAGTATTACAGAAAAGAGACAAGGATCTTACCCTTGAGAATTCTCAGGAAAGCAGGAAACAGATGCAAGATGTGTTTTGTTGGAGGAAAAAAGGATAAGACTTGGGACTGATTAGGTAAGGGAGATGAAAAAGAGTTTATGCTGAGTATGACCATAATGTCTCTAATTGGATGACTGGTTGATGGGTATGTCATTAACAGGGAAAAACTGTATAGGAACATAGGATGACGTACAATTTGAAAAGCTAGAGAATGGTGAGTTTGTACATATGGAATTATGAGGATTTTGTGTAGACTACCTACTGGAACATTGGAAATACAAGTCTGTAGTTACACAAAGAGGTCAGGAATAAAGAAAAAGCACTGAGAGTTAGCTATTCTTTTTTTTTTTTTCTTTCGTCTTTTTGCCTTACCTAGGGCCGCTCTGGCGGCATACGGAGGTTCCCAGGATAGGGGTCTAACAGGAGCTGTAGCTGCCAGCCTTCGCCACAGCCTCAGCAACGCGAGATCCGAGCCACGTCTGCAACCTTCACCACAGCTCACAGCAACGCCGGATCCTTAACCCGCTGAGCAAGGCCAGGGACCGAATCCGCAACCTCATGGTTCCTAGTCGGATTCGTTAACCACTGAGCCACGACGGGAACTCTGAGAGTTAGCTATTCTTGAAGAAGAATCCTGAAGACCCCTGGAAGACCCTAGGAACTTGTCAGGGGGTCCACAAAGTCAATTCAATTTTCAGAATATAAGATGTTATTTGCATTTCTCACTGTATTGACATTTGCTTTCAAAGTATAAATTCAATAATGGGTAAAACTGCTGGTACCTAAGACAAACAATGGCAGTGAAACCATTTAACAGTAATCAATGAATTTTTCACACCCCTGTGCTCATATTAAAAAAAGATACCAATATATGAAATGTACAGTATGGGCAATATACTCAGTAATATCTCTTTATGGTGACAGATGCTAACTAGACTTATCATAGTGATCATTTTGTAATGTATAGGAACAGTGAATCAAAATGTTGAGCACTAGGAACAGTGTTGCAGTATAGTACTCTGAAAAAAACAAATAAATAAACTCATAGTAAAGAAGATCAGATTTGTGGTTGCCAGAAGCAGGGGGTGGGGTGGAGAGGAAAGGATGAAGGTAGTTAAAGGTAAAAACTTGTTGCTATAAGTTAAATAAGTACTAGGGACAGAATATATAACATGATTAATAAAATTTAACACTGCTACATGTTAGATGTCAAAGTTGAGAGAATAAATCCTAAGATTTCTCATTACAAGGAAACAAATCTTTTGAAGTAGAAAAAATTATTGATTTTTATTAAACATCAACTTTGAAATGCTCATCTTTTTAATACTCTGTGCAAGAAGTTGGGAAGTATAAATGAAGTAAAATGGTTTCCTGAGAAAAGACACTTGTGCTGTTGAGTTTCTACGTGAACTAAATGCTTTCTTTATGGAAAATTATTTTTATTTGAAATAATGATTGAAAGACAAATGATAGTTACTCAAACTTCAGTGTTTGGCAGATATTTTCTTAAAAATGAAAAAAGTAAGTCTGTCACTTAAAAACAACAGCTGTCAGGATTCATCACTAATGCTATCAACTGAAAATTTTACCTATGTAAATCTCATTCACCACAATACATAAATGTATGTATTTATGTATGTTCCCAATACATAAAAGACTATTTTCTAGAGACTCGTAGTTATATCAATAAATGAGACATTTTACATTTGGAAGATCTGCATAATTAATGAAAAAAAACTTTACTAATGACTGAATCATAGTAAAAGTCATGTATAGGATAATTTCTACCCAAAGTGTTAGAACGATGGATATATACTTCTTACTTTATAACTTAACAGTTTTGTTGAGATACAGTCTACATACATACAATTAACTTTTAACGTGAACAATTCAAGAGTGTTTAGTATATTCACAGGGTTGTGCAAACATCACCACATAAATTTCAGAGCATTTTCAATACCTCAAGACCCCCTCATCACTAAGCCATTATATTCTAAAACCCAAGTTCCCAAAAACTCTAGTAAACAACTATTGTATTTTCTGTCACTATAGATATGTATACTCAGGACATTTCAGAGAAATGAAATAACAAAATATGTGAAGTTTATGAGCGACTTTTTTTCACTTAGCACCATGTTTTCAAGATTCTTCCATATTTTGGCATGAATTAGTATTTCATTTCTTTTTTGCCAATATTCTATAGTATAGACACTTCATATTTTGTTTATCCATGCCTTAGCTGATGGACATTTGAATTTTAACCATTTTTGCTATTATGAATAATACTGCTGTGAATATTCATGAACAACTCTTTATGTTAAGATATGTTTTCATCTCTCTTGCGTACATACCTAAGACTTGCTCAGTCATGTGGTATCTCTAGTCTTTTGAGGAATTGCCAGACTATATACCAAAGCAGTTGTACCATTTAACAATCCCACGAGCTCAATTCTTTGTTCTCACCAAAATTTTTGTATATGGTGTGAGGTAGGGCTACAACTCAGTTCTACTATATGCAGATATCTGGCTATCCCAGCATCATTTGTTGAAAAGGCAATTCTTTTTCTACTAGATTGTCTTGATATTCTTGTCAAAAATCACTTAACTATGAATGTACGAAAATATTTCTGTACTCTCAAATCTATGACAACTAAATCGGACAAAGAGACAAATGTAACTCACTGGAGAAAGAAAAACTTTTTCAACAAATGGTGCTAGAATTATTAGATAGTCATATACAAAACCAAAAATTTCCATCCATTCCTCACACCACAAATAAAAATACTTCAGAATGAATCATAGATCTAAATGTTAAATCTGAAACTATAAAACTTTCAGAAGAAAATAAAAGAAAAAATTTTGTGGTCTTAAAATTAACTTCTGTCTTATCAACGGATCTTTTTTTGTCTTTTTGTCATTTTAGGGCTGCATACACGGCAAATGGAGGTTCCCAGGCTAGGGGTCTAATTGGAGCTACAGGTGCTGGTCTACACCACAGCCACAGCCACAGCCACAGCAACATGGGATCCAAACCGCACCTGCAACCTACACCACAGCTCACAGCAACACCGGATCCTTAACCCACTGAACAAGACCAGGGATTGAACCTGCAACCTCATGGTTCCTAGGTGGATTCGTTTCTACTGCACCAAGATGGGAAATCCTATCAATGGATTTTTAAATATACAGATTTAATAAATAACTGATATTCAATAAATGCTAGTGGTATTATAATTTTTTTTTAATCATTGGAGTGTTAGCATTCAATATGTGGACATATAATGATTGTAATTTTCCCCTACTGCTGAATGACTGTCTTCAGTGGCTTTATTTTAAATACTATCTGAATATTTTTTCACATATTATTTATGCACATATCTAACTACTGCTACAGGATACCTAAACTAGGCATTACTGAGTCAAAAATCATGTGCATATTACATTTATATAAACACACTGCCAAATTGCTCTACAATAAGGTATACCTTGTTTTCATGCCCATACAGAAGGGTATAAAAGTATCCTTTGCTTTTCAAGCTCCCTAACACTGAACTCTAATCAGTTTATTTTCAACAAAGTGATATGCAGATATGGGGACTTTTATTTTAACCTGAAGTTTTTATTGTTAATTACATTGAGGAGCTTTTCACTTACTTATTAGCAATTCACATTTCTTATGTGCAGTGAATTAGTCATCACATCCCTTGTTTATTTTTCAGTTGGGTTACTCTTTTCCTAATGTGGCCAAGATTCCAAGAATCTGTTCACGTATTAGGGACATTAACTCTTTGCCTGACACATCTTGAAAATATTTTCTTGCCTTTCATTTTTGTTTATGATGTTTTTCACTTATTTTTTTTTTGCATTTTATGTACTTTAATCTTTATGACTTACAGATTAGAAACAATAAGAAATTGACAGAGAAAGAAAAGCAAGTAAAGTGTACAGAGATAGGATGACTCAAAGAGTTGGCAAGGACAAAGAAAGAGTGCCATCTGTCCTGAAAGCAAAGGAAGACAGGTTTAAAACTAAGGAAGTAATCAACAAATGAAATAACCTCAAGTGGGTCAATTAGGATCCAGATTTTTAAATAGTTATTAGGTTTGGCAATTATATTATTAGTGACTTTTGCAACAACAACAACAAAGTTTCCAGAAGAGAGATAAGATTAAAATCCCATGCTGTAGTTAGTGAATAAAGAAAGTGAGCAGTGAAGCAGTGGTGATAATGAATGTAAATTACTCTGTCTAGACATTTGGCAGTGAAGATAAGGTGGAAAAGCTAACAATTTGCAGTTGAGAGAATGAAGAATAAAATGGAACAGAATTAAAAGAACAAAATCATATAAACAAGTTTGAAGGCAAAGAAGAAAGACGGTGAAGAAGTTGAAATCTGATGATTTATGTTATATTTATACAGTAGGATAGTAAATCGCTTGCTGAGAATAGGGCAAGATGGTATGAGCGACTGAGAAAGATTTTAACAAACACAAAAGAAATGAGAATTGGAGTAGGCATCCCTTACAATGCCTAGAAAAAGGCCTTATATATAAACAGATGCAATGAATGAGTATAAAATTTAACGAAATTTTGGATAATTAAAAAATACAGGCACAACACTGTAAATCAACTATACCTTAATTTAAAAACTTAAAAAAATGCATGCCTTAGGAAATTTAGCTTTTATATTACTTTTTAATATGCTTTATGTAAATTAGTATACTAATATGGTATTTGCACACTGACACGATTTCTCGAGAAGAACATATAATTCTACCTTAATTCCTATAGAATAAGGCAAGTTGATGAAGTGGGAATTACTAAACTTTTTATTTGCAGGTTAGCATGAAAGATTTGTACATGTCATTAAAAATGGAATCTTTAAAATTTATCAAGGCATTTAATAATATTTTACAGATATACAACCTCAGAAATAATTTAAAATATTATAATGTAAACAGTAAGAAAAATTTTTTAAATTAGTCAACTTTATATGCAAGCTATATTGCCAGGAGTGACTATCAATAAAACATTTCCACAATAAAAAAGTACTAAAATTGCTAAGCCAAGATAAAGCTTATATCTAGATTTAGAATGAAGCATTACTAAATATATTTAACTACTAAATATATACTGAAAATGATATTTTTCTTTAATAAATTAACAGTGAGGGGAAATTGGTGAGACTTACAAAAGAACTTTATATACTATTTCAAAACTTTTCTGTGAATCTAAAATTCCTTGCAATAAGAAGCTTATTTTAAAAAACAATGAAACAGTATTTTAGATTTTTTAACTTATTTTGAAATAATTTCATACTTGTAGAAAAGTTGCAGAATACAGAAAACTCATATACTTTTCACACATTATATTAATGTTATTATACAGCAATGATGAAATTATCAAAATCATGAAGCTGATTTCATATTTTGAAGTGCTTACCCCACATATCATAAAAATCTTCTCTGTATCATAAAGTAATATTTTATTTATTTATTTAGTCATTTTAGTGCTGCACCCACAGCATAGGGAGGTTCCCAGGCTATAGCTGTAGCTGCCAGCCTACAACACAGCCACAGTAACACCAGATCCGAGCCATGTCTGCAACCTACGACCTACACATAGCTCACAGCAATGCAGATCCTTAACCCCCTGAGCAAGGCCAGAGATCGAACCTGCGTCCTCATGGAGGCAAGTCAGATTCGATTCCTCTGAGCCAGGATGGGAACTCCTAAAGTGATATTCTAATTGCAAAATTTCTGTGACATGGTTTGTTGTTATTCAGTTCAAGTGATAAACAAAAGGATACATTTCCATTTGCAAGCGGAGTAAAAAAGAGCAGTATTTTCACAGATAAATTATACTTGACCCTTGAACAACATGGGTTTGAACAACACAGGTTCACTTATACACAGATTCTTTTTCAACAGTTAAGTACTACAGTACTACACAATCCATGGCTAGCAGAACCGGGGATACCATAAAGCTATAGGCAGACAGGGGGCATCCTTAACTCCCAAATACTGAAGGGCCAATTGTATATTCTTCAACTTTCTAGAATGTATCCCTATGTTGAAAATCACTACTCCCCAAGTGGTTGGATAACAAAGTATTTACTTAAAATTATATAAGCCTTATATTAATCATCAAAACAATCTGTAGAAAGAAAAGCCACCATTTCTAAAAATCGTACAGGAAGGTTAAGTGGGGGTTTAGAATCCAGAAATTTGAAATAGGACCCACCTATATAATAGCATTAGGATTTCCATCTAATAATCTCAATATCCAAGCTATAAGAGTGGTGGATGCTAAGTTAGACTGACCTAAAAGGGGTGACTAGGAAGTGTGAAATAAAAGGTCACAGAAATTGAGAGAATTTGCTTATATAAGTTTGAGAGAAAATTTTAAGTGCACCCAAATGCACTAAGGGCAGTGAAATGGCAGATTTGGGGCCCTGACAATTAGAGGTATAAGGGCTAGAAGAATTCTATGCCATCATAAAATATTAGATTTTTAGATTTCATGCATAGACCTGTAACAGATGACAATGTATAGTAGGTAGATATAACAGAGTACGATTTTAAAAGAACCAAGTTCAACAAATTGTGAAAATGGATGATGACTGGGTTTACAACAGTTAAATTATTCCTCACCATCAAGTTGGGAATAAAATTCACTTAAATATTTTTAAACTTCAAAATATAAAAAGAAAGGATTACAATGTGCACTTTTCTTGTTTCTACTGGACCAAGAGGAAATACACAATTTTAAAAAACAATTGCCAAAAAAATAGCAAACGTTAAAATTGTCTTGAAAAGAGATTAGATCAGGATCACCATTTCACAACATTTTATTCTTTGCTTTTCAAATAACGTGTATTATTATTAACTTGAACTGAAGTATTATGAGTTATTCATAAAAAAGTTTTATTTCTTCAAAAGGCAAGATAAGTGACTTGAAAGTATTTTAAAATTCAAGAAACATATTCTAAAGCAACACTTTAAAGAAGTACGAAGCATTCAATAAATGCCTGCTAACTCAGTACAGAAGGATCTGAAGCATATGTGTAAAATCACGCTGGCACTGAATATGAAGTCATTGTTCAGAGGATAGCAATAAAAACTTGTAACCGACAGTATAAATGATATGAAAATATAAATGGAATTTTTACTCAAATAAAAAATACTAACATAAATGCCATGTTTAAACTCTTAACAAATGATGATCACGGGGGCATTAAAAAACTAAAAACATAGTATAAAACACGAGCAATTATTACTTCAAAGATTGTAACTCATTTAGTTAACTTTTTTTTTTCCTTTTTTGGTCACAGCATGACATATGGAATTCCTGCACCAGGGATCAGACCTGAGCCACAGTTGCAACCTGATTCTTTAATCTACTGTGCTGGGCTGGGGATCAAACCTGTGTCTTGGTGCTGAAAAGATGCTGCTGTTCCCATTGCGCCACAGTGGGAACTCACAATTACTTAACTTTTAACAGCTACAAACACTTTATGGAATCCCAGGAATCAAATAGTATCAAAAGTTACCAATTAGCAGACACCCAAAAAAAGCCTTTTAATCAGAAAAACCACTACTTGGCAAAGTAGATAAAAAAATAGAATAATTCAACTCCTGAATAATTTGTTGCCCATTTCTAACAAATAATTGACATATGGCAGAAATTCCCTGATAGCTAAGACATATACCTTATTTAAAAATGTAATTAATCTCCAAAAATTATATACAATGGACTTTCAAATTAAGTTTGAAAAGAAAACCCTTTAGTTAAAGCAGAAAAATGTTATATCTACAAACTTTTCATGGGAAGTAGTACATGCCAGATTACATCTTTGAAAACTTTAGAGGTAACATAAAGAAAATGAGGGATGTATGAATTCTCTCTTACAAAACCTAATATCTTTCATACATTTAGCATTATGTCTAAACCTTCCAGTTTTTCCTGAACATAGGTCAAAATAAATACATGATCTTTCAAAATGCGTTTATGTAAGACATCTAATCTAAAACATTTCAGGAATTCCTATTGTGGCTCAGTGGTTAACGAATCCGATTAGGAACGAGGAGGTTGCGGGTTTGATCCCTGGCGTTACTCAGTGGGTTAAGGATCTGGCGTTGCCATGAGCTGTGGTGTAGGTCAGCGGCTACAGCTCCAATTAAACCCTTAGCCTGGAAACCTCCATATGCCGTGGGTGCGGCCCTAGAAAAGACAAAATAAATAAATAAATAAATAAATAAATAAATAAAACATTTCAGAAAGTTGAGGGGAAATTACAGTCTTTTGAGGGGTGTCAGTTGAAGCCAGCTTCAGATTATAATTTTTCAAATATGTAAACACAGCTGATTTAAATTTTTCCTCTCCAAATCTAAAGGTTATAATTGCTTCTACATATATTTCATTATAAATTTACTTTTCATTACAACGTGTTACTTGAAAAGAAACACTGCTTTAAAACATACTAGACAATCAGTAAAGGTACCCCTACCAAAACTGATATTTAACACATCTCCATGATAACAACTGCAAGATTTTCAAGTTACCTCAAAATTATTCTATAAAATCTTTGAAAATAAAGATCTTAATAATAATTTAAAACTGTCTCTATCCTAAACATACCTATCCCCAAACTCACCTCTGACTATAATCAATCTATTAGACCAACCATATATCAGAAGAAACTGCAGAAAGCAGTCAAAAAGTTTCAAAAGATGTTGCTCACTCAAATTTTGGAGTGCTAACACAAAACATTATGGTTAACAGGAAAACAAATAATTGGTCAAGGTTGTGAATATTCAAGCTAGTTGTGGTTTCCAAAGGAATAATGTTGATTGGTATCTAACACTCTATACCACACTCATAACTTTTGTTCAGTGATGTTCGGTCATTTTAGAGATCTTTTGATTAAAATTTTAGTTGACTTTAAACAACACTGCTAATGTTGACACAAATTCCTTTAGTTTTTTTTCTGCTGATTTCATAACTTCACAAAGATTTAAATAATACAAAGTTATTTATACAAACATGATATAAAAGTGTATAGGTTTTGACCTCTGTACATACACAAGTCATGCATTTTTGACAGATTTATCCCTAATTATTTTATATTATAGTTAACATTGCCTTTAATAAATTTCAAATTTATTGATGCTAATGGAGAAAAATACACTTGATTTTAAAATATTGGCCTTGAGACCTATAAGTCTGTTAATAAACTGAATTATCATTTCTGATATCTTCTTGCAGATTCTATAAGATAATGTACATAGATGATCATGTCACTGACAAATGATGACAGAGTTACGTCAGCTTTCCTAGTCTAGATGCTTTTCTTTTTACTGACTAATGGCTCTGGCTAGACCCTCCAGCACCATGTTGAACAGAAGTGCTAAGAGTGGACATTCTTGTCCTATTCCTAATCTTAGTGGGGAAGCACTTAATCTTTCAACAATAAATATAATGTTACCTTTGGTTCTTCACAGATTTTATGAGAAAGGAATGTTGGATTTTGCTAACTGCTTCTCCTGCAGCTATAGAAATAATGACTTTTTTTTTTTTCTTTTTAGGGTAGCACCCACAGCACACTGAGGTTCCCAGGCTAGGGGTCTAATCGGAACTGTAGCCGCTGGCCTACACCACAGCCACAGCAACTCCAGATCCGAGCTGCGTCTGCGACCTACACCACAGCTCATGGCAACGCCAGATCCTTAACCCACTGAGCAAGGCCAGGGATCAAACCTGCATCCTCATGGATAGTCAGATGTGCTTCTGCTGAGACACGACGGGAACTCCCAATCATATGTTTTTTCTTTGATCATTACTTCAATACCCGTTACTACATCTTGTTAGAGGAAGCTCCAAATTCTTTTAGTGAATAATGAAAAATATACTTTGACTGCACTTAAATATGCAAATATACAGCTAATATTTATTAAAGATCTGCTTCTAACTCTTCATCCATGAATAAACTAACAGGCCCTTAGCAATGTCTAAACTCAGTATACATAGTTCTCAATATCGCATAGCAAAACATGGTATTATATTCCAATACACTGTATGATGAGTAGTAATAACGTTTCAGAAAGAAATCTGAAGTAGGTTAGTGAATTCTGGCAGAGCTAGAAAGTGTAAACATGAAGCCCAGTTAACAGCATTTACAATGGTTATGTTAGAAGCATCTGATGTGTGATTTTAAGAGATGAATGATACATAGCCTCATTTATATAAATGTTCACAGAAAAATAAATATTAAGTTAAAAAAAAAGACTTCAAGGAGTTCCCTTTGTGGCTCAACGAAAACCAATCTGACTAGCATCCATGAGGATGCAGGTTCGATCCCTCACCTCACTCAGTGGGCTAAGGATCTGGCATTGCCGTGAGCTGTGGTGTAGGTCACAGATGAGACTCTGATGTGAAGTTGCTATGACTGTGGCATATGCCAGCGGCTACAGCCCCAATTCGACCCTAGCTTGGGAACTTCCACATGCAGAGGTTTCAGCCCTGAAAAGCCAAAAAAAAAAAAAAAGATTTTGAAAGATCAACTAGACTAACTTTGCTGGTTCTAACCAACTACAGTTAATTCTTATTATTCAGATGCTTACGTTGGGCAAAGTTGTCATGAACACTGAGTTCATGAATACTGAACCACTGTTCCAATCAATTTCAATACATTATTTTATGTCTGTTTCTGTTTAGAGACATATATTTATGCTTATACTTATATATCTGTATATAACCATAATTGCGTATAAAACTATGTGTGTATATATACACATATCAATATTTGATTCATTGATTTCGTGGTCAAAAGCACTCTAACTCATGCCTGAACAAAGTGTACCTAACAGTATTTTCTCCATAAGGTACATCACAGCCTTGTAGATCTGAGGAACACTAGACAACATTTTAGCACTATACTTGGGTGCCATATTAAACAACAAAACCATCAAATGCAAAAAACAAAGCACTAAACATATCTAAAAAGGACACATTTTCATAGCATGAGCACTGAAACAAGAAGGCAAAGTATCACCTCGCTTGACCTCACAAGGACTGTGCATATCAGGTGATTCTAATTTACTGCCACTCTGCCCATGTCTATAAATGACTACAAAAGCGCCCCTAGTATTAATTTTGGATTTATAAGTAAATCTTTACAGAATAGGTAAAGTCAAAAATATGGAATCTACTGAGTTCCCTGGTGACTCACTGGTTTAAGGATATGGTGTTGCCACTGCTGTAGTGTGGGATGGTTCCCTGGCCCCAGAACTTCTGCATATCAAAAGTGAGGCAAAAAAAAAAGGACTCTACAAATAGTGAGGATCAATTGTATTTACAGTAGGATCCACTGCAGTCTTTATCAATATTCTAAATCAGTGGTTTGTAACCATTTTTCAAATAACTTTTATCCTGTTTTTTTTTCCTTTCTTTTCCTTTTAGGTCCACACTTGTGGCATATGGAATTTCTCAGGCTAGGGGTCTAATTGGAGCTGTAGCCTACACAACAGCTTGCAAAAACTCCGAATTCTTTAACCCACTGAGTGAGGCCAGAGATTGAAGTTGCATCCTCATGGATACCAGTCAGATTCCTAACCTGCTGAGCCACAACAGGAACTCCTATCCTAACTGTTATGTCAGCTACTGAAGCATTCTAAAGGAGTAATATGACAAAATTTGTCTTTTAGTAGGGTTTCCAGCAGCTCTGTAGAAGATGAATTGGTGGAAAGCCAGACTGGCTGTAGGGAGAATAGAGCTAAATCACTCTATAATCTAGAAAAGAAGAGAATAAACTAGAGTAAGGGAGCAAGAAATGTCAGGGAAAGATTGTGGGAACAGTGATGCCTGGGGTAGACTTTCTAAGACTGCCAGGCAGATGAAGGAGAGGAAATCACAAAGCGTGCCTGTAACACTCCAGCTTAGTGCTAGAATATATCAGAAAGCGAGTTGGAATCCATTTGCTAAGAGGCTACAGCAACCTAAGAGAAAATGTGGGGTAAAAATTTAAAGGAGAAGGAAATACTGTAGGAGCTAAAAGAATAGGAAAATCAAGCTATGGAAAAGGAGCTAGAGGAACCAGAAAAGGAACAAAATCCGAAGAGGAGGATCAGAGAAGCAAACACAAAGAGAAGAAAAGTTCCAAACTGGTAGTAGGGTCAACACAGATGCCACAGAGGAGTCAAAGGAGATGAGAACCAAAAATCATTCAGTGTATTTGGCAATCAAATCATAATGAGTAGTTTCTACTACCTCAGTTTCAGAGAAGTGGTGAGAGCAATTAAGAAATTAAAATACATATATACATAGACTACATTTTCAAGAAACCCAACTGAAGAGGAAAGAGGATAGGAGTTCCTGTTGGCTCACCAGGTTAAGAATCTGGCATTATCACTGCTGTGCACGGGTTTGATCCCTGGTGCTGGAACTTCGCCTGTCTCAGGTGAAGCCAAAAAAAAAAAAAAAAAAAAAAAAAAAAAAAAAAAAAAAAGCAAGAGAAAGAAAAGGAAAGAGCACAGTAATTAAGGCAGACATTAAGGAGATTTTCTTATTTTACATTGGGATGGGAGAGAACTTAAGTATATTAACAATAAACATAGTGAAGTCCCTGAAAGGAATAAGATTTGAAGGTAAACTCAGGATAAGAAAAGCACAAATGAGGGGTGTTAGGCAAAAAAGGAAAGAGGGGGAGTACCTATATATCAAATATTAGATAGAACCAATAAAGTATTAGTGTAGATGAAGTGAACTGTGACTATGTACTAGACATTGAAAGTGTACTAGACACAGGTTGAGAGCCAAAAATGACTGCTTAGTTGAGAAGTCCCTTGACAGGACTAGAAGGCTGAGTAGAAATTCGAGGATAGGAATAAATTATTAAAATAAATTCTGAGGAAAATAAGAGAGAAAGCTGACCAAAAGCAAAGTAAAGGACTGAAAAGAAGGTTCAGGGTCCAATTTAGTCTGGAAAACTGAGTTATTTTGCCTCTGTGTAAAAAAAGCATGATTTTATGCAAGTTTCTATCCTTCCATTTATTCTGCTATCAACCTCGTTTCTTCTGGCATGTTATACAATTTCAAATAACTATGATTCAGAAAATCATAAGTCACTAGACAATATTTACAAATTACATATGTTCCTCAATTTTTCATAATTAACCACATCAGACAGTTTCTGCTGCACTTCATAAAATGTGGCTATATTTATGAATGGATCTGTACAGATATAATAAGTATTTGTTGATGACAGTTTGAAACAAAAAATCTTCCTCTGCAGCCAAACTTAGGATAAAGAATTCCTTGCTCTGAGGAAGGTAATTTTTAATCTATTTCTTACCTCCTCCTATGAAATACATATAATGCAAAATTTATATTATATACACATTGCGAAAGGGTTTTTAATATAAAACCAGAGTCATAAAGAAGTAATCCATATGCTTCTGCACAAATTATTTTCTAGATTTTCAAAACAGAGTAAGCTACAGTCTTCTGGTCACAAACTTAATCTTCACGTACACTGTGTATGCATATGTGTGTGTGTGTATACATACATACACACACACACATATCTTACAATGAAATCTGAAATAAATGGTCCATTGGTTTGTATTACACACAGATAACTGTTCTATACACCACAGCTTGAGAAGCCCATGCAAATGTTAATTAAAGGATTTCTCTTAAATGTTGTATAACGGTAATTTATAATACAAATTACTCTTTAAAAACAAGATTAATAATATCCAAAAATATTGTATAGGGACTGTCACTTAAAATCAATATTTTGACTATTACCTCATAACAAGTATATTCTAATTTTATATTTGTTGCAATTGTGAGAAAAATACGGTTTTAAAACATTTTTACTATAAATAAATGGTGAATTAAGTTCAATTTTTAACTTTGAATTACAGTCTTTACTGAAAGTATATTATATTAAAAAATTCTAAAAGTACTTTTATTCTGTGAGCATTAGGTTCTTTTAGTGAACAATTTATTTTTATTCAAAGTCATTACACATTTGTTTTTCAATATATTCTGAAATATATGTACATATATAGAAAACATTATTGATATAAGAAGAATTTCACCACCAGATATTCGAGCCTCAGCCTATCACTTTCTTAGTTTAACATATGAGGTTGTGGAGATTTGGACTGCTTGTAAGTCACAGATCATAAACAGTAAATGTAATATAAAATATTTATTTTATCTGCTTATGCCAAATTCTAGTCATTAGCACCGCATTTTCTAGTTCTCGTATCCACCTATGCGAGGCCTAGGTTCAAACTGCAATTCTGTTACTTACTAATCACTTCTATAAACAAGGATTAATTCATAAACCATCAAGGTCTGCTATTTAACTATACTTACATGCTAACAAAACAGGCACTTGGTGTTTGCCTATCCATCTCTTTTTCTCTTTCTCTTCATCCAGGCATATCCACGCGTACATGTGTGTGCACACATGCACATGCCCATGCACACACACACACACAACAGAGGACATGAGACCTCTGGA
>PVHT021183726.1:11275446-11468174 GCA_004024745.2 Catagonus wagneri
AACAAGGATTAATTCATAAACCATCAAGGTCTGCTATTTAACTATACTTACATGCTAACAAAACAGGCACTTGGTGTTTGCCTATCCATCTCTTTTTCTCTTTCTCTTCATCCAGGCATATCCACGCGTACATGTGTGTGCACACATGCACATGCCCATGCACACACACACACACAACAGAGGACATGAGACCTCTGGATCAGAGACAAAGACAATTTATCACTCATGGCAAAAACAGCAGCAAGAACGGTATCTTAGCGCTGCTTCCCTGAGCACCAACCCTCATGGGGCAATGCAGTGAGAGCTAGATGTTGCTAGCGCTGGCAGAGAGCATCACAGGAGAGTAATTCCAAAATTTAGAAGCTCTGATCTTCACATGGTATCTGCTCTGCTCCAGAAAGATCACTCATTATTCTAGTATATAAAGAGTCTCGAATTATGATGTTTCAACTTACAATTTTTTTTACTTTATGATGGTGTGAAAGCTATATCCATTCATTAGAAACAACTTGGAATTTTGATTTTCTCTCAGACTAGTGATAAGCTGTATGATACTCTATGCTGATGCTGGGCAACTGCAGCTCCCAGTCAGGCACAAAAGTAAACACTTACAACCATTCTGAACTCATACAACCACTTTGTTTTTTCACTTTTAGAACAGTATTCAATAGTTTACATGAGAAATTCAATACTTTATTATAAAATAGGCTTTTTTCTTTTTTTTGCTTTTTTTTTGCTTTTTTTTTGCTTTTTAGGGCCGCACCCGTGGCATATGGAAGTTCCCAGGCTAGGAATCAAACCAGAGCTACGGCTAAGGCCCACACCACAGCCGCAGCAATACAAGACCTGAGCCACATCTGCGACCTATACCACAAGTCACGGCAAAGCCAGATCTGAGCTGCATCTGTGACATACACCACAGCTCATGGCAACGCCAGATCCTCAACCCACTGAACAAGGCCAGGGATCAAACCCACAACCTTATGGTTACTAGTCGGATTCCCTTCTACTGCGCCACAGAGGTAACTCCTAAAATAGGCTTTGTGTTAGATGATTCCGTCTAACTATAGGCTGATATAAGTCTTCTAAACACATTTAAGGTAGACTAGGCTAAGTTATAATAGTCAAGAGGTAATAAATACATTTTCCTTTTTTTTTTTTTGTCTTTTTAGGGAGACATATGGAGGTTCCCAGACTAGGGGTCGAATCGGAGCTGTAGCCACCGGCCTATGCCACAGCCACAGCAATGCCAGATCCGAGCCATGCCTGCAACCTACACCACAGCTCACTTCAACACCAGATTCTTGACCCACTGAGTGAGGCCAGGGATCGAACCAGCAACCTCATGGTTCCTAGCCAGATTCATTTCCACTGCTCCATGATGGGAACTCCACACATGTTCAACTTATACCAGAGTTTATTGAGATGTAACCCCAATGTAAATCAAGGAAGACCTGTATACACAAATCTCCTATGGGGAGGTAGAGGTGAGGTCCTTTATATTTAATTCCCTAGGATGTCTCCAAGGAGGGATATACTACTAATTTTACTATCCAGGAATGTATACTTACACTAATACTGGAACTGTAAATGTCCTGTGCAGGAATATGAGAAATTTATAAATCAGTACCAATACTCAGCCATCCATAACTAAGGGTAATAGATATAATAAAGTTACATTGAGTATATTATAAGGTTTAGATATAATGTGCCTAATAAAGTATTTAGTACATAGAATAACTATTTGAGAGAGGAAGAGGTATAATAGGCTTGCTAGAGATGTAGTGAACAGGACTGCTCTTGATTCACTTAGTACAAAGTGAAAAAATGGAAAAACCCTACTATATATAACAAGATACAAATCATTCTATGAAATGAGTACCATTTTTTTTTTTTGTCTCTTTTTAGGGCCACATCGATAGCATGGAGGCTCCCAGGCTAGGCGCTGAATCACAACTGCAACTGCTAGCCTACACCACAGCCACAGCAACATCAGATCCAAGCCACGTCCGCGACCTACACCACAGCTCACAACAATGCCGAATTCTTAACGCACTGAGCAAACCTGCGTCCTCAGGATACTAGTCAGATGTGTTTCCACTGAGCCACGAAGTGAACTACTGAAATGAGTATCCTAGAAAATAACCTATGCAAAACAAGATGAAAAAGCTTCCTCTGTTTATATTAACTCTTTAATAGTGACTTCCAAGCTACAGTGTGTGAATGTTAACTGTAACTAGTCACAACCATCATTTTTACATCTAATAGAATAAAACTAAAAAATCAAAATGTACTGCAAGGTAACAAAGGTAAGAACTAGTGTGGACTGACAAATATATGCATTTAGTTACATCATAAGATAAATCAGTAGCACTATATACAAGAACTGGGAATTTATAAATGGTACCAAACATTTACCAAGAAATAAATGCTTAAGAAAATATAACTCAGGAAACCTGTTTTAAATATTATGAAGGTCAGAAAAGATATGGACCAACTGTCTGTCCAAATTTCAAATGAAGATACAAACAACTGACTAAATCATAATAGGAAAAAAAATCAGAAAGTCTTGAGTGAGAAGAGCTAAATATCTTAATGAAAAAGTTGGGCAATGTTAAAAATCCTTTAAGGACGATATGCTTTTCCTGTTTACCTTCTGAAATTTCTATCACTAAATCTTCTCCAATTCATGTGGCCCCACTCCCTACGTTTCCAGCAATATTCTAAGCATTAAAGAAGATAAAAGCCATATTAAATAACCACTCCCTCAAAGGGACTTAAAATAAAACAAATTAAGCCTTAGCCCATACACGATATATCATTAACTCGTGACTGCATAGGGATAAGTCTGTACTTTATATATTATCTGAAATGTTTTTCTTCTATGACTTTGGGTCATTTCATTATTCCAGATGAAAGAGAAGTTTTTAAAAACAACTTTGTTTATAATTCTAAGACACGAAACAATGAAAAAGCAACTAACTTAACTAATAGGTGATTTACTTTGTAAAAATAAATCTAGTCAGGAAAAGGAAGTTTAAACACAAGTCTTACTTATCACAGTATCTATCCATATGAGCTTAGCCAAATAAACTCTCAAGATATGCATGTAAAATTAGAAAAAAAATTTTCATGGCATTGTAACCAAATTCATGGAATGCATAAATACTTCTGGTGAAGTTTTTTAGTGACTTACTAGTCTTCTGCTCAGACTCTATCAATGCATTACACATGCACAGCATAATTAAAATCATACACAATGGAAACTTCTTGAAAAAGTGAGAGGCAATTAACATACCTAGAAGTTTAACTGCTAATAGGTCTTTCCCTTTGAACCTAATAGTGGTTTTTACTTAGATACAAAAACCATATAAATAAAAACAGAGAGATACCATGAGATTTTGGTGTTATAACAGATCTTAGGAATCAAGTCTAAAATAATTAATTTTTAAATATTATTTATTATTTATTTTATTGAATTATAGTGGATTTACAATGTATTAATTCATGTACAGCAAAGTGATTCAGTTAAATACATACTTTTATTTATATTCTTGTCCACTATGGTTTATCTCAGACTACTGAATAGTTCCCTCTGCTGTACAGTAGGACCTTGTTTATCCCTTCTATAGGTGTAATTTATTAAATTATTAAATAATTACTTAAGTTGAGTCACTTGCCCAAGATGACTCAGTTACTTGCTGGCACAGCATGGAGTAGAACTTATATTTCATTAATTCCAATCAGACCTGTCACTTGTTATGACTGCTTCTATCATCCCAGATGTCTATAGTTTTCCCTAAGACTATATAACTAGATATCTTCAGCTCTAAATAGCCACAAAAGAGTTGAAGTTTACTGTGTTTCTCATAAGCACTATTCTAGAGTAGTGCTTGTTTTAATACTTATTCATTCAAAAACAGTAATTGTTTTAATACTTATTCTAGGACTTCATGGATAATTTTCAAAAAATGTTAAGGCTAAAGGACTATGTCATGGGGAAAAATTTAGTATTTATAAAGGAATGGTATGGAGGCCCAGAGATGAAATTTTTCCAGCTAAGATTCACAGAGACTGGAATATTTCTGTGAGAGTCAGTGAAGCTGTGTATGTGATTCATTTCAGGGCAGCATAGGATCTGCTGTACTGATAAGAACATAAAAATTACCAGCCTGCCTCTGGCAGGAACCTACTCCAGGTGCTCAAGAGAATGATGAGTTCACTTTTTCCTATATCCCTATGAAACTTCTGTTCAACACTAGTAACCAGTAGAGACTAATCAAAGACAGAGGTTCAGTTGCTTGAATTACAATTCATACACCAATGTTGAATAGTTATTTTTAAATATTGTTTTAATGTGATGCTTTTTACAAAAAGGAAAATCTTTTTTAATGCAAGAGGATTAGCATTTTTAAAGTTTTATTTCTGTTCTTATGTCTTTTTATGTGTTACCAAAAAATGTTTTTTAAAATTTCTGAAGAACTCTACACACAAAATCAAATAAACAGGACATTTCAAAAGCAAGATTTTTTTACATTAGGAAACACTTAATTTGCATTTAAGTGACTTCAGTGTTTTTTCCACATTTTTTTTTTCTCTTTTTGCCTTTATCTAGAGCCGTACCCGCGGCATATGGAGGTTCCCAGGCTAGGGATCTAACAGGAGCTGTAGCTGCCGGCCTTCACCACAGCCACAGCAACGCGGGATCCGAGCCGCGTCTGCAACCTACACCACAGCTCATGGCAACGCCGGATCCTTAACCCACTGAGCAAGGCCAGGGATCGAACCCGCAACCTCATGGTTCTTAGTCGGATTCGTTAACCACTGAGCCACGAAGGGAACTCCTGTTTTTTCCACATTTTAAGATTTTTTAAAAGAAAAAAACAAAATATAAGTAATGTATCTCAAAGTCAAACAGATTAGAAACTGGAAATCAGTGAAAATTTAGACTAGCTTGCATCAACTACAAGCTAATTAAACAATTACATTAGATGAGGGCTATCTATGTTCTAACTATACACTATTATAACTGAAAAGCACTTATCAATATCACTTGTGATGTTCATTTAGGAATGGCAATAAAATGTCAATATAAAAATTTAATCAGAGAAAAATCTAAACAACACATAAATTCAACTAAAAATTATGAGCATATTTAAATTTATGGCATTTTTCTATGCCAAAAGATAACATTACAAGGTAAAACAGACTCATTATATGATAGGTAAAATTCAGTATTTATAGAACTACAAATTACTGTTTTTAATTGTTTTTGTGACATGCACCATGACATGAAAATAAGGGAAACAAATGAACTTACGACTCAAAAGGCAACAGAAAATTTTAAATGCAATGAAACAATCTTATTTAAAATGTTTCTCATCAAAGGCCTTAGTAAAAACAAAATGAGTTTAAGAGTAGAAGACATTTTATGGAATGGTGTACTGATTCCATGCAATGGGACAAGTTTCACATTTTCATATCAACAGTTCTGATAATTACACACAAAAAATATTTGTTTGCCTAGAAGAGACATACCTTATATTAAAATTCACAAATAAATTGGAGTTCCCGTTGTGGCTCAGTGGTAGCGAACCTGACTAATATCCATGAGGACACAGGCTTGATCCCTGGCCTTGTCCAGTGGCTAAGGATCTGGTGTTGTCGTGAGCTGCACTGTAGGTCGCAGACAAGACTCAGATCTGGAGTCTAGCCTGGGAACTTCTATATGCCGTGGGTGCAACCCTAAACAGACCAAAAAAAAAAAAAAAAAGGTATAAATAAATTGAAAGTAAAAGAGTGGGAAATGATACATCATGCAAATAACCAGAAGAGACCTGAAGTGGCTACAGTAATACTGGACAAAATAGACTTAAATTAGGTAACTTAGATTAAATGGATAATGACACAAACTACTGAAACCGACTCAAGAAAAAACAAGTAAGGGGAGTTCCCATCATGGTTCAGAGGAAACGAATCCAACTAGGAACCATGAAGTTGTGGGTTCGATCTCTGGCCTCGCTCAGTGGGTTAAGGAGCTGTGGGTTATCACGAGCTGTGGTGCAGGTCACAGACATGGCTCAGATCCTGTGTTGCTGTGGCTGTGGCATAGGCCGGCAGCTACAGCTCCAATTAGACCCCTAGCCTAGGAACCTCCACATGCCGCAGGTGCACCCCTAAAATGAAAAAGGCAAAAAAAAAGAATAAAGAAGTAATATTTATAGACATATACAACTAATGAAGTCACTGAATTAGTAATCAAAAACTACCCACAAAAGGAAAGCCCAGATGGTTTCACCACTGAATTCTAACAAAGATTTAAAGAAAAATTAGTACAAACTCTTCCAAAAAAAACAGAAAAAGGAACAAATTCCTACTCATTCTATGGGGTCAATATTACCATGATACCAAAACCAGACACAGACATCATTAGAAAATATAAACAGACCAACAACTCTTATGAACACGATGCAAAAATTCACAGTACAACACTAGCAAAGATTAATTCAGCAACATATAAAAAGAATTATATAACAGGAATGACAATGAATCCCAAGAATGCAAGGTTGGCTTAACATCTCAAAATCAAATATAATACATCGTATCAACAGCAAAGAAAACATAAATCCCATGACTATGACGACAAAGAAAAAGCATCTGGCAAAGCTAACATTTTCTCAAGTTAAAAGCATTCAACCAACTGCTAACAGAAGGGAATCTGATAAAGGTCATTTAAGAAAAACCCACAGTAAACATCACAGTAAATAAAAAGATACTTCTGCCCTCAGATGAGGAAAAAGGCAAGGATATCTACTTCCACCACTTCTCTTCAACATTACACTAAAGGTGCTAGTCAAGACAATTAAACAATCAATCAATGGCTTTCAAATTATAAAGGAAGAAGTAAAATATTTAATTTGTAGATGAAATATTTAGTATGTAGTAAACCCTAAGGAAACCACTGAAAAATATCAGAACTGATAAATAAGTTCATAAAGGCTATAGGAAACAAGATCAATATTTAAGTAACCAATTGTTACACAGTTTCAATGAACAATCTGAAATTTTTAAAAAATTCAATTTACAATAACACCAAAAAGAAAAAATATTTGGAAATTTTTTTTAATGTTCAAAACTTATACTCTGAAAAGCACAAAATATTATTGAAAGAATTTATAAATCTAAATAAATGGAAAAACATCCTATGTCAAAAATCAGAAGATTTCACATTGTAAATACAGCCAATAATACCCATAGTGATCCAATTCAGAGTTCAAGCTGTATTTTTTGTAGATAGCTGATTTCAAAACTCATGTGGACTAGGCATAGGGGAAGACCAGTGAGTGGTATCTAAAGAGTATGGGGTTTCTTTTTGAGGTGATAAAAATGACTAAAAACCAGGGACTTGTACCCTTCAACTGGATGAATTGTATGCTATATGTATTATATCTCAATAGAGCTACTTTTTAAAGTAGCACAAAGTTTTAAAAACTTAAAGAACAGTTTAAAAGTACCAAGGATCGGCGATGTTTGTGCTAAGTATATGTTTTACTGTTCTCTAAGTCTTTATACATTTGAAAATACACATATAGCAACAATTAACCATAACAGCACAACCCTGAGATGCCGGTTGCACTGCACATTTCTGTACTAAAGAAGTTCACAAATAAACAATTGTTAAGCAACTTCCAATACAGTGACAGCCAAATAAATAAACACACAAAACTCCAAAAATAGTTACTTATATTATGTAAGCAAGGACTGTTGGGGAACTGCTATGAGAGCCAACACGTGCTGGATTTTGCAGTAAGTCCAAACATATAGAAAACTCTGAAGAAGCCACGAATAGAAAGCAAAACAAAACAAACGAAGAATCAAGCAAAACCAGAGACAACAAGAAAACAGGGTAATGACTATAAAATATTCTCTCTAAATGGATACAGTATAGTAGGGCAAGTATAAGAAATCTTGGGAAAAGCACAGTAAAAATTAAAATGTGAAAGAAACATCACTTTGAATATACTTGTGTTAGTATATTATAAGGGAAAAAAACTGTAAGTAGAAAACTGTAACTCTGGATGTTACAAAGGCCAGAGCACCAAGAAAATGGGGATGCATGTTTCTTGGTGCTATGGCTTGCAATCAGGCCAGTCATAAAATTTTTCTCATTCTAAATTCCTGACGGGAGTTCCCACTGTGGCTCAGTGGTTAACGAATCTGACTGGGACCCATGACGTTGCGGGTTTGATTCCTGGCCTCGCTCAGTGGGTTAAGGATCCAGCGTTGCTGTGAGCTGTGGTGTACGTTGCAGACGCGGCTCGGATCCCGAGTTGCTGTGGCTGTGGCGTAGGCCAGTGGCTACAGCTCTGATTAGACCCCTAGCCTGGGAACCTCCATATGCTGCGGGTGCGGCCCTAGAAAGAAAGGCAAAAAGACAAAAAAAATAAATAAATAAACAAATTTCTGACATAAATTAATCATTAAGAAATATTTCCTATGGAGGAAGGTTGCAGGGGTTTTTTGTTTTCTGGGGAGTTGTTTTTTTCTGGCTGCCTTTGCAGGATACAGAAGTTCCTGGACCAGGGATCGAAACTGCACCAGAGCATGACCCAAGCCACAGCAGTGACAATGCATCCTTAACCTACTTGATCGACGAAGGAATTCCAGGTTGTAGTCTTTTTTGAAAAACTATTTGAAAGACAGTATCCAATGTTCTACATTACACTATTCTTGGTATAATTATATTTCACAAACGAACAACTAAATATTGATTAAACTGCTCCTATAAAACTCTGCCACTCATTTTACTTTTTCAAAATTATGTACTTGTTTAAAATTGGTAATACACAGCATGTTATAAAAATGATTAAAACAGCAAGAAAGTACACTGAGTAAAAAGAATTCTCCCATAAATAGCAGTTCCTCAGTTTCCGTCCAAATGTTGCCAGGTTTATATATATTCCTACTGATTTTCCAGTTCTATTTGTGTTAATTTCTTGAGTATATTCTGATCTCCTGATCTGTTAATCTAAGTGCATAGATAATACATACACCTTACAACTATATATGCTAGATTTTCCAGAATAAACCAGAATTCTGATAACTTCAACAAAGCAAACGGTACATATACCCTCATTCTCATAAAAGATCTGTCTCCTTACAGTTTTGAACAATAACACTCAGAGTTCCCAAACTAGGAACCAGAATACATCTTCTGAAACTGCTTTAGAAAATATTTTAAGAATGAAAAGTCACTAGGTGCAGAAATGAAAAACGTCATACTTCTCAAACTGTCAAAAATTATATGGGAATATAGGGAAACCACCAAGTTTTTCCCGTATAATATAAATAAAGCAAAGATAAATGATGAAACATTGAAAATACTTCCTTGGATTGTTAACCAATAATCTATACATTTTGCATTCCCTCATACCAAAAAACACTATTTTTTCTCATCAATTGAGCTGAATTCTAAAATTATACTAAATATTTTTATCTAAAAATAATTTATAGTAATATGTTAACATCAGCTCAAGTAGTTTAAATTCCCTCATAAGTAGGTAGAAAACAGCCCTTCAAAATGGAAGGGAATTTCATAAACTGCTTTAAAAACAGTGAAATAAGAACAAAACACACAGGACTACTGGTGGTCTCTGGCTTCCTTCAGTACAGAAGTATTATAAACCAGTATTGATATAGTAAAGGAATCTTCACTTTCATAAATCATTTTTTCAAGAAAAGGAAAAGTCTGCAAATTCTGTGAAAGTGATTTATCTTCAAGTGAATAAAACGAACAGCAATTGATCTTGCACCCAGGGAGTGATTCTTCTTCTACCAGTTACAAATACACCTCTGTTAAGTATCACTAGAAGAGGCTGGATGGTCTCATGTTTTGAATAATTTATTCATACATTTAAGATTTAGGATGTATTCTGAAATTTTATACAAATGCTACCGTTTCAATTGGTTGATTAACTTGCCCATCACTTGGTCACTTTCTACATCCGTAAAATGAACCCAACTTGGTATAGGAGCATATCTGAGTAGCACCAAACACAGATTTTTGGGGGGAGAGAGGAGTATCAGAGGTACGAGTTCTATGAGAAAGCGACATTTAAGCTGAGATATACGAAATGGGTACATATTGGTCAAATGAAGGAAAAGAATGTTATAGACAGAGAAGACTGCATATTTCCCAAAGAGATGGGTAACCACTAAAAGTTTCCAATTTAGAGCCTAGAATTTGGAAAATATCATGAGTCTCCTCTAGTGTATAAAGTAAATCATTTAAAAAATGAAACTCGGAGTTCCCATTGTGGCGCAGCGGAAACGAATCTGATTAGGAACCATGAGGTCGCGGGTTCCATCCCTGGCCTTGCTCAGTGGGTTAAGGATCCAGCATTGCCATGAGCTGTGGTGTAGGTTGAAGATACAACTCAGATCCCACATTGCTATGGCTGTAGGCCAGCAGCTGTAGCTCCGATTAGAACCCTAGCCTGGGAACCTCCATATGCCGCGGGTGCGGCCCTAAAATGACAAAAAGACCAAAAAAAAAAAAAACCTATTTTATTTACATTTGTAATCCTGTGAAATTCTGTGAAGAGGTTTAAGAAGTCACAAAGAACAAATAGTTTACAAATTCTCATATTACCTTTTACCAGCTTCTCCTAAAGATAAGGTATTACATAACCATAGTCCATTTTCAAATCCAGGAGCTTGATATTGGTACAGTACTAAACTATAGACTCCATTCAGATTTCACTAATTTTGCTATGCACTTTTGTATATGTGTACCATTTGTGCAGTCTTATCAGCTGTACGGATTCTGTTCAACAACTACCACTGTCAAGATACAGAACTATTCCATCACCACTAAGAAAGCACTTTTTGTACCTCCTTTATAGTCACACTGTCCCCCTTTCCCCTTCATCCCTAACCTTGAACAACCACCGTTATGTTTTTCGACACTATAAATTTCTTTTAAATTTCAAGAACATTATATAATTGGAATTAAACAGAACATAAGCATTTGCAATTGGCTTTTTTCATTCAGTGTGATGTTCTTTGATATACACGAAAATTGTCTGTATCAATACTTTAGTCCCTTTAAAAGCTGAATAGAATTCCATAGTGCAGATATATCACAATTTGTTTCTCCATTCACCATAATCCAAACATTATTTGAATTGTTTCCAGCTTGGGGCAATAACAAAGTACTATGAATACACATGTAGAAGTTTTTTCATAAATATGTTTATGAATATAAGTTTTCATTTCTCTACGATAAATACTCTGATTGCTGAGTCATGAAAAAGCATGTTTAATTTTATAAGAAATGCCAACCTGTTTCCAGAGTGGCTGTGTCATTTTACATTCCCACCAGTAATGTGTGAGAGATCCTGGCCTTGTGCATTCTCATCAGCACTTCAAGTGAGCAATTTCCAAACTTCAGTTATTTAAATATACACAATGTCTCTCTTATTTTTAACTTGAACTTTTCAAATGGCTAAAGATATTGAAAATATTTAATATGCTCATCTGTCATTTTATATATCCTCTTTCATCATTTAACATTTTAACATGTTCTGAAGAGGGAATATACATTTCCAAGTGTGCAGTTAATAAGCTTTTACATAAGTAAATACTATGACAAGGATAAACATACAAAGTTAATAAAACTTTATGAATAAAAAGTGGAGACAGAAATAAGTACAGAAAATATAATCTAATTTATTTAGCAAATATCATTATTGGGATGATTCAATTAAATCTACTTTTATGATAACCCAAGAAAGGACTTAAAAGTCACAGGGCATACATCAGATACTGTCAGTGCTCCTCCCACATCTTTTGGACCTATAACAATTTTCTCTGCCTCCAGGTTACTTCCAAAAGCTAGAAGCATTTTCTCTGTGCCAGAGGCATTTTCTCCTGAACTGGTGAAAGCTGCTCTGCCGACCTCGGCACTAGGCAGGTGCAGTCTTCTAAATTACACTCCACAACCAATAATAAGAAATATACTTGCACATCCAAAAACTTATTTCTGAAACTGATTTTGACACTGATTTTTCTCAAAATTTCTACACAGGATAAAGTTGACTTGATGACTTTTCATTAGCAGATTTGTCCTCCCCGAATCAATTCCCACACCTTGACAGTGTTACCTACACCTCCTAAATTGGCTATTTGTTCTAAAATCTTTGTCCTAGGTTCTGCTTGGACGAAACCTATATAAATTAAACCACCCACCACAACAAGAAGTCTTATTAAAAATAAAAATATTTTAAGAAGTAGTGAAATTAATAAGATATATAAGCTTTCCTTGTTCTACGAATTTACTTTTTCTAATTATTATTAACTAAATAAAGTTACTATTTCAAAATGGTCTTCAACTGTAAATTAACAGCAATTTGCATTTTAAAAACACAATTTCTAACACCATACATTAAATCAAAATTCAACAGTGAAAATTTACAGATGTTTATGACTGTCAATATAAGAAATTTTCAATGTGTAAAATGTAATTTCAACTTCTAGATTCAATGTAATTAAAAAAACAAACACATCAAGGGTTACTATAAAGCTGCAGTAATCAGGACAGCGTGATACTGGAGACAGAAGAGATATACAGATCAATGTAACAGAACACATAGAACAGAAATACAACCATATAATTGACTTGAAAAAAGTACAAAGGTAATTAAAGCAATTTAAAAAGATTTCTGGAAAGGCTGAAACTATTGGATATACATATGCCAAAGTGGGGATTAAAAAAAGAGAGAATAGGGAATCCTTACCTTACCCTACATACACAAAAATTAATTCAAAATGGAATACAAACCCCTTTTTTTTTTTGCTTTTTAGGGCTGCGCTTGTGGCACATGGAAGTTCCCAGGCTAGGGGTCAAAACAGAGCTGCAGATGCCAGCCAGGCACAGCAACGCGGGATCTGAGCTACGTCTATGATCTACATCACATCTCATGGCAATGCAGGATCCTTAACCCACTGAGTGATGCAAGGGATCAAACCTGAATCCTCATGCATACTAGTTGGGTTCGTAACCTGGTAAGCCACAACAGAAACTCCTGGAATACAGACTTAAATGTAAAAAGTAAAACTATAAAATTTCCAGAAGAAAGTAAGAATATCTCTCTAACTCTCAATTAGGCAAAGTGTTCTTAGGTATCATATAAAAGCATAACCTATAAAAAACAAATTGATAAACTGCTAAAAACTTCTGCTCATCAAAAGATACTGTTAAGAAAATTAAGATAACATAATGGGGGAAGTATTTTCAAGGTATGTAAAAGACATTCAGAATATACAAACAACTCTCAAATTCAATAATAAAGAACATGATTTTTTTAAGGGGCAAAGACCTGAACAATTCTCTAAAGAAGATATACAAATAGCTGACAAAAATATGTTCATCATCAAGTGGAAGTATAAATTAAAACAATGAGAATACTACTTTATGTTAGCATGTTAATAAATTTATATACAGCTAATAAATTTATAGCAGCTTTATTTGTAATCATCACAACTGGAAACAATCTAAATATTCTTCTCTTGGGGATGGATATACAAATGTGGTACATGAATATGACAGAACACTACTCAGACATAAAAGTAACAAAATGCAAAAGCTATGAATTGTATGATTCCATTCATATGTGTCAGGACATAAGTGAGCTAGAGAGACCTGAGCTGCCAGGTTTCAGATTAGTCAATTAAGACAAGACAAAATGAAAGTAACGGTTAAGCCTTTCATCACTATGATACTGTTAAGAAAGAAGCTAAAGCAGAGAAAGTGCCTGCTCCCCACAGCTCCATTTTTCCCCAAGGATCAGTACACTGGTCAAGAATCAGATGAGTCCCACAGTTGTGAGAGTTGTTTCACTACCAAGGGAGCCCCAGATAAAGGCTCCTGTAATTTTATGACCCGAGGTCTGGGGGAAGATGGAAGGAGAAAAGCTCGGTGTAGAAAAGTGTGGAGTACTAAGTTACAGTAGAGAAAGGTGTCTTCAAAGTTCTGTCACTTCTCCAATAAGAGATCTTGACAGAGGCATCTAAACCAGGCCTCAATGAAAGCCCAGGTAAAGAGGGTTCCAAATGAAGGTATCTGGGCTAGGAATACAGATATGCATAAAAGTAGGGCTGGGTCCTTTACTGCAACTAACTCTCTTCCGGGAGTTGGCAATTCATTGGCTCTACACCAAGCCTAATGTGGGGGAGACGGCTTTCCCACATAAAGTCCACGAAGTAAAACCTTTGTAGATCCCTAAGACTGGTTCTGAAAATTGACACATAGATTTTTGGCCAGGAGTCAGATTCATTCATATGAAATACTGGAAAAGGGAAAACTGGAGAAGCAGAAAACTATTAAAGATGGGATTTGATTTTACCTTCTTTTTAAAATCTAACCCAAAAAAGTCTGATACTAATTCACAGTCATGGGCAGAGGACAAGGACTCTTGGATCACAGACAAAAAAGTTTATTTTATTCAAGGCAAGGCACACAAACACAGGCATATTTGCTTCGGTTCCCCTTGCCCCAAGTCCTACAGAGGTGACATGATAGGATTTAGAAAGATGCTATGTATGCACTGGTTTTGCAATGGCAGGTAAGGAACATAAGGTTTAGGGAATCTACCAATTTTATAGCAAACAGTAACTAAATCTGCTCTTTGTCTAGGGATAGACAGTTACCTCATGCTTTAAGTGGTCCAGCTGTATAAATAATACTAAGAAATGTCCCAGGAAAGAGAGCAGTCAGAGCCTTGTAGAGTCTTGGCACATCAAGCAAGGAGGTCTGTCTCTGCCAACAAAAACAGAGCAGAGATTGCTAGGAGCTGAGTGGGGGAAAGGCTGACTACGAAAGAGCATAGAGGAAATTTGGGGTGCTGGAAGAAAAATATATCTTGTTCCTGGTAGCAGTTATATGATTGTATACATATGTCAGAACTTAGACAACTGTACATTAAGAAGGTCAATTTTATTGTATATATGTTACACCTAAAAAATTTTAATGGAAAAAAATACTGGGGGAAAAAATAAACCTTGGAAAAAAGACGAGGAAAAAGATAACTAGGATCTTGCAGTAACATTCCCAGCGGCCTTTTCTGTGTATGTCTTCTTTCCACCGTCAACTACTTAACAATATACCCAGCATTCAAAGTTAACTAACTATACTTTTAGATATATTTAACATCACCTATTCAGACTTATTAAATCAGAATTAAATTGGATTTTAAAAGAAGGTAAAATCAAATCCCATATCTAATAGTTTCTAAATCTCTTGGTTTTTACAATGATTTCCGGGGGAAAAAAAGCTTAAATTTGCAAAATATAAATTAAACATTAATACAGTGCAGTGTTGCCTTTCAGCTTTGTAAATTAAGATATCCAAAAGAGAATAACATTTAGCAAGTTTCTCTTCACCCTCCCTACCACAACTATTAACAGCAGAATAAATTTTCAAAATCATTAAATTGCCATTGTTCATGTTTCTCCTATTGACCGGTGATCTAAACATTCATTTTAGTTAAGAAGGTTTTTAATAGAATGTAACATCTGTTTTATGTTACATGGGAGACAGCAAAATTCTTCCTCTCTGACTGGATTATTAATGTTTGTGCCTTCTATGGAGTAATTCTCTTCATCCGCATCCCCAACACCAGCCCTCTAAAGTGCAACATACCCCCTGATGTAATACATTTTCCTGCTAACTGTACAATACTGTAGATACCATAACTTTAATGTGACATGCTGGTATTTCTTTTTTAAACCACAAATGCACTTCTTATTTTCAATCACAAATTTAAATTTCCTGTATATTCCCAGCTCACCAGGCATTTTTCTTTTAAAACTGCTGAATAAAAATAAGTGAATTCAATTTTTTGACTTGTCATCTCATTTTTTATAGTCCTCTCCAAATCTGAGAATGGAAAAGTAAAAAGATATTTCTTTTTAACCTTTTACTATTAAAACAACTTTAGTCTAAAAGACACCGTAAAATGCTTCTATTTCTTAAAAGTGATTTCAGACCATGACACACGTAAAATTATTAAAAATAATGTTTGCATTAAATTCAGGACAAATAACTTTTAAAAAGGCATTCATCCAATGTTCATCTCTATAATTATTTTAAAATGAATATTTTTAAAAGGCCTCAAATTTGACATATATTCCTCATTTTATTGGAGATTTATACCAAGATTTGAGGACATCTTGATTTCATTGATTAAAGTGAAAATAAAACAACATGCCAAATGGGTTACTACTGTATCGTTGTATTTCTATTACCTACGGTTTTTCTTGTGCAATATTTTGTTCTTTATGAATGAAATTTGACAAAATCGAGACAAACCACATCATTACTGATGGTTCTCAGTTCTTCAGTTCATTTCCCTTGCTTAATTCTAAGAAAACTACATATGGTTTAAACCACTGGTATTTTTTGCTTTCTGCCAATACACAAACCATCCTTTCTTTGTGCTGAAAACATTCCCATGAATAATTATAATAGTCTCCAAAGAGACCAGATGGTAATAAACTCTAGAGCAGATCTGGAAGCTAACCATAAATTTACCTTTTCATAGTCTCACCATCATAATATGGTTCTTTGTGCTATGAATTTAAAAAATACTGGTGACAGAAACAATATGAGTATACTTTATACTTACACAAAAAGATACACAGTAATGTCTTTCATAACCTCACAAACCTCATTTTATACTGCTATCAAAAATTTTCAGTGGAGCATCAGCTTGATAGAGTATGACATTACTAATCACATTATATAGTGATTTTTTATATTGGCAAAATTACTCCTGAAGAAAAACTCAAGAAATATGATCCAGCTAAAGGCAACAAATGATTTCAACATTAAAGAAATGGAAATACAGGCAAATATTACATAGAATTGCTACTGATCTTTATTCTGCCATTCTTCTGGGAAATACAATGAAATTATTCTGGCATTGCTACTGCAATAGAAGTAAAATGGTTTATATAATCATGTATCAATCTATTTAAAACTTATCACATTTCAGAGAATAAAAATCAAGAGTGGGTCTCATGATTCAAATCTTTCAAAATGCATTGTGATACATAACATTAAAATTTAGGCATTTCCCACGTAAGTAAAAAACAAAAGCCAAAGAGCAGTTTATTTTTATACTTTCTGATTTAAGCTACAATATTAATGCATATATTAGCTGCATTTTCTGTATGCATTGTAATATTATTATTTGTAATGTTACTGGTATTAAATTATTCTTATAGCTCAAAACATTTAATATATAAAGTTGTGTGGCAACAGGAAGATAGAGGAAAAAAGAGAAATAAGGGGAGAAAAAGAATGTTTAAATATAAACAGGAAATGTAAAAGCAGGTGGAGGGAGAGATAGCAGAAAATGAGAATAAAAACAATGTCTGTCCAAAAGGTACTTTATCTTTTTGATTGCTACTGCAAATAAGTTTTATAGTTTGTTTATATAGCCTATTAATTTAAGTGCCTCAATATTTTAATTTTAAATCCAGCTAATTTATTATTTGTTTACAACAGTAAACATTCCACTGGGATTTTTCACAACAGAATCGACAAAGGGTGCTAATTTATTTCCCTATGTGTTCTGTAAAATATAAGGCAAAGACTGGAGTTTAGAGACACAGGTTCTATTAAGGAAGTGTATATCTGTTTTATTTAATGCATGTTGCTTTAGCATCTCCAGAGATCCTACTTCTCTTTTGTTTTAATGCTAGGTGATCAAGATAATAGATTTTGTAATAGTGAACCATCCTTGCATTCCCAGAATTCACCCTACTTCTCAATTTGGTCACTGACTATTACTAATGTGATATTAGATTCTATTTCCAAATATTGTAGCTGGATTTTAAACAAAAGTATTAATCTATACTTTTCCTTTGGTTTTATACCCACTTCTTTTTCTTTCTATTATCCTTGCTGGGTTATGGTATCCATATGAGACTAGCCTGGAAGAATAGAATCTAGAATGATTTTTTTCTCCTATGCTTCTCAATGGTTTTATCATCTTAGAATAATCTGCTTCTCAAAGTCTGCTGCATTTTCCAAGTGAAGTCACCTAGGTCTTGTACTCTTGTGGAGATGAAGCTCTTTGATAATCTGCTCTATTTCTTATATGAGCATTATACCGTGTAATTTCCTATTTCTTTTTAGAATGAATTTTGGTCATCTATTTACCTCAGGAAATTGTTTACTCTATTTAAGTAATGCAATGGATATAAATGTAAACTCTCAATGAGATCTTCTCTTTCGTACATCCTATTGATAAAGAAGATGCTGAATACACTCTGAATTGTAGGGAATGTATTAAAACCAAACATGTTCATTTAGTCCTGATGGAAATAAAAATTGGTAAAATGTTCATGTGGACAAATTCAACAGTTTCTATAAAAATTTACCTTGCCTATGCTCTTCAAGTTAGCAATTCTATTTTTAGGGATAAAACAGATGGAAAATAACATGTATATCAAGGTAATCCTGAAGCATCTTTGTAAGCCATCTAAATGTCAAAAAGTAAGAAATTCATTGAACAAAATATAATGCTATCACAGAATGGAACAATATAGCCATTAAAAAGAATCACTCAGATCATTTTTGTATGGATATGGGAAAAAAAATCCAGATATAAAACTCGTGTATACAGTATAACATATTCCTAAAATATACATTAATAGATATGCACACAGTTGTAAAGAAATAGACTATTCTTTTTCTTGGAAGGATACAAGAAATTTGTTACAGGAAATCACATCTAATGAAAGGAACTGGGTGAACAAAGTATGGTCACAGGAAGAAAGCCTACTTTTCACTATATACTCAAACATCTAAAATTTCGGACTTAGCACCTATTAGATCCTTCTGCTGTGAGCCTCTGCATAGGCTAACAGAGTATCCCCATGACAGAGCAGTTAACTCTTCCATTATGGGCATTCCAAAAGAAAGTAATGTGGAAGCAAGAACGTCCTTAGTGGCCTAGCCTCAGAAATAGCATCTCATTAATGCCAACACATTCTATTCATTCGAAGCAAATTATTAAGGCTGTCACATTCAAGAACAGGGAAATTTCTTTCTTTTAAATGAAAGAATGTCAAAGAAGTAGAGAGAGGAGTTCCCTTGTGATTGAGTGGGTTAAGGATCCAGCATTGTCACTGCTGTGGCTCTGGTTACAACTGCAGCATGGGTTCAATCCTGGCCTGGGAACTTCGTCATGCTATAGGTGTGACCAAAAACAAAACAAAAAAGAACTTGAGAGAGATACTTTCAAATAACTAAAATACACATTTTATATTTTAGAAAATACAAACAAGAACGTGAAAAATTAAATGAAAAGATGCATTTAATTCTGTGGAAGACAAACTTTTATCATTAATCCAAAGGATGATAGAGAGTATTAGATTTAACTTTTATGAAATGACAACAGACTTCAATCCGTAAGCTGGTATCTAAAATCCAACTCATAATTCTGAGAAGTCATAGCAGAGCAGTAATTTAATAAATGTATGACTAAAGGACTATTTTGAAAATAGCTCTGTTCAGTGCAATCTATCAATGTACACCACCTATTCATATAAATATTTTGTGAAAACACTGAGAAATTAAATCTCAAAATCGTTAAGGATGATGATAGTAAAGTTTATTTACTTACTTATTTTTTGCTTTTTAGGGGCACACCCACGGCATATGGAGGTCCCCAGGCTAGGGGTCTAATTGGAGCTGTAGCTGCCTGTCTATGTCACAGCCACAGCAATGTGGGATCTGAGCCGCGTCTGCGACCTACACCACAGCCCATGGCAACACCGGATCTCTAACCTACTGAGCGAGGCCAGGGATTGAACCTGCAACCTCATGGTTCCCAGTCAGATTTGTTTCCGCTACGCCACAACGGGAAATCCTAGTGAAGTTTAATAACATTTGTGATAATGATTTTATGTGCCAGCACCTTAACTACTAGTATATACTATTCCTATCTTTATTTTACATTACACCCTCACAACTCCAAATGTACAGTGTGCATTTTATACAGTGTAGAATGAGTAAAGTGAGGTACAGGAAGGTTATGTAAACTTGCCCAATATCATCTGTAGCAAAAAGTTTGTTATGTAACCTAAATATACAACTCCCAGAACTAAGCACCGTATTCAAGAAATATACTGTCCTTAGCTCATTTTCCTTCATTTTGAATATGGCTTTTACATTATTTTCCCTAAGATTATGTTGGGTAGCTCTATGAAACTATACGATATACAGCGAATTTACTTTAAAAAAAAAAAAAAGCAAAATGTGTTCTCCCCCAACAAATATAGAATTGTAGAACTATATAAACACATATACTGGCTCACATACAACTGGAAAATCAAAAAGAGGTTACTGTCATTTTTTTCTATACTTTTCAATTTTCTAACATGTGTTCTAAGTTTAACAATTAAAACCATTTTTAAAAATCATAAGGAATAGTACAAATATGGGGGGATGAGGGTAAAGTATCACCCGGCCACAACTTCTTGAAAGATGTAATTACAGGTAGAGGAGTCCAATGGCTGAGCCTGATATTCCACCTATTACACAGTCACTCCAAAAGTATGAGCCCTGTCAAGTCAGCTTTGTACACGTCCCAAGCAATGTACATTACTTGTAGTCACTGCTGCTATAAAATTAAGATTCATCCCTTAGGGGCCTAAAGGAGATGGTTTAGAATTGATAGTTCGTGCTTTTAAAAAATTGCAACACTGACTACATTATTAGTGACTATGATCTTTCACGTTTAGTATAATTTTCCTCGGGGTAGGATTAAATCTATAAGTTTTGTTAAGGGAAAATGACCCATTTTAAATAATTTAAAGTGGTGCTCTCTATGCTTACAGTTTTAAAACATTTCATTATTTAAGACAAATGATACATTTATATAAATGCTTCACAGAGATATTACTTTCCAGTTCCCGAACATTTTAAAATAACTAACGTATTTCAAATATTACTTTCCTATGTTAGTTATATTGAATCTACTCAACGAACATTTCATTCAACTTTTACTAAGAGAAAAGGTAAAAACTGTTACACAAGACTTAAATCCCTAGAAGTCAATAAATATAAGTAATTACTATTAACACGATTGAAAATAATTTGAGCTATGAAACATATTATTTTAATAAACAATTAAAATAAACTAGATACCAGCTTCATAAAGGACTATAATTGGTATTGCTTACATGAAATCAAATTTCTCTAAGTTTCTTACTTTTTCAGATCTCAGACTTTTAAATTCTCAAAATTTCCAGTTTTCTGTTACGTTATAAAATCACTTCCAAATATACAAATAGTAAATGACAAAGTTCTGTAACTATACACCACCTGCAATCCATCTGCTATTCCTACCAAAAACAGAGTTTCTCAATGATCAGCTAACAACCAGACATCCATCCTATCTTCTTCCTTATTTGAAAAGTTCACTGCGTAGCTAACTTTCATGTAGAGACTTTGAGAAAGAAGGAAATTATAGTTCAAGATGGCATGGACAGCAATTCCTACCAAGTATGGCCTACACAAATGAGGCCAAGGATTGTATCACTGCGTAACGGATCTAAATGCAACAATGGGAGGGACCCAGGTTGGAGAGTGGAATGAAATTAAGGTTCCTAGGTCAAGTCTTCATTTTACCTCACCAACTCCTGCATGTACATGCATATATATTTATAATTTAGGACCAAACATATGCAGAGGTTAATTTCAAAAGAGAAACTGTAATTCATCCTATTTACCTTGAACTTATTTCAAATTCCATTAACAGAAGAGCAGGCCTTTCATTTCGTAATAATAGAAATGTTAAACGGGTACAAATTTAAATATTTATATTTATAAATCAATGTGAATATATTCTCCTGAAAATGCCAATGATGAAATGAGAACCTTGACTGGTATAGGAATAAAAGCAGAAAACAGGAATTACTGGCTCTAAATGGAAGGCAACAATGCCTCTGAGGGGGAAAATAAAACATAAGAAATGAAGAATGGGAGTTCTGAATATCTAGTCATCTTTAAAGATGCAATGCACATCTTTAGAGATGCAATGCACATCTTTAGAGATGCAATGCACATCTTTAGAGATGCAATGCATCTTTAGAAATGCAATGCTGCAATGCACAGGGTAGGACCTTGGAAGCCAATATTTTGGTCCACTTTAATTTAATTTTTTATTTTATTTTAATTTTTTATTTTTTATTTTGTTTTTAATGTTTATTCTATGTTTTATTTATTTATTTGTTTATTTTGCCACAACCTGGCATGTGGAAGTTCCCAGCCAGGGATCAAATATCAGCCACGCCTGCAACCTACGCCACAGGCACGACAACGCTAGATCCTTAACCCACTGCACCGGCCCGGGCCCAGGATGAAACAAACATGTGTCTCAGCAGCAACTTGAGCCACCACAGAGACAACAATGGGCTCTTAACCCACTGTATCACAGTGGTAACTACCGGCTCATTTTCTTACAGTAAAGCTCAGTACCAGGCAAACTGGTCGAACCAGGAACATAATATCACAGATTCTCAATTAAATAATTCATTATTATAGATCACAAAAGTTGATATTGCACTACAACATGCAGACTGTATCTAGGAAGAATGATGAGCAAATTTCCTAAGATTTAAGACCAACTCAAGTATTTCACAAATGCTAGATTCATTTACTAATTCAAGATTTACATCAATAAGCTATTATATTCAAAAGTCAATTCATAAAGTATTGTTATAATTAAAATTCTGTCTTAAGTATTTTATTTCACATACTTTGAATTTCTTCTCCAGTAGAATAAGAAAATTTTGTGATAATACTCAAAATTTTAAAAACATTATTTTTTTAATATACTTAACTTGAATATCATCAACTAAATTCAGGGCTTTATGGAGAACCCTAAATGATTATGTTTTAGAAATGCTTTAAAAGTCCTTATTTACATAGCACAAAATGTGGTAGAAGTAAAATTCAAACCTTTGATTTACTCTCAAAACTCAGCTAATTTGTCCACTCTTTCAAATAATAATCATGACGTTATTTTATTAGATATGATGAATATCTTACGATAGCATGTGTCCAAAAGAATGTAAACATCTTCAAAACCAACTTATAAAAGGGTATTCATTAGAGCCCCATATTTTACTTTACCATGTCAATTAGTTATGTGATAAACCACCATTATGTTGCATTATTCGAATGAGTCCTCCAATTAGAGATAATTATATAACTAACTGTATATATATCACGGATTTTTAGGATACTTTTGAAATGATTGTTTTTACAGAATAAATATAAAATTTTATAAGTCCATGAAATAACACACCAAAAATCAAACCCAACTAAAATAATGATAGTTTAACAGCACAGCTAAGCTTTTTTCATCATTTACTACATGTCAAGCACTTTCCTAGGAAAACTGCATTTATTTTTTTTAATAAACTACAAGGTTGATACTGTTTTTGAGTTATCATTTCATCTTGTGGAGAAACTATTCCTCAGAGAGGTTAAGGCTAGTCAGTATAATTTTTTTTTCTTCTTTTTTTAGGGCCAGAGGTGTGACATATGTAAGTTCCCAGGCCAGGGGTTGAATCGAAGCTACAACTGCTGGCCTATGCCACAGCCATAGCAATGCCAGATCAGAGCCACTTATGTAAATTACATCACAGCTCACAGCAATGCTGGATCCTTAACCCACTGAGTGGGGCCAGGGATTGAACCTGCATCTTCATTGATACCAGTCGGGTTCGTTTCCACTAAGCCACAATGGGAACTCCCAAGGGTAGTCAATATAAAAGTGAACTAGGACGAGACTCTAAGTCATTGCTGCCAAAGATTATACTCTTTATTATAAACTTTGTATATGTTGCTGTCAATATATATTAATGTATGACATTCAAAGAAAAAAATTCAATAAATAGATTAAAATACACATGATTACACAACAGTTATGTTTTGAGCTTGGGAAAAAATAAAATTAATACAAACCAGAGAATCAAGCAGTAAAGAAAAATGCAGCTTTCTCATACAGGATTATGTCTATTGATCAGTTCAATCACTCAGAATATGCTCTCTGAGAGTCTTGTAAGCGATACAGATTGTTGGAGACGCTGAGGACACACAGCAGGGAACAAAACAAAGCGCCTGCCCTCATAATACTTACATTTCAATGAATGTAAAGGTAATAAAAGGAAAAAATATTGAAACAATACATTGTATGCAGCAAGAGGCTAAAAAGGAAAAGCAAGTATGTTATCAACTCAACAGCTATGCTTAATATAAATTATGAAAATACAAGGATTAGAATTATTCTTCCCCAGTACAGAGCATGTACCATATTATCATTTTTGAGCCATTTTGTGTTTATAAATTATAAGTTACTTACAGCAATAATTCTTATGTAAAAAAAACAAAAAAAAAAACAGAAAATTAAACCAAACCTGTAGAGACACAAGTGAAATTCACCACCCCACCAAAGTCAGTTTTATAATACTTATAGCTTGATTTCATGGACCACATATATCTCTGGTCTTCGAATTCTCATTTTAACTACCCGAAATCTCTTACCTGTTCACTCACTAATTATGAGTTAAATAAAATTGTGGACGTGTGCATTTATATCTAAGAGCCATGATTTTACCCTTTTAAGAACGTCAGCCTATAGAAGTACTGTGATTATTCCTATTTTATGGAAGAGGAGCTAAAACTTGAAAAGGTTACATGACTTGCTCAAGTTTACACTTGCCCAGCTTTGCTTGCTGCATAGCACACCCCTACACTTCAATCACTATGCTAAGCTAAAATTTAGAGTATTTTGTTTTTTACTTTGTTATCTCAAGTATCTGATCACCAAAAGTACCAAAGAACACAGAAACTCTAGAAAAGCTTATCTTTAAAAAAATATGGCAGGAGTTACCATCGTGGCTCAGTGGTTAACGAATCCGACTAGGAACCATGAGGTTTTGTGGTTCGATCCCTCACCTTGCTCAGTGGGTTAAGGAACCGGCGTTGCCGTGAGCTGTGGTATAGGTCACAGATGCGGCTCGGATCCCGCGTTGCTATGGCTGTGGCACAGGCTGGCAGCAACAACTCCGATTAGATCCCTACCCTGGGATCTCCATATGCCGCTGGTGCAGCCCAAAAAAGGCAAAACGCAAAAAGGCAAAAAGACAAAAAAAAAAAAAACATATATATATATATATATATATATATATATATATATATATGGCAGTTGATAGTATATAATTGACTGCTCTAATTTAATTGGCGTAATTCCCGTCATGGAGCAGTGGAAATGAATCCAACTAGGAACCATGAGGTTGTGGGTTCGATCCCTGGCCTTGCTCTGTGGGTTAAGGATCCGGCATCGCCGTGAGCTGCGGTGTAGGGTACAGACACCACTCTGATCCCGCGTTGCTCTGGCTGTGGTGTAGGCCGGTGGCTATAGCTCCGATTAGACCCCTAGCCTGGGAACCTCCATATGCCGCGCGTACAGCCCTAGAAAAGGCAAAAAGACCAAAAAAATAAAATAACAATAATAATAATAATAATAAAAGAAAGAAAAAACAATTTAATTGCCAAAGTCTTCCTCAATGTCCAACCAAGCAAATGAAAAATTTTCCCCTCAGAAGAGGTCTGACTGGAATTTCCATTGTGGCTCAACAAACCCGACTAGTATCCATGAGGATGTGGGTTTGATCCCTGCCCTCGCTCAGTGGGTTAAGTATCCTGCACTGCCGTGAGCTGCAGCATAGGTCACAGACACAGCCCGGATCCCGCGTTGCTGCGGCTGTGACTGTGGCATAGGCTGGCAGCTATAGCTCCAATTCAGCCCCTTTCCTGGGAACTTCTATATGCTATGAGTGCAGCCCTAAAAAGAAAGAGAGAAAGAGAGCAAGAGAAAGAGAGAAAGAGAGAGAGAGAGAGAGAGAGAGAGAGAGAGAGAGAGGTCTGACTTTATTTTTCAGTTCAAATAAATATATTAATCCATAAGACATTTATTTTAATAGTTCCTGAATGACAATTACAAAATAGAATGAAAAGAAATGGAACCCATGCAAGAATTTTATCCCCTGCATGAAATAAGGTCCTGCCACTTGCAGTTTTTCTTACTGCTTTGCATAAGAGACACAACCTCAAACTGTACCCACGTTTAATGTCATACCATGGGACAATGTACCACAATAAGGTTCAAACCTTAAGTGTAAAAGGAACGCTTTCCCTTATACAGTGTATACTTACGTGTGTTTAGATTTGTACTATACAACCTCAGAGCATAACTACTGAGACAAAACTAAAAGCATATTTTACTAACACTGGTAAAGAATCCCTCTTATGTTAAGAAATAATGGAAAGAGAAAAGAGGAGAAGGGATAAGGAAGGAAGTGATAAAACAAGAGTTTACTTTACAGTAAAGAATGCAACCTAGAAGAGTGTCACATTAAAAATATCATTTAGGAAAACAAATGATACTTAGTTTAGCTACTCAAGTCTCTCACAGTCTAATTCAACAAAGAAAAAGATTACTAAAGAAGGGAGGTACTAATTCATATTTAAAATGTTCAATTGCAAGGAGAAATTCACAATTTGAATAGTCTGTTTTGTAAGAGTCAAGCTACTTATAAAGTTATTCAGTAATCTTGAAATTGGCGTTAAAAGGCATCTCCTTTTTAGTGACATAAAGGTTTGACAAGACTCTGTGTTGCATCACCATCTGCCACATCCTGCTCTGATATTTATAAATATAGTTGTGCTATTGACGTTTCTACAACTGCACCAGGTGTAAAGCATTAGAAGGGAGAATTCTCTTTGATCACTCCAATGTCGTTTCTTCTCTTTAGATCTGAGCCGTCTGGACTGTTCCCAGATTCCCAGAGATATGTCTACTAAAATGTGTTTTAATCTCTAACTAGTTTTTCCAGGTGAAACAGGTCACAAAAAGAGATAATCAGAATAATATACATTCATACAGAAAAGTCAATTCAATTAACTGTTTTATACAACAGTTTACAGAATGAGGCTCTTGATTTTCATCAATTTTAATTTTTAAATAGATGACTTAATTGGAAATGCTACATGGTTCTTAAAATATCAACTCTACAATTTTGGGTTAAACATGTTTTTATTCATTCAAACACTACTATATAAACTTAATAAAAAATGGTTTTAGTTATTCAATATACACAGAGTTTGGGAAAGCTTTAAAATAATTCCAAACACTGGTTCATTACATGATGTTTGCATGAAAAAAAAAAAAAGTTAAAGCACCTCCCTCCAACACCCCCAGGCTGCAATATGTATAAAACAAACATACTGGCACAAGACAGTTCTCTCAAAATTCCATTAAAAAAAAAAAAACCTGAAAACTTGGTTAAAATTTTACTAGAAGTTAAATAAAAATGTGGAGGCTTAGCTAACTCGGAGAGAGATAAACAGAAAGATTGAAAAATCAATTCTCGGAGGACCAAGGTTAGGAATTAGAAATAAGAATATAAGAATTCAAGAAGAGACAAAGCTAAACATTAAACACTTATATGAAGAAAATAATCAAATCTGTTACTGACGGATTTATATGTATTATTAAGGAAGAAAATTTGTAATAAGGAACATATTGTACATCCTTAGAAGAAAAATGGAGGACAGAGGGCTATTTGGCAAGGAATATATACAAATTTAATAGTTTTCACCTGAATTTCAAATACAGTAAAGAAAGAAGTACTATTTTATCCCCAAGATCTCTGCTATAAATAAGAGAAAAAATAGATTATATTTAGAAAATGACAGTTATTAAAACAAGAATAATTACTCTTTCTTATTGAATAGAGTATCATAAAAACCCATATAACCTCAACGTTTTGGGGAATAATAAGGAGAAGAAATATTGGTACCAATGAAAGTCTCCTTATATTCCAGGAAACAAAAAAAATTTGATTACATGTCCAGAATATACCCCAAAATGACAAAATTTTAACAAAATCAGAACACTGGAAAAAAACAGTAAACCAATTTGCAGGAAGTTTTAAAACAATGAGCTTATTTAACTTAAAACAATAAAGAAATACTACCCGTAGATGGCCATCAGGCTTCTTAAAAAAAAAATCAGTGAGTTAGAAAAGAGCACAGGAGTTCCCATCGTGGCTCCCACTGTGGCTCAGGGAAACGAATTTGAGTAGTATCCACGAGGACGCAGGTTCAATCTCTGGCTTTACTCAGCAGGTTAAGGATCCGGCATTGCCATGAGCTGTAGTGTAGGTCGCAGACATAGCTCGGATCTGGCATTGATGAGGCTGTGACGTAAGCCAGCTACAGCTCCAATTTGACCCCTAGCCTGGGAAGCTCCACATGCCATGGGTGTGGCCCGAAAAAAGAAAAAGAAGAAAAGAGCATAAATAACCAATGAGCAAAAAAGTATCCAAACACTGGGAGTTCCTGTCGTGGTTCAGCGGTTAACGAACCTGACCAGCATCCATGAAGACGTGGCTTCAATCCTCGGCCCCACTCAGTGGGTTAAGGATCCAGCACTGTCATGAGCTGTTTTGTAGGTCACAGACGTGGCTCAGATCCCGTGTTGCTGTGGCTGTGGAGTAGGCCAGCAGCTGCAACTCTGATTCAGCCCCTAGCCTGGGAACCTCCATTTGCTATGGGTGTGGCCCTAAAAAGACAAAAAGACCAAAAAAAAAAAAAAAAGTATCCAAACATCAAGAAAAATGCTGTCCCTAAGAAGCATGAAAGAAGAATTGGTTTACTCAGAACTGTATTTGAAACGAGGGATACTTGATTCTCTCTGACACCCTCCAGTTCTTCCCAAACTGAAGCAGACTATAAGAAGTGGAGAGAGTACTTGAAACACTACTCAAAATCTCTAACAAATGGACAAGTCAAAACCTGAAGGAAGAGAGAAAAATCTCCAGTAAGGAGAACAAACAGAAGTTTTTCCAGTCACAACACATGGGTTCTAATTCTGACCCTCTTAGTTACTGACCATGGCGTTTTTATCTATCTTATTTAATCAGAATTCTTATCATTAAAATGAAGATCACATCCTTTTGTCTGTCTCATAGGCTGTTGTAAAACTCTAGAGATTGAGAGAATATACAATAGTGTAAAGTAAAGATTGCAGAAAGGTAATACAAAAAAGTTAAGTAGGTAAGGTTTATGAGGCTGTATAAGAACAGAAAACAGCAGGCCAGTGGTCTTAAAATACAATGATCAGCATTTTAGAATGCCAACTCAGGAACAAATATATCAAAAGTACATATCTATAGCTATGTATAATATATATAAATATATAGATATAGTGATATAAAAACTAATTATGGAGCAAATTAATGTAGTATGCAGAACTCTTTCACAGAGGCATTAAAACAAACAAACAAACCATTATGTAGGCCAACATACGAAATTGCTGGAATTGCAAAAGAAGAGAGAAGTATAGAAAAAAACATTTAAAGACATTATGACCAAAAATTTTCCAAATTTGATACATGTACATACACATTCAAGAAGCTCAATGGGAGTTCCCATCATGGCTCAGTGGTTAACGAATCAAACTAGGAACCATGAGGTTGCGGGTTCAATCCCTGGCCTTGCTCAGTGGGTTAAGGATACGGCGTTGCCATGAGCTGTGGTGTAGGTTGCAGTCACAGCTCACATCCTGCGTTGCCGTGGCTGTGGCGTAGGCTGGCGGCTACAACTCTGATTAGACCTCTACCCTGGGAACCTCCATATGCCGTGAGGGTGTCCCTAGAAAAGGGTAAAACACAGACAACACACACACACAAAAAGAACTGATAGAAACACACAGAGAAACACGAGGAGGTTGCAAAGAAGGACAATTACGTGAAGATGAAGGAAAAGAAGATCAGAAAAAACCAAGTTGCTAACACCTTGATATTAGACGTCTAGGTCTGCTTAACCTGTGAGGAAATTAATTTCTCAAGTTTACGCCACCTACTCCATGTATGGTTATGGTGGCATGAACATACCAACACAGAACTTAAATTATTTATTATCCTGTATTATTTATTTTTCTGTCACATAAGTGCTATTATCTTAAATATAGTAATAGGAATAGTTAATAGTGACAAATAGCTATAATTAAAATTAGGACTAAATAGTATGTATAAGAAAACATAATAATTGGGTTTTTTGTTTAAATAAATACAGCAACTTATTTTAACTTTTCCTTAACTCTTTATTAGACTCAAACTTTTATAAGCCATATTGTATATTGTTCCTTTTTGTCCCATGAAATAAAAAAAAAATTTATTCTGTGTGTTTTTTTTTCCAGTAATACTTCTCTGAACCTGATTAGAATTATTACGACACCTTCTTAAATGTGTGGTAAAGCTGAGTATAGTTAAATGTAAATTTCATTTTGACTTATGGCATTGCTTTTATCGAATCCACATGATGCCATCAAGCTAAATATCCTTCCAACAATAGCATTTGAGCATGGAATACTTAGGATTTCACTAATAGTAATAGCGGGTGCTTAGAAATATAAGAATTGGTTTCTGTCTCTACAAAATATTTACCTACCCTGAATCTAAATGCTTGCTTTGATATTCAACTGTATATTCAGTCATGTCCTTTCCATTTATAGATTCATTACACATACTATCTATGGCTAAAATGAACATTACTCCAAAACATTCCAAAGCACAACAGTGATTTCAACAGTGCTGTCAAAGTTGGATTCCAAGTTGCAGTTTTAGTAAAGAAATTGAGAAAATCCCATATAAGTTAGCTGCCCTTTGATAGTAACCTTTTCCCCTCGATATAAAGCAGTCATATTACATAAAACTTAGTCATATGTTTGTTGTATGAGTTCCCTCCCACCGTCAGGTTCCTTATGGCATCTTCAAATATCATCAAATACTTCTGAAGAAATAGCATGCAAATTTTTGTTTTACTGTAATCCTTCCATTCTCATCTTAAATGTATTACCACACTAGACAAGAACATTCTTCTTGCCTCACATTTCAAAAATATTATACTGCAAGACATATTTTCTAAGTCCAGCAACAATTACAGCCATGTTTTAGGCACATGTCCAAAGAAGCTAACTCCTTCTATTTCTTTAAAGTAAGAAATCACATGAAGTATATCTGTATATTTTAAGAAAACTAAAAAGTGACGAAAAACATTCACTATGAGAACATCAATCACAGGCAAGCAAATCACATCCCTTTTTAGCAGTGTTGTATACAAGGTGTGCAAGATATTTAAAACAAAATCTTTTTATTTTCATTAATAAGGAGTTTACATTGCAGAGAATTTGCCCAAACTTAAATTTGCACTGTCAAGTATAGAGATAAGAAAAGTCTAGAACTGCAGCTGGACATAACAATATTTTGTTTTATGTTGCCCGTGGTTTCATTAAAATCTTCAAGAGCATGTTTTAATTAATTAAAGTATCTAACAGGTCATGGGAACATTTTCTTGTTGACAAGATTTATCACATCACTTCACATCAAAGTATGATTGCTGGTAAGATATGACAGAATGCGCTCTACATTGTCAAGTGTTAACCTTTACTGTCCATATGACTTTTGGTTCTTTCATAGAGACAATGATTTTTGCAAATGTTCCTGCACATTTTTTCATAGTTCCTAAATTATTGTTGTTAAAGTACTGAACAAGGAGAAATTGATCTAATCCTGGTGTTGCGTAGGGAAATTACCTTGAAGCCCTGGTAGAGTACAAATACATACATAAGCAAGCTATCCCAGAGGGCACACAACAGAAAAGGCTTTCTGACCAAATTAAGATGTTGAAATCATAGATTTATCTATGTAAAACACATAACAAGAAGCAAAGGAAAGAGATGGGGTAAGTTAACACTCACGGTGCAAATAAGTATAAGGAACACACTCCTGAACGTTCAAACATCATCTGCCTTTCACCTCATCTGCCCTCCCTCATGATGATGGTATAGTTATGAGAACCTATTCTCAACCATGCTCACCTACAGTTTGAGCAAGCGGGTCCTCAGACAGGAGTCCCTGGGAGATATTAAAAAGCAAGGACATTAAAGCTTGGATATCATGGCTTTGTTTGCCTCTCCTGGATTATATGCATATGGAGCCACCAGAAGGAGAACATAGTAAGTTTCACTAATGAGTCATCTTCTTATGTGAGGTGATATAACTCTCAGTCCAGTGGTATATGATCATAATATGGTCTTTCCATCCCTTTCTATCTAGAAGTAATACCTGTTTGTTACAATGCAGTTTTATTCTATCTTTAACAGTCTTATCAGATACAAACCTACTTGCTATTTATATTTAACAACTCTAATCAGCTTTGCCTGTTTCCCAAGCTACTTACTTATTTACTACCTGTACTTAAAATATCCTGTTTTGCCTCAATCTTATAAGCTACCATTTTAATATCTATGATTTCATCTATCCTGTTATTTTTCTTGTATTTACAGAATAACTGAATTATTTTCAAAACACCTATTGCATAAAACACATACAGAAAAATCACATTACACATGGTATAGACTAAAAAAATATATAGAATTAAATAGCTTATGAATACTTTGATGATGATCAAATTCTTATCTATAGTTCACAGCACCTGGCAGCCATTCAGTTGGTGTAGCTATAGTGAACTGATATGTGTTGTACAATATTTGATTTTTCAGTCATCTAGAATGATATATAAAATGGAAGGCTGCAATCCAGCTGTTTTCCAAGGTGAAGGAGAACACAAATGGATAAGAAGACAGTAACTCAAAACCAACCAATCAAACACACGAACACAAAACAAAGCCCAGCACCTTCCCTGGTGGGCTGTTTCTGGCTAGACTTTTTAGACAGCTTAAAGCCTAACCTCATTCATTCACCACATTAGATTCAAGTAAGACTACATCAGGACTGCTCCCACTAAAGCTCTAATTATTTTAGCAGGTTTTACTTACAATTTAGACAACACAGCTTACGTTACTAGTTACGAAAAGGGACAGTGACTAGCACATAGCAAATGTCCGTAAATACCTTCTTTATGTACAAAGGAATCAGTTCTTCCTATTGATGAACCAATGAAAATCTGAGAAATTCTCCTGAAGAAAAGTGCTTTTAAAGGAATGTTTCTCAAACTGTGTGGTTTTCCAGTCATAAATTATAATTGGACAATTATATATTTGGATCATCAATCAGGAAGGAAAAGCACTCTCAAAATATTAGGGAAACCAAAAAGCCAAACAAGATGTTCAATTGAAGACTAGACCAAAATAAGTATTTCTGAGTGGATGAGAGCCACAAATCTGGTTGTCTGTCCATGAATGGGTAAACTGACATTTTATGAAGATGAAGAAAATTCAGGGAAATGGGCTAGGGTGAAAACCCTTCAACCCTAGTGGATTCCAAATTTTCTTTTAAAAAACAGTATAATTTTTTAAAACATTCATAATGTCATTAATCTGTATGAATTACATCTGAGCTAAGCTTTAACCTCTAGATTTACAGATGAAAGGGCCAGAAAAGCAGCTCATGTTTTCACAGCCAGTACAGTGACAAAGCCTGAACTCAAATCCAGTTCTAATGAACTCCCAATGGTCTAGGAGCAAGCCTATGCTCTTGACTTGGTATGGTGAATCATCGATTATTGAATAAGCAAATGAAATTCATAATCTGAATCAAGTTGATATCACCTCCTATTCAAGTATTTCTAGAATCTACTTTTTAACTTATTTTTTTAATTGTGGTCAAATAGACATATATAAAATGTTTAATCATTTTTAAGCATACAGCACAGCAGCATTAAGGACATTCACCTTGTTGTACAACTATCACCACCATTCACCTCTACAACACTTTTCATCTTGTAAAACAGAAACCCTAGAGCTGTAACTCCTCATTTTACCTCCCCACAAGCCCTGCAAATAACCATTCTACTTCCCAGCTCTATGAATTTGACTAATATAACCATTCTACTTCCCAGCTCTATGAATTTGACTCATGTAAGTGGAAACATCATTACTACTTCTTTTGTGACTGGGTTATTTCAGTTAGCATATGCCCTCAAGATTTATCTGCATCGCAGTATGTGTCTGAATTTCCTCACATTTTTAAAGGCTCATAATCTACCACTATATGCATATAACACATTCTGTTTATCCGTTATTCCTGAAGGACATTTGGGTGGCTTCCATCTTTTAGCTTTTGTGAATTACGCTGCTATGAACAACAGGGTGTACACATATCTCTTCAACATCCTGATTTTAATTATTTTGGGTATGTAACCTGTTTTAGTCTGCTGAGACTGCTATAACAAAATATCACAGACTGGATAGCTTCAACAACAGAATTTTTTTTCTGGAGGCTGGGAAATCCTAGATAAAGTTGATTCGGTTCCTAGAGAGGCTTTCTTCCTGGCTTATAGATGGCCACCGTGTCACTGCCCTTAAGGGGAGGAGGAGGGACAGGGAGAAGGAACATAAGAGTGAAAGGTCTCTGATGTCTCTTCTTTTAAGGGCACTAACTCCTCATGATGCGATCCTTCATGACCTCATCTAACCCAAGGCTGGAAATATCATCATATTGGGGGTTAGGGTTTTAACGTATGAATTTAGGGGGACACAAAGGTTCAGTCCATAACATACTCAGAAGTGGAACTGCTGGATCAGATGGCAGGGTTTTTTTGTTGCTTTTTTTTTTTTCCTTCTTAGTGCTACACCTGTGGCATATGGAAATTCCTGGGCTAAGGATGGAATCGGAGCTACAGCTGCTGGCCTACACTACAGGCACAGCAATGCCAGATCTGAGCCATATCTGTGATCTATACCACAGTTTGTAGCAACACAGTATCCTTAACCCACTGAGTGAGGCCAGGGATTGAACTTGCATGGTTATGGACACTATGTCAGGTTCTCAACCTGCTGAGCCACAACAGGAACTCCCAAATGGTAATTCTTCTTTAATTTCTTGAAAATCCACCATACTGTTTTCCACAATGGCTACACCATCTTATAGTTCCACCAACAGTATATAGGGCTTTGATTTTTCTATATCCTCGCCAACACTTGTTATTTTATATTTATGTGACAGTTGCCATTCTAATGGATGTGTGGTAGGCAGTAAATCTTTTTAAAGAATTAAATTTTACTTGGAAGCAATATGCAAAATAGAAAGCAAAAGTGCTCTGCTTTTAAAATAACACCTCTAGAACAAAGCTAGCAATTACCCTTGCTTCTTTGTGCCAGCCTCTGAGAGATTTCACGAACAGTTTGAGAAAAGTCTTATTAGAATGAAGACTGCTAAACTAGTCTTATGTTAGGGAGAAGGTGAGAGTTCAAGTTGGGCAGAGAAAAACTGCAAATCATGGGTATCTCTTTCAATTTTCCTAATTCAAAGTTAAAACTTCCTAAAATTTAGGATATAAGATAAAAATCATACTGGAAAAAACAGGAATTGTGATTCAACTAAGAACTGAACACCATGTTAGAGGTGCACTTGGGAAAATATATTGAGTTTTGCCTTCAACTTTCTAGAAACTGGCAAAATCACAGAAGTGAGTACTGATGCATTTTTATTCTGATTCTTATAAATTTGTCTCTTAGGGCTAGAGATGATTGCACCTATTATATGATATTGTACCTAATAGCTTACAGTTCTCTCTTTCCATTCCCATCCCCAAATATATTTTTATAATAATAAAAGCTTCAAGAATATGATGATCCAAGTCCATTATGAACACTTGTATCACCAACATCTAACAAACCACCAGGCACACAGCAGGAATTTAAATGATGACGAAGAAGTAGAGGAAAAAAGAAAAGGAAAAATTAGGATATTAGTTAAGAGAAGAGAAATAGTAAGTTTCACAATGTAATCAAGAATTTTGGGGCGTTCCTGTCATGGCTCAGCAGAAATGAATCTGACCAGTATCCATGAGGTTGGAGGTTTGATCCCTGGACTCATTCAGTGGGTTAAGGATCCAGCGGTGCCATGAGCTGTGGTGTAGGTCACAGATGCGGCTCGGATCTGGCATTGCTGTGGCTGTGGTATAGGCCAGGGACTAAAGCTCTGATTCAACCCCTAACCTGGGAACCTCCATATGCCATGGGTGCAACCCTTCAAAGACAAAAAAAAAAAAAGAATTTTGGACACAAGAACAGCTCTCATTTATTAATAAATCTATCACATAGCACATAGTATTATACAGATTAACAAATGTTGGCTGACTTGAACTGAAATGCTCTGTATATGGTATAAGGAGATCACTAAAGTTAAATGAGGTCCTAAGAGTGGGGGCCTCATCCAACAGAACTGGCATTTTTGTTAGAGGAAGAAATTCTCTCTCCCTCTCTCTTTCTCAGCACAGACAAAAGCTCACACATGAGGACATAATGAGAAGGCTGCCATTTACATGCCTCCTGGAGGCTTCACCTGAAACCAAACCTGACAGCACCTCGATCTCAGATGGCAACCAGCCTCCAGACTTAAAAAAATAAATTTATCTTGCTTAAGCTACCCAGTCTGTGGTACTTTGTTATGCATCCTGAGAAGACTAACACAAATATCTAAGAACAAAAAGTAAACTGTCTTTTTTCTATTAAACTTAGCTCACAAAGTCATTGCCAGAATGTTTACAAAAAAAAAAAAAAATCAACTGACAAACACAAAGACCTTCTCAGGTCACTGCATACAATATTTACAACCTAAAATATTTTAATACTATAATTAAATTTGAGCTTTGGAAGTATGTATAAATCTATATCTAAATCTAATAAAAGTTCAGTAAAAAGGAAAATTGTTCAACCCTTGTCAATTTTCTACTTCTCCAGTCCTTAATTAAAATTCAAAGGGAAAGCATTAATCAATAAAAAAAATCAAAACAACCTGAGTTCATTAGAGTTGACCTATGACTTGACAGCAGTGAGCAGGATTTTGAGCTAATTCACAAATCGCCGAGGTAAAAAACAGAAGTTTGTAAAGCTTTTTAATGTTTTTCATACTTGGAAGTTGAAATAGAATACTGACACTCCCATTTAAGATTAGGTTACGCTGATGACTTGAAGAGTATATGTCAAAATGAGGGGCACTGGAAGATATACATAGGTATAGATACAGATATATAAACTATACATATATTATATGCATTTTAAAGATACATAGATATGTGTATTTATATGTAACACAAGAAAACTTATAGTATCTTGATAAAAGAATGTCCTTTCTAAGTACTGTATGAAATGAAATCATCAAGTGTAATTATGCTAAAAAAAAAAAAACTAAGTACTCTGGTGCATTAAAAGACACTATATTCAAACTTAAAGTATAAATAACAAATATGGAATACTTCCAGCTTACAGAATTTAAGATGGAATACTATCCATAAAATATGAGGAGTCACTAACACGAAAAATTGTAAAATAACAATCAAAGAATTCAAAAAGTACCTAAGAAGAAATGTTAATGACAACAAACATTCAAAACCAACAAAAATATGCTATAGCAACAAAATATAGACTGGAACAATTATGCACAATGACTGAAAGTCTAAACTCATTTTGCTTTTATTTCTTTATCATCTCTAAAATAATTAACCAACCTGAGCCACTTTAATTGAATTCTGGGTAGAGCCACCAGCATGATATTCAACTTTGAATTTTTTTACAAGTTCATCAAACCTAAAAGAAAATCACAGTAAAAAAAGTAAGTTAGTGTTTCCCAATTGTTAAAATGCACATTTTTCTCATTAGAAGTATATTAAATCATATTACTGAAAATTTATAAATTATAATTATGTTGAACAAATGAATTAAAATATTGTATAAAAATAAATTTGCTAAATGTCCATACTTAAGAGATTTTTCCCATAAATGTTCAACTATAAGAATTTAAAATACATAGGTTTACATATGGTAACCACCTCACACAAGTCGGAAGGGCCATCATTAATAAGTCTACAAATAAAAAATGCTGGAGAGGGAGTGGAGAAAAGGGAACCCTCCTACACTGTTGGTGGGAATGTAAACTGGTACAGTCACTATGGAAAACAATATGGTGGTTCCTCAGAAAACTAAATAGAGAACTACCAAATGATCCAGCAATCCCACTCCTGAGCATGTATATGGATAAAACTATAATTCAAAAAGATGCATGCACCCCCATGTTCATAGCAGAACTACACAATAGCTAAGACATGGAAACAATGTAAATGCCCATCGACAGTCCAATGGGTTAAGAAGGTATGGTGATACACACACACACACACACACACACACACACACACACACACACACACAAAATGGAATACTACTCAGGCATAAAAAAGAATGAAATAATGCCATTTGCAGAAACATGAATGTTAACTACAGATTATCATATTAAGTAAAGTAAATCAGAAAAAGAAAGACAAAATACCGTATCATTTATACATGGAATCTAAAATATGGCACAATTGAACCTATCTACAAAACAGAAACAGACTCACAGACATAGAGAACAGACTTGTAGTTGCCAGGGGTAGTGGGGAGGAAGTGGGATGGACTGGGAATTTGGGCTTAGTATATGGAAACTATTACATTTAGAATGGATAAACAATGAGGACTTATTGCATAGCACAGGCAACTATATCCAATCTCCTAGGACAGACCACTATGGAAAGTAAAATAAAAAATGAATGTGTATATATACATATATATGTATGACTGAGTCAATTTGCTATACAGCAGAAATTGGCACAACATTGTTACTTTAATTAAAAAGTAAATAAATAAATAAAATATATAGACTACAATAACCATTAAACTAAAGGTAAAAATAAAAACTTATAAATTGTTATTGTTTATAAGCAAGGTTTATTTTCCTATATTAAGTGTTGAACTCTAGAATACTTACAAATGTATATTCTAATAAGTTCTAAAAGTTTTAGGGAGTTCCCTTCGTGGCTCAGTGGTTAATGAATCCGACTAAGAACCATGAGGTTGCGGGTTCGATCCCTGGCCTTGCTCAGTGGGTTAAGGATCCGGCGCTGCCGTGAGCTGTGGTGTAGGTTGCAGACGCGGCTCGGATCCCGTGTTGCTGTGGCTGTGGTATAGGCCGGCAGCTACAGTTCCTGTTAGACCCCTAGCCTGGGAACCTCCATATGCCACGGGTGCGGCTCTACATAAAAAAGAGGCAAAAAAAAAGATAAAAGTTTTAGATATCATAAAAGCTATTGTTCTATAATGTAAAGAATTGGGATATTACACTGGGTTATTAATGATTTTAGGCAAGATATGTGGTATCACAATTTCTTTTTCTGCCAATAAAGGTACAGGGAGAGATGATCTAAAGCTTTGATTCTTCATTATTTTGGCATCTGATAATAGCTACAAAACTTCTTTCCAGGACAATACATGTAGTCACTACACATAAAACTTCTCACACAAGAAAATCCATGTAAACTCCTTATACATACTCAGGAAAGGGGCTATGGACAGTGATTCAAGTGAGTCTCAAAATAGATGGCATTTAATAACAGAGACCACAAATCAGTATTCCCTACTTCATATTTTTAACATGTTAGATGCTATGGGAAATATCCGAAGGGCACAGGTATATATCTTAATTTTACCAGCTTTGGAAGGACAAAAGGATGAATATATATGAAAAAGAGAAGATTAGAAAATAACAAGTTATCAAATAAAATGTATTCAATGTAGACAGCAAGTGCTACAAAGGGTCAGTCAAAGTAGAGAAAGATTGAGACATGCGTATTTAAGGAAGATTTCAGTCTTGGAAAGTATTTTCAAAACAAAAAATTTTAAATAGTGCCTTGGGATTCCATCTATAAAACACTGCTATGTCAATAAATACAATTTGCAAAACTGCGCAAAACACTGACAGTGTTATTCACATACGACTAATCATACTAATGTAATAACAACAGGAGAGAAGACAAAGTACACATTCCTAAATGCAGACAGATGGGTAGTTTTGGTAGTTTAGGAAATGCCCCTCCCCCCTCCTCTCCCTCCCTCCCTCATTCCCTCTCTCAGGAATAGAACCCATGCCACAGCAGTGACCCAAGCTCCAGTAGTGACAATAATGGATCCTTAACCACTAGGCCACCAGGGAACTCCAGGAAACATCCTCTTTAATTACTTTCTGAAACACTATCAACTAAGAGTGATATTAGGGATTGGAGAAAAGGAAAGTGAATGAACAAAGTAAACAGAGTAATCAATTGCTATGCTCATTTGAGGTCTTCCACTTTCAAAAGCCAGTTCCTCCAGAGAGATGGGTCCGCCCAGAACCTGTGAATGTAATCTTATTTGAAAAAAAGGCTCTTTGCATATAATACTGTTTTTTATTTATTTATTTATTTTTGTCTTTTTGCCTTTTCTAGGGCAGCACTTGCAGCATATGGAGGTTCCCAGGCTACGGGTCTAATCGGAGCTCAAGTCGCTGGCTGAAGCCACAGCCACAGTAACACAGGATCCGAACCGTGTCTGCAAACTACACCACAGCTCACAGCAACGCTGGATCCTTAACCCACTGAGCAAGACCAGGGACCGAGCCCTCAACCTCATGGTTCCTGGTTGGATTCATTAACCACTGAATCCAACGACGGGAACTCCCTGCATATAATATTAAATTAAGGATCTTGGGATAAGATTCTGCTTCCTGAATTACCTGTGGGACTCCTAAATCCAATGCCAGGTATTCTTACAATGGAGAAAAATAAAGAAAGAGAGAAGAAGACTAGATGAAGATGCAGGCAGAGATTGGAGTGATGTGGACATAAGTCAAGGAATGCCAACACCATCCAAAAGCTGGAAGACACAAGGAAGGATTTTCCCTTAGGCTCTTCAGAAGAAGCTCAACAAACTTCTGCCCCCACCCCCAGCAAGAACTATGATAGTAAATTTCTACTGCAAGCCACCCCAGCTTGTGGTTGCTATAGCAACACAATCCTTTCTCACTTTCTCAAGAATCTTTTCTTAGGTTACAGCCTTCTCTGTTTCATCATTAAGGTCTTCCTTCCAATGACTAAGGATCCAATAGTTATAATATTGGGAAGACCGAGATAGGCCTAAATTTGTTATAGGTACTAAAATAACAGTAAACCAAGTATATAATCTATTGTTTACTTTGTTTTTGTTATTGAAATCTCCCAACACCATGAAACAGAATTTTCTGGTAATAGTGGAAATGTTGTATCTCTGTGTATCCAGAAATGATAGCCATTAGCCAGCCACACATGGCTACTAAACACCTGAAATATCACTAGTGTGAATGATGAACTAAATTTTACATTTTACTGAACTTTAACTTAAATTTGAATATCTACAGCCTCATGAGGTCAGCAGCTGGACTGTTATGGTTTAAAAAGAACATTAGCTTTGCAAGATGTTCTAGAGAAAAAGAATTAACGTGACCAAATAAGTGGAGGAAATGTGGATACGCCATCTCCAGCTTAAATTTTCATAGCATATATCAGCATATTAAAGGCCTTGAGATAACTGAAACCAAGAAACTTGTTTAATTATTACTTAGTTTTCCTAAAACTTAAGGGATCTCAGAACCCTTAGAGGTTTTAGGGTTAGGTTCCACAGCTCACGTTTATTTAATAATTATTGTACATCAAAAGTTACTGTTATAAACGTTTAATCTGGAGTTCCCGTCATGGCTCAGTGGTTAACGAATCTGACAAGGAACCATGAGGTTGCGGGTTCGATCCCTAGCCTTGCTCAGTAGGTTAAGGATCTGGCGTTGCTGTGAGCTGTGGTGTAGGTTGCAGACGCGGCTCGGATCCCGCATTGCTGTGGCTGTGGTGAAAACCAGCAGCTACAGCTCCTGTTAGACCTCTAGCCTGGGAACCTCCATATGCCATGGGTGCGGCCCTAGATAAGGTAAAAAGACAAAAAAAAAAAAATTTAATCTATATCATCACTTTTTTTTTAGAATGCTCACTACAAGTTTCCGGGGTGGGTATTATTAGCTCCTTTTTCAATATTTTTTTCAATAAATACCTACATACTACAGTACTATACAATCTGCAGTTGGCTGAATCCATGAATGTGGAACCATTGAGACTGATGGTGGTTATGTGCAGACCTTCAGCTGCATGGTGTTCATGTGGGATGGGGGGTCAGGGTTGGGGACATCCACACTCCAGTACCCCAGCACTCTGAGGAAAAATCTGGGGACTGCTATCTGTCTCAAAAACAAAGACATTGATAAATGACTTACCCAATAGCAGGACACTGAAACAATTCGGATAAAATCAGGACTCAAACCCTAGTTCTTTTGATTCCACATACTGTGATCTCTAATCAAACAAACTATTCCACACTGAGTTAAAGATCTGCAAACTACACTTATTGAAAAAAAGCTACTTATTAAGTGGACCCATACAGTTCAAACCTGTGTTGCTGAAGGGTCAATTGTAAACATGACCAATTTTAGAACTAAAAGGGATCTAGAAGAATGGCTTTATTTAACAAAAAGTATCTGAGGAGATGGTCTAACAAAGATCACATACAAACAAAGGTCACAAAACACACTAGTTATTCACATCTGGAATTGAAGTCCCAGAATTATTTGTTACTTAGAAACACACAGAAATCAGTATATCAATCACTTCATTCCAATGAAGGATTTTCTACAAAAACCAACATTTTGCCTAATAATGTCATTGTTTAAAATCAGCTCAAGGGGTACAAAAATTATAGGACCTCACGTTTCAATATGGATGATGAACTATAGGTTGCTTCCTCTTCCAAGTCTGACTCAATGTCAAAAAATCATATATATATATATATATATATATATATATATATATATATATACACATATACATGCAGAAAACCATGTATCATATACTTCTAAACAAATTTTAATACTTGTGCTGGTAGTGTATAGGGGAATTTAAATTCTAAGTAATGCTTTCCACTCTCATACCACATATTATTAAATACTCTATAAACATTTGATAATTCCTGACAATAATATGACAGCCACCTATATAAGTGCTTTGTTTTTGAAAAGTAAAATACAAGAAAGAGAAGAGGCTTTCACACACTAACATGGTAGGCAAAGCTGTGACCAAATACTAGTCTTTTAACCCTGGTTTAGAATTAAACCATACCTCAGAGTAGCTAAGTATGCACAGTAAACATATCATATGAAAATGATCAAATCTGAAAATTTAAAGTCTGTTAAAAGATAGCAAAACATCTGGCAAAAATAAAATAATGCTGAGGATCATAAGCATGCTACTAGCAGCAACAAAGAGTTTCTAATTGTGGAACAGCTGGGCAGTGCCTAAATGACCAAAGTAAACATAGGCAAGCTAACATAATCCATCCTTTAGCATAAAACCCCATTCGGCATTGAAGTCAAGGCAAAAGTATTCACAGAAATAAATACAGAATAGTACACTACAAAGGGATTCACCTTTTCAAAAGCAGTTAATTACTATACTAACTACAACATGGGCAGATAGGTTATGAGAAAGTCAGTAACTGAAAAGTTTAATGTAAGAGAATTATGATGCTACACTGAAGAGCACATTTAGATTGTGCTGCCTGATTTTACAGCGTACTGACTGTTTCATAAAATTTCAAACTAGCTTACACCTTACAAACTTACAGTGAGGAACAAATGCTAAATGATTTTTTCACTGAATTGTAAGAGGCAAACACAAGAAGAGGCTAACATAAAATATCCAGTGTGATAAGCCTGCTCTGCTCAGAAAATTTAGCTCTCAAGAATAAAGAATGCCCATCACACAAAAGTAAATTAGGAGTGTGAAGAGTAAGGAGAACAGTGTTTTTGGAAGATGATAATATACCAAATATTTACTATACTTTATAAAAACAATCACAGGACTCTTAATCACACTGAATGATCCATTCATAAGGATCTGAATGAAAAACTAAATCTTATTTATGTAATCTGAAGATCCAGTATGGTCTAGTTCAATCTGTAAGATCCAAAGAAGGTTTTAAAATGTAGGACATTTTAAATTCTTATTATCATTCAGGTTTTAGGTTAAGAAATTAATCTTTTTAACCCTAAATAAATTACCCAACCAATGATCTAAATTGGCAAGAAAAATATCAAAGATACAAATGTGAGAACTTTAAAAGAAAACTTTAGAAATAAAACCTTTTTAATTTCTGACATTCCTAAAAAAAGTGACTCACAAAGCTATGATATTTTTCATATTATATAACATTAATTCTAGACAAGTGTGACATCCTATGCTCAGTCTGAAGTGAACCCAACGACTAAGGGTACTAAAAGCACTGTTCAGAATTTCTGCGTTAAACATTACTGATCTACCATTTCAAAAATATATTTGTTACAGAAATACTTTTTAACATTTCTTAAAATATTAACTTTGAAAAGTATATACTATTTATTGTAAGTCAATTAAACTTCAATAAAACTTTAAAAAATGAAAAAATGTAAACACTACCGAGAATATAGAAAGAACTCTCAAAAGTCAATAATGAGAAAACAAACAATCCAATAAAAAATTGGGCAAAAGAGGAGTTCCTGTCATGGCACAGTGGAAGCAAATCCAACTAGGAACCATGAGGTTGCAGATTTGATCTCTGGCCTCGCTCAGTGGGTTAAGGAGCCGGCGTTGCCGTGAGCTGTGGTGTAAGTTGCAGATGCAGCTCGGATCCCGCATTACTGTGACTGTGGTGTAGGCTGGCAGCTGTAGCTCTCATTGGACCCCTAGTCTGGGAACCTCCACATGCTGCAAGTGTGAACCTAAAAACAACAAAAGACAAAAAAAAAAAAAAAATCGGGCAAAAGGTTAACAGAAACATTGCCACAATAAAATAAAATTAAAAAAAAAGAAACATTACCAAAGAAAAGATACAGATGGCAAATAAGCATAGACTCTAAGATCAACAGCTATTAGGGAAATCCAAATTAAAACTCTAAGGAGATACATCTATTAGAATGGCTTAAAAAATACTAATTGCTGACAAGGATACAGAGTAACTGAAACTCATACATTATCAGTGGAAATGAAAAATGGGTAGTCTCTTAAGAAAACAATTTGGCAATTTCTTAAAAAATTAAACATACACTTACCAGACAACTCAGGTACATGACTATTTATAAGAGCCTTATTTATAATCATCAAATTCTTATAACAATTCAAATGTCCATTAATTAGTGGACAGATATACAACTTGTGGTACATCCATACAAGCAATATAATGAAGCAATAAAAAGAAATAAACAACGAACACACACAAGAACATGGGTGAATTTCAAAAGTATTATTTCATGTGAATGAAGCCAGACATAAAAGGGCTACAAACAGTATGATTCCATTGATTTGACATTCTAGATAAGGCAAGGCTATAGGGACAGAAATCAGTGGAGTGCTTGTCAGTAACTGAAGTCAGAGAAGAAAAAATGACTACAAAGAAGTATGAGTTTGGGGAACAATGAAAATGATCTACTTTGGTGACAGTTACACAACTGCACACATTTGTCCAAACTCACAGAATATTACACTTAAAAAAGGCTAGTTTTACTCTATATAAAGTATACCTCAACATACCTCAATAAACCTGACTTATTAAAAAAAAATACTATCAAGGGGGGTACCAATCAAGGATATTCCCAAAGACTATCTCTCTTCTTCCATAGTGAGATCCCATGCTTTGAGGTCCATGACGGGACTCAGTGGCTCTCCCAGGTAAGCCACTTAAAAGGTAAAAAGAGAAATCTAACTGGAATGGACTGAGGTGGGTGCACTAGGAAGAAGGTCTGTCTAAACCTGCTCCATGTTCAAAACATAGATCTCAAATATGTGTTTTCTTTTCAGGAGTGATCATGTCTATTCTTGAACTACATTCTCCACATCTCTCCCTTCTTTGTCATAGGCTCTTAAGGCCCTCCTTACCTCAGCTCTCCAAAGATAAAGATGTGTAGAAGCAGGGAGAGCTCTATTGGAATATGATGTTTCTTCTAATACCTGTAAGAACTCTGAAATCTTAGTACGATCTGTCAACTAGTAATTTTGAAGTATAGGTTATGTGTGATTCTGTTTGTGTACCTTGTTTTAAGAAGAATGAGGAAAAATCAGCTTCATTATCCTCTAAGTCCAGTTTAAGTGATTTTTAATGAATTTCTCACAATTAGTAAGTGGCAGACTGAGGACTAGAAGATCCATCCAAAACTTAAGAAAACATGAAAATCACGTAAAGTAAAATAAGACTAATTAAATAAAACACATTATGACTCAAAACTAAATGAATTACTTTAAAAAAAAAGGCAGTTGTGACTTGTTTTTAAGATGTAGACAGAAAATCATTCTAAAACTCCAGAAAAATAAAAGGAAGAATGATGAGCTAAAGAAAAATGGAAGAGAAGAAACTGAAGAACAGAAATGTTCCTTAAATTTTAATGTGCAACCTTTTCTAGTTACCTGTTATTAAACAAATATTATTTTAAATGAGAAAGATTTTATGGTTATTCCCTGTAACTTAGCACCAAACATTCTTAAGCAAAAAAAAAAAAACAAAAAACAAACAAACAAAAGTCCTTACACATGTAAGATATAAAAAGAATTATCAACAGGAAAATGCCCACAAAACAACCCTTTATAATTTCTAGTTCTATCTTGGGGCAATTGTTTCCCATTTTCACAATAACTAAAGCCCTTTTTATCTTAGAAGTGGGGGGGGGGAGGAGAGACAATCTCACCATCCATCAGAAGGTAAAGATTTCACACTGTGCTAACATCACCACAGCATAAAAGCCAAACACCAACAGTTCTGAAAACTCTTCATAAAGACATATGAGGGTTAAGACACAAGTAAAATCTTTACAGTAAAACTGAAAAAAACTTAACTTCCTTAAGCAAGCATTCAAAACTGCCAAGTAAGGTTTTTGATTAAGTTCTTTCCTAAGCTTCTCATCTAAACAAATAATAAATGAAAAGACATCAGTAATTCTAAACAGGTTACACTTATTAAGACCAAATGTTAATAGAATAACACAGGGGGGAAAAAAATCCATAGGCAAATAGTAAGATTCAAAGCTTTGAAATCTTTTACCGCAAATGTTTAGTGAGGTTCAAAAAAATTCACTTAAATGTCAGTTTGATAAAAGCCAAAAGAACATTTTCCACATGTGTTTATATTTAAGCATATTTTAAAAAGATGGAAAAAGTAACAGTCATTCAAAACCAGGGTTAAGCTATTAGTTATAAGAATTGTAATTTAGAAGTATTTCTCCAACCTCTAATTTTATTTTCTTTGATAAGAAAGCAGTTTTAAGCATGCGTTGCTTAGATAAGTCCTATTCAATTCAAAAATACTTAAAAGTTTAATTATTACCATTTATAACTCTGAAGAGGAATGAATTACTTTGCACATGAAATAATCAAATATACTACTGATAAGTACTTTGTATATTAAGTATAGATGATTAAGATAAATTGAAAATTATTCCTAAATTCAGATGTCTGGCATGGGCAGCATGAGGTTTCTACCCATTATAAAAACACAACAAAATTTCACCAAAACAATGTTCAATTTTCATTAATTAGTAAAAGTTTTTGACATTTAGTTTTAACCCTACAAAAATAAAACCATATAATAAGGAAAAGACAATGATTCTTAAAATGAGACAAACTGTCTCTTGACAAACCTTGAGTGTCATCCATATGTCTACAGAAATCTCCAAAATACAAATTATATTTTTCTCTCCTTTGTTGCTTTGGTTTTCGCTATTATTTCTATCACAGAATACATGGTTTGTAATGAGGCCTTAGTTTTTTTGCTAGAATAGTCCTAGAAGAGGTAATAGATATGGATGGTATAAAGCAATAATTAATCATTTTTCTCTACCAAACTATAAAAAAATCACTCATCAGAAACACTCAAATATTTAAATCTATTATCAAAACATAACATATGGAACTTCTGATTCTGAGTACCATCTAGTGGGTCATAAACAGCATTCCTACTGACAACAAACAGAAAACTCATACAAATTATAAATCATTAAAGCTACCAAAGGTCTATGGAAGCAACAAGGATCAAATGAATAAATATCCAGGGACGTGAGAACTGTTCAAAGGGCAGGCCAGAACGGCAGCTGTTTGTCTGACCTGTCTGAATCTATAGTTAGCAGGAGGAGACTAGAGAGACAAAATTTGACATTTCAGGGACCTCAAACACATAGCTGCTTTGTCCTACAATACATGTACTGAACTCTGAAAATGAAATGTAAGCTAAGAAAGTTAACCCCCCCCAAAAAAGGTTAACCAAAATCACCTGAAAACCAGACAGTTTGCCCAATCTGTCAGCGCTTACAAAACAAAGGCCCAGGAGGAAAAGAACTAAAAACATGGTAGGCAAGAAATGAAATCCCGAGGAGGAGCTGAGAATAAAAACTAAAGATACACAGACACTCTTCTCCTAAGGATCAGGAGAAGATATGTACCTATCCTGGTAATACCTAGAAGGTGAAATTTCAGACACTGGGTTTAGCAAAATAACGGTATAGGGATGGAAGAGTTTAAAAATTTTTGTAATTTTAGTCATTACATAGCAATGAAGTGACAAAATTGGAAACCAAGGACCTAAAATAAAATGTCACTCTTCTATTTAAGATATTTGTCAAAGCGTGAAGTTACTATAATGAAAAAATAATAGAAAAAAAATATTTCAGAAATGATTTAGATACTGGAAATAAAGGGACTTCAAAATAAATATTTTCAAGGAATTAAAGAATACACAAACTAGATGAAATAATGGAGAATTTTCAACAGAGATTAAAACTGTAAAATTAGAGAACATCTAAAACTGAATAACTTAAAATAAGAGCTTAAGAATTCACTGAATAAGTTAAAACTTAGACTACTGTTTCTGCATCTTGCTATTACTTAGCCCCAGACAATTCTCCGTCATGGAAATTTGTGGCAGAATTGGAAAATAAAGGCCCCAGCTCTCTGGCTAGAGGATCAAAACCAAGAACTCCAGGGAACCAAAACTACTAGGACTCTTGAAACATCTGGGAAAAAAGAAAGACTCAGAAAAGAAACAAGATATAAAGAAGACTAAGTAAAAACTCAGCAAGTGAAACTTTAAAACTCTCTAAATGGACTCCATAGGAAAACGGAGAAGACAGAATTAAAACTTGGTATACTTGAAGATATGAATAAAAGTCTTAAAGAATGTGCACAACAGAGAGAAAAATGATATTTTTAAATGAATACTCAGATCCTATGAGATAACACTAAAAGATCTAACATTTATGTCACCAGAGTATCGGAAGAAGAGGGAGGGAGTTCCCATCATGGCTCAGAGGAAACAAATCTGACTAGTATCCATGAGGACACAGGTTCATTCCTTGACCTTGCTCAGTGGGTTAATCATCTGGCATTGCCATGACCTGTGGAGTAGGTCACAGATACAGCTCAGAACTGGTGTTGCTGTGGCTGTGGCGTAGGCTGACAGCTGCTGCTCCAATTCGACCCCTGGCCTGGGAACCTCCATATGTTTCGAGTGTGGGCCTAAAAAGACAAAAAACAATAATAATAAAACAATAAGAAGGAGGAAGTTGCAGTTAGAAAAAATTCTGAAAGAAACGTCTTAAAACTCCCCAAATTTGATTAAAGACACACTTGCACAGGCTTAAGAAGCTCAGAAACCCTCAAACCCATAGAAATCCATACCCAGACAAATGAGACAAACCTAGAGTAGAAGGTGGCACTGGGTAGAATATCAGTATTTAAGAGGAAAAGGTAGCAGCAGAGAGGAAGGGAAACACCCGCCTACCAAAAAGGGAGGCAGGAGAGTGTGAGACCGCAGGAGGAAAGGAACAAAGGAAGAAATATTCAGTACAGTGTAATTCCTTACTAGGACATGTAAGACAAACTTGATATCAATATAGGCAAAATATGACTTTACATTGCAAGTAAGCAAGATAGGAAGTGTTCCTTAATGGTTAAAAGCAAAGGCTCTGGCTTTAATTTCACGTTTATCCAATTGTCTGACATAGGGCAAGTAATTTATATTCTCTGAGATTAGGTTTCTTTATTCGTAAAGACCCTGTTTCAGCATTCCACAGTTTCGGCAGAGTGGCTTGTAGATACTGGGCACACACACACACCCATAAAACTGATAAATAAATGGATGGATGAACTAATGAAGGATTAAATGAGAGCCCTCTTGCTGCTTCTACTGTTGGTGTTGGATCTTTAAGAAGACTACTAATCTGCACATATTTTAACAAAATTAAGTTTTTCCTGAATATTTTTAAAACAATTTGACATTAATTGCAATTTTGCCTATATCTCAGATATCTACTGGAACAAGGTAGAAAATCAAGGCAAAAGAACTAAAAAAAAAAAAAAACACAAAAAATGTAAGACAAATTTCAGGTTAACATTTAGATATGATGTCATCTGGTGAGAAAAAAATCAGATCATTTCTAAACAACTGAGATGAAGTGCTCCTACTTGCTTCCTTCACAATAGGCTCAGATGAGAAAACTGTGTTTGCATCTGGGTGTGTTTGTGTGTGTCTGTGTATAGGGCACTACTTCATTCATTTCACTTATTAATACATTTTATTACCTTTCTTTCAATTACTATAAATCATTACCACTCTGTTGTGTGTGCCTTGAACATAGTAAGCACTCTATAAATGCTATCAGCTATTTTTATAATTATAGAGGAATAATTTAGTTGCTGATTTTGCAGAGAATATGCAATATGGCTATTCTCTTAGGGGAAAAAAAAGAGCTAAATGATTGATAAAATATCTTTAAAATTTTAAATTCAATCCTCCCAACATTTTGGAAAAACACCCGAAACCAAACACTCTCAATCCCTATTTACTGTAATGAAGAATAAAATCTATTGCATTACCCATTAAGCAATTAGCTAAATGTTATAGCTGTAAAAAAAACAAAAACTAACCATGCAACAATGCTGATTCAAAAGCATATACAACACACAACTGTATTATTTTACATTACTGTTAATGCAATTCTCATTTTGAACATCACCTTTAAAGAAAGATTCTGAAAATTTATCATTATAGAAAAGTTTTATTTTATGCATGTCTTTACAATAAAAGACATTAAAACCAATATGAAAAGTATTTAGAGACTGGGGAGATGTTTTCTTTCATCTTCCGAATACTACAAACAGAGATTCCAATAAAGAAAACCACAAGTTTGCTGAAGTTTAAAACATCTGGGGAATATCTTAAGATATTCACTCTTAAGAGCTCCATGTTAAAGAACAGCCTGAAGGGTAGATGATAAATCTGCTCTAAAAGTGAAAGTGTGTTTTTAATCCCACTGAATATAAACAGACTTGAAAAAAAAAAGAAAAAAGGAACTATAATTTGGAAGCAAAAGACAAAAATGCTCAATAAAAGGAAATTAAAAAAAACGAGCTCAATTATAAAATACATAGGAATTAATTATAAAATAATATGATTTTCGAGGAATCAGCAACCACAAAGTAACTGTCAATAATCCTTCATAATGGCTAACTAAAGAATAGTAGCTGATAGGTTCAGATTACAAATGTTCTTTAGTGAAAGATGTACACACTCATGAGATAACAATAAGCTTTCAGAAAGCCACTGTAAGGAAAAGATGGGCTTTAAAAAAATTAATTTATTTATTATTTATTTTTTATTATTTTTAATTCTTTTCCTTTTTTTTTTTTTTTTTTTTTGTCTTTTCAGGGCTGCACTTGCAGCATATGGAGGTTCCCGGGCTAGCGGCCGCCGATCTAAGCCACAGCCACAGGAACGCAGGATCTGAGTCTGCCACCTAAACCACAGCCCAAGGCAATGCCGGATCCTTAACCCATTGAGCGATGCCTGGGATCAAACCCGCAACACCTCATGGTTCCTAGTCAGACTCGTTAACCACTGAGCCACGACGGGAACTCCAAAAGTGGGCTTTTTTTTTTTTTTTGTCTTTTTGCCTTTATGTGGAGCCGCACCCGCAGCATATGGAGGTTCCCAGGCTAGGGGTCTAACAGGAGCTGTAGCTGCCGGCCTACACCACAGTCACAGCAACGCGGGATCCGAGCCGGGTCTGCAACCTTCACCACAGCTCAGGGCAACGCCGGATCCTTAACCCACTGAGCAAGGCCAGGGATCGAATCCGCAACCTCATGGTTCTTAGTAGGATTCGTTAACCACTGAGCCACGAAGGGAACTCCTGGGCTAGCTTCTAATAAAAAACCTGAAGATGTATTTTTCTTTGTATCGAGCTGAGATGTTAATGCAAAATTTTGTTTCATAAAAAGACATTTCCCAAAATACACAATATAAAATGTATCAAGGCATGTTATATGAAATCCTAAAACTTATTTCCCACAGAATTTAAAATAAAACTACTCATGAAGTTTATTAATTTGAAGTATTTACACTGCTTTTGTTTCTGTTTTTTTTTTTTGGTTTTGGTTTTTTTTTTTTGCTTTTTTTAGGGCCGTACACATCGCATTTGGAGGTTCCCAGGCTAGGGGGGGTCTAACTGGAGCTACAGCTGCTGGCCTACACCACAGCCACAGCAACACAGGATCCGAGTCACATCTGCGACCTACACCACAGCTCATGGCAATGCAAGATCCTTAACCCGATGAGTGAGGCCAGGGATCAAACTCGAAACCTCATGGTTCCTAGGCAGATTCGTTTCTGCTGCACCACGATGGAACTCTAGAAGTATGTACATTGTTTTTTAAAATAACCGCCAACACTGGATTTGGTGCAAAGTCCAATAAATATTATTTTCAATACACACTAGATTTCAGAAGTAAAAAAATTTGAGAAAACCATCATCAGTCACTTTGGAAGCAAAAGCAAACAAAAAAAGGTAAAGAAAGCAAAGTCTTAGGGAACTCCCAAGTTAGTCAGCTATCAGCTATTACAGGAGAGGAGTGTTTGTTGTAAGATACCCTATAGGATATACTCTCTTGATATAATTTACAGGTGAATTTCTTTTCAAGCACTTCAAAGATTTAAATCATATTATATAGACAATAAACTTTTCCAAATTTGAACATTTTTGTTTTTAGTATTTTCTAAATACATAAGAACTCAAAAGTGAGAATAAAGGACAATCGATTCAATGCATAACTGTTCCTAATTAGACATTCCTTCAGGAGATAAGTAGGGTCAGAAAGCTTTCTCTATAATATGTCAGGCAGTAAATATTTGGGGCTTTGTGGAGAAAGGGAAAAACAATAACAGTATTATTTAGATAGTTATAAAATAAGAGAGAAAACAAATTTCCAAAAAATCTTTGGCAACTCAGGTCTACTAATAAGAAGAATGTCATTCTTTTGGGGGGAATAACATTTCACTTAATGGGCGTTCAAAGTTACTGTTCCCATCATTAAAGATGATTGCAAACATTCATCTACAATGAGATTTTTACATATTCCAACTTTGAAAATATCTTTTCTCACAGATATACTGCCAAATACTGGTATCAATCCACAAGCATATGATTTTAATTGAGCATATTCATCATTCAGAAGGCATTTATAGAATTCTATTACAGAGGTCTCTTGATATTTGCCTTTTTGTATGTCACTACATTGTAGATTAATTACTTCTAACTCCAGGTTAGACAGAGGCTCCTTAATTACCCTGTTAAAAGATTCTGATACAAGGAAGTTGTTTTGTAGTTCCACCAGGGTCTGAAAAACACTGTTGGAAATGTAGTTTCAACCTGGAAAATATATTTGCTACAAATGTGTGTGTGAATGGATATATCACTCCTTGCTTTAACTTCTGTCAGATTGTGACATATATAAACTCGACTGACATTACTTGTGATTCAAACTACCTTGGTCACTGTAAAAGGACTACCACGGTATAAGTTTCACGTATAAGGGCTAATTTGCCTCACAACTAAGAAACTATCAATTACATGGTTAAGAAACAATGCAAAGACAGGGTAATGTTCAAAGCCATTCAATGTTCTGAAAAGGTAGTAACAGAATGTTTCTGTCTAGAAAAATTTTAATTTTGACTATGACCTCAAAAAATTGTAATAGTCAAACTTACGGGTGGTAGGCCATGTCAAATAGCTCAAATTTGTGGCAAAAAGTGGCCTTATCTCTTCATGAGAGCAAATGAAGTTCACCGTTTATATTACTGGTTCAATAATAAATGACAGATTCAAATATTTTACACAATTTTGCAGTCATAAAAATACAATGAATAACTATATGCATTAAAAACTTTACAGTTTCACAAACTATAAATCTGTTTAACTTTTTTCTCTTCCACACATTTTTACTGCCATCACTTGTAACACATCTTAACAGATTCTACTTCAGACTACAGTGAAACTGCATTGCCCACTTCTTTGAAAATAATCTTGCTTGCAGTTGTTCTACAAAGACTTTTCAAGGAGGCTAATTAATTCTTTAGTCACTTGAAACTCAGCATTACCTCTTTGAATAAACTGAGCAGTGTCAATAAATATTTGTTGACTCACCAAGAATTGAGGAAAACCACTCAAAATCATTATCCTCTTCTTTAATTAACTACTCATGTTGCTACCGATGTCCTCAATTTATAAAGCAATTATTTTGGCCAAAAGGCTGATAGTCTCAAAGAAATTTACTTTTTCTGAACACTTTGGCTACTACAATAAAATAGCTTAATTAGCTAACCATTGGTAAGTGGCTCTCTTTGCTTGGTTAACAAATGAGTCACTCCAAACTTTACACTGAGTGCAGACTCATTTTCACCTCTTTTGCATTTGTAAAAAAAACCTGCTATGACAATGGAATTCCCTTGTGGCACAGCAGGTTAAGGATCTGGTGTTATCACTGCAGTGGTTTGGGTTGCTGCTATGGTGCAGGTTCGTTCCCTGGCTGGGAATTTCTGCAAGCCATGAATGAAGCTAAAAAAAAAGAAAAAAGGAAAAAAAATCTGCTGCAATGAGATATTTTAAATTTTCTAATTATTAATGAGAGTTGCTTTCCTGTGTTTAGAATACTTTAAGTGCTTAGCCTGTAAGGCTAATGTATATTGTATTCTTTTAACAGAGCAGAATAAACCCAATGTTTTATCATCTAATTGAATAAAATAATCCACAGTTCACACTCCCTTAAAATCATGAGACTCAAAATCCCCTATTCTCTCTTTTTCTCGTTTTGATATAGGAATATGCACCAGTAATAAAAAAAAATAGTGTTTGGCACAGCATTATGTGTGACACTTGCAACACTATCGAATCACAGCTGCATCACTGAGATATGCCGTGTGCCAAGGAGCAGTGTGAATGAGGCAAGGAGAATGCTACATCAAATCTCTGTTGCAACTACTCAACTTAGACACAGTGGTGGGATAGCAGCCCCAGACAATACATAAATGGATGTGTATGAGTAACTATTAATATAGTTTAATTAGGAACACAGAAATTTGAATTTCATAGAATTTTTATTTTAAAACTTTATTATTTTCTCCCCTGGTCCTTAAAAAATATAAAAACGATTCTTAGCTTATGGACCAAACAAAAACAAGTGGAGGGACAGCTTTGGTCCATAGGCTCTATCAATCCCTACCTCAAAACAAACACTTATTGGAATTCCCACTGTAGCACAGTAGGTTAAGGATCCAACACTGTCACACCTGTGGCGTACGTTGCACATGTGGCTCAGATTTGGTTTCTGGCCTGAGAACTTTTATATGCTTCATGTGTGGCCACAAAAAGGGGGGGGCGAATCACTTACTCACTCTGGCTCAGTTCATTCTTTTGTAACATGAAAATAAAATAATGATTGTTGTATCTATCTATGGGGGGACTACAAGGAGATTATAAAAAAGACCATCAAAGATAATATTTGATGAGGTTCTGAAACTGTAAAACAAATGAGTGTGTGCGTGTCGATTCTATACTGCATTCACAACATAGTGATTGTACAACATTCAATATATAATGCCAGGTAGTGAGAGCACATAATGAGCATATAACATGGTCCATTTCTTCTATTTACAATGTAAGTGAGAAAATACTAAAGGAAATACTGAACAGCGTATGTGAAATACCAAATAAGGGGAGTTTCTTTGTGGCTCAGCAGATTAAGGACCTGGCACTGTCACTGTAGCAGCTAAGGTCACTATTATGGTGCAGGTTGAATCTCTGGCCTGGGAATTTTCACATCCCACAATCATAACCACCCCCCCAAAGAAAAAAAAAAAAACAAAAACAGACGAGATCAATCCAATTCCATAAACATAAAATAAACACTTAGCGTTTACCTTGTACAAGATATACAATTAGGCACCTGAGAAACTCACTAGGCACACACAAAAATAAAATAGATATTTCATCAATTTTTCTAAGAGCTTGTTCCACAACACCCGGCACCTACAATCTACATCCTTTAGGTGGCTTCACAGTTTTCCGCGGCACAACTACAACCTAATCTGTAGAATAAACAAAGTGGTGTTTCCTAGATGTTTTTTGTTTGGGTTTTTGTGTGTGTGTGTGTGTGGTTATTTATTTACTTATTTATTTTTGGCTTTTACAGGTAATATGGGAACAAACATCCTTACACAAACAGAACATTCATAGAGCAAAAGCATTTGAAATTTTGATAAACAATACACATTATTCCTTCAAAGACATTGTGGTGATGTATATCCCCATCATATTATGAAAAGTCCAATTCTCTATATCCTTGCCAATATATTTTATAGAATCATCACAACAGGTTGACTTTGAATTCCTCTTAAGGGAAGGTGAACATCCTTGCATATATTTAAATGCCATAACATTAAAAATTCTATCCATCATCTGCTCATAGCTACTGCTCATTATTAATATATAATCATTTTTCATATTTTCTTTACATATTAAGGAAGCAGGACTTGGACTCTGATAAATAAAATTGCAACTATTTTAATCAGTTTATAAACTATCTTCTGACTTTCTGCAAACTTTTTGCCATGTATAAAAAACTGTATATTTATATGGTCAAGTGTCCAATCTAAAACGTAAAAAGAGTCCTGAAAATTAAGCCACCCCACAACAGAAAAAAATAACAGAGGGCTAAATAAATAGAAATAGAAAACAAGCATGCTCTGTAGAGGAACAACAAGGTCAAAAATCGGTTCTTTGAAAAGGCTAATAAAATTGATAAACCATCAGAAGGAATTAATGACCATTAGTATAAATGCAAAAGTGTACTATCTCCATAGATTACATACATATTAAGAGATAACAGGAAGACATTATGAACAAGGGTATACAAACATATTTAACATTTAGACAAAAAGTATTAATACTTATACATACCAATCTTACCAAAGGTGGTAAAAAATAAAAATTTCAAATTTAATTATTAGTTAAAATTTCAAATTTAACTATTAGTTAAAAATTTCAAATTTAACTATTTTTAATGGAAGAGCTCCCCCACCCCACCCCCCCACAAACACAAAAAAACCAAACTCTCCAGGTCTAGATAGCATTATCACTGAATTCTACATAATATTTAAGGATAAAATAGCACTAACTATAGTTAAAACATTTACTCGCAAAAAAGATAACTTTAAAAGAGTGAAGTCACTGGAGTTCCCGTTGTGGCGCAGAGGAAATGAATCCGACTAGGAACCATGAGGTTGTGGGTTCGATCCCTGGCCTCGCTCAGCAGATTAAGGATCTGGCATTGCCATGAGCTGTGGTGTAGGTCACAGACGCGGCTCGGATCCCGCGTTGCTGTGGCTGTGGTGTAGGCCGGCGGCTATAGCTCCGATTAGACCCCTAGCCTAGGAACCTCCATATGCCGCGGGTATGGCCATAAAAGGACAAAAAAAAAGGAAAAAAAGAGTGAAGTCACAAAGTCATAGAAGGCATTTGCCAACCAAAATGGTTCATAACCTCAATATATACAGAATTCCTTTCAATCAATTAAATACTATTAAACTGGGGAAAGAATTTAAACATGCAAATCACTAAGAAATATATACAAACAGTAAATAAATAAGAAAATGCTTAAATTCATTAGTGATCATGGTCAAGGAAATGCAACTTAAAAATAATGAGACACCACTATTCACCCAACACTTGGCTAAAACCAAAGCTTTAAAGACTTAAAACATGAATGGAAAAACTTGAATTCTCAGTACTGCTGATGGAAATACAAAACTCTGGAAATCTTTATAGCATTATCTAGTAAAATTTAAGACAAGCATACTCAGTGACTCAGTATTTCCAATCCTACATATAATTCCAAAGAAAATATGTCCACATGAACACCAAAAGATATATACAAAAATTTTCATTACTAGCATTATTTGTAATAGAGCCAAACTGGAAGCAATCCAAATACCCATCAACAGTAGAATACAAAAGTAAATTGAGGAAGATTTATACAGAGGAATAGAACGGGGAAAAGAAAATGAAGAAAGCACTACTACTAGCAATGATGCAGATAAATTACACAAACAAAGATGAACTAGAGAAGCCAGAGACAAAAAATACACACTATATGATTCCATTTATTTGAAGTTCAAAAACAGCAAAGCTAATCTCTGGTGTTATAAGTCAGGATGGTAGATACTTTTAGTGGAAAAAAAGTTAGGGGCAGGGGTACTTCTGGGCTGCTGGCCAAGTTCTATTTCTAGAACTGGATGGCAGTTAAACAAGTTATGTTTACTTTGAGGTAATTCTTTCAGCTGTACACTTATGATTTGTATACTTTTCTATGTGTGTTATACTTCAATTCACAAAAAGTTAATAAAAGGAGAATGAATGTTGAATTTTGAAAATGCACTTTTAGCCTCTATGAAAATAATCACATAAAACTTCACCAAAGACCTATTAATATGGTGCATTAGTTTGAGTCCAATCAAAAGGTAAAAACCATAGTGAGTTATAATGGGAATTTTAACTTAAAGAATTAACTATGATAAAAGAGTGATACAAGAAAGCTCCATCTGGTACTCTAGGATTGACTGAACAATAGTCAAAGAAGGAAAAACACGTAAAAGATCAGACCTCATTTGAGAAGGTGTGGCTCAGCTAACAGAGTTCATTTGTGTAGCTGGTGAGGTGAGCTAACAATAGTAGTTTTCTGAGAAGCAGCTGAGAAGAGCAAGGTAATTCATATTCATAGATTCCCTAATTCTGAACTATCCTCATGCCAGTCTCTTGATATTTGACTATATTCTATTTATGTTGTTATAAATTTGTGACTCTTTGTATACAGAAAAGTATAAAAAAGGAATTTGTGTGTATCAAGTCTGTAATCCTCTACCAAGTAAATGTTCTTGTTTCTAATTATTTGTCTGGTGATATTTTATCAGTGTTACAAAAATACAATCACTTCAACTGCAAATACTTCTTTACCATTTCTATACCTTATTTTAATCAGAGCATCATGATCTGACTTATGTTTTTAAAAAGTCAACCTGTCTGCTGTGCCAAGAATATAATGAAGGTAGCAAGAATGGAAAGAGGGAGAATAGTAGAAGCTACTGTAATAACTCAGGCAAAGAATGATGGTGGCACAAAGCAAGGAACAGTTGACTGTAGAAGTATTAATGGTAAGGAGTGATTAGACAGGGCATATTTCAAAGGTGGTCTCATAGGATTTGTGAAGGATTGGATACGTGCCATCAGAAAAAGAGAAGAATCAAGAATAACGTTAAGGTTTTCAACAACCAGAAGGATAAAACTGCCATGAAGTGGGAAAAAAAAGAAGGCTACAGATGGAACAGGTTTAGGGGGAAATAGGTAGAGTTCAGTTTTGGATATGTTGAGTTTAAGACATCAAAAATGCAAGCACATTGATTAAATAAATGCTGGAAGAACAAGTCAATTAAACAATCTCTCAAACATGACCAATTCTCCAATATTCCAAAATTGCTATGATTAAAGACACAGAGCTAGGCCACAGGGCACTCTACTTCACTGCAAAGACATGATTCCTTAAGATTCACAAAAAAGGAAAGAGACTTTACATCAGATGCTACCTTCCCATGGCAGAAACTAGCCTTGTATCCTGACTGTCATATGCAGGGAGAACCAAAATGCAGGCAGAACCAAAAGGTCTAAATTCCCTTCCTCTATAGTCAATATGATCTTTGCAAATGAAGAGAATTAGTAAAGAATTGGTACTCTTTGTACAGCAGACAACAGGAGGCTGGCAATAGTCAGAGACAGACAGAGATAGAAAGATCCATGTTAAATAAATAAATTTGAAAAAAGGGAAAATATTTCCAATAGTTCATGGTGTTGGTGATGCAGTCATTCTGTGCCCAAGGAAGACCTGGCAAGTTTACTTTAAGACATATCTTGCATTAAAAATTTGAACTCTGGAGTTCCCATCGTGGCGCAGTGGTTAACGAATCCGACTGGGAACCATGAGCTTGCGGGTTCGATCCCTGGCCTTGCTCAGTGGGTTAACGATCCGGCGTTGCCGTGAGCTGTGGTGTAGGTCGCAGACACGGCTCGGATCCTGCATTGCTGTGGCTGTGGCATAGGCCAGTGGCTACAGCTCCGATTAGACCCCTAGCCTGGGAACCTCCACATGCTGCGGGTGTGGCCCTAAAATGACAAAAAGGCAAAAAAAAAACTGAACTCTTATGATCTTAAAATGTCCTATTTTTTAATATGATATATACTTTTTTTATCCCATGACACTTCCTTTCATTTCTGCAAGAAAAGTCATGAGAAACAATATACTGTGCAGGAGAAAATTAAAGTATGCAAACATTGTGAAATATATAACATAAAGTAATCAAAAGTAGAGTCAGTATAACTCCCATATCCTTTGCTACTCTCTCAAAGAATTTCTAATATTGCAACGCTATCATACTAAACCAAATATGAAGTAACAAAACTATAAAAATTTAGCACATTAGCAAAATCTTAATGGCCTTTTTAACGGAAATAAAAAATTAAAAAAATCTTAAAATCTATATGGGATCTCAAGGGACCCCCAAATAGCCAAAACAATCTTTAAAAGAACAAAGATGGGGGACTCACATTTCCTGATTTAAAAACTTACTACAAAGCTACAATAATTAAATAGTGTTAAATGGCACAAAGACGGACATATACAGATCAATGGTATACAATAAAAACCCCAGAAATAAACCCTTGCATATATGGTCAAATGATTTTTGACAAGGATGCCAAGACCCTTTAATGAAGAATGAATAGTCTTTTCAACAAATGGTGCTGGGAAAACTGGATATCTACATACAGGAGAATGAAATTGGACATTTAGCTAACACTATACATAAAATTAACTCAAAATGGATCAAAGACCTAAATTTAAGAGCTCTTCCAATAAACATGACGCAAAAGATTCAAGACAATGGATTTGGCAAATGATTTCTCAGATATGGCACCAAAATAACAGACAACAACAACAAAAAACAGACTTCATGAAAATTAAAATATTTGTTCATTAAAAGATAATATCAACAGAATGGGGGAAGACAACTCACAGAATGGGAGACAGTATTTACAATTCACATATCCATTAAAAGATTAAGACATAGAATTTATAGAGAACTCCTAAGATGCAACAAGAAAATATCAAAAAGTCTGATTCAAAAATGGGCAAACAGAGTTCCCTGGTGACCTAGTAGCTAAGGATCCCTCGTTATCACTGCTGTGGCCTGATTCAGTCCCTGGCCCAGAAACTTTCTCATGACATGCATGAGGCCAAAAAAAACATGGGCAAAACATTGTTCAAAAAATATATTACACCAGTGGCCAATAAGCACAAGAAAAGATCTCCAACATCATTAATCATAAGGTAAACCAAAATTCTGAGATATTACCTCACACCCATTATGAGGGCTACTATCAAAAAACCAGAGAATAACAAGTATCTGACAAGAATAGGGAGGACCCTTGTGCACTGTTGGTGGGAATGTAATATGGCACAGCCACTGTGGAAAACAGTATAATGATTCCACAAAAAATTCAGCACAGAATTACAAGATGACTGAGCAGTTACACTTCTGGATATATACCCAATTGAAATTGTGGTCTTAAAGAGATATTTGTACATCCTCACAGCAACATTATTTACAATTGCTAAAACACAGAAGCAATTCAAGTGTCCATCAGTAGATGAATGGATAAGCACAATGTAGCATACAAACAAAATAGAATATTATTCATGCTTAAAAAGGAAATTGACATATTTACATTATAGATGAATCTTGAAGACACCATGCTAAGTGAAATAAGCCAGCCATTAAAAATTCATATACTGCATATAATTCCACTTTTATAAAATACTTAGTGTAAAGAAAACCAGAGGAACAGAAAATAGAATGATGGTTGTCACGGGCTAAGGACAGTGTAAAAGAGGAGTTATTGTTTAATGGACATACGGATTCAGTTATAGAATATGCAAAGAGTTATAAGATGAATGGTGGTAAAGACTGAACAACATTATGACTGTATTCAATACCCACTGTAAAAAATGGTTAAGATGGCAAAATTTATGTTATATATATTTTACAATTTTTAATGGGAAAAAATTAGCAGATATAAGGATGCTTTTTAGGAGTTCCCATCGTGGCGCAGCAGAAACGAATCTGACTAGGAACCATGAGACTGTAAATTCAATCCCTGGCCTCGCTCAGTGGGTCAAGGAACCAGCGTTGACGTGAGCTGCAGTAGAGGTCACAGACGCAGCTTGGATCTGGTATTGCCGTGCCTGTGGCCTAGGCTGATGGCTACAGCTCCGTTTAGACCCCTAGCATGGGAACCTCCATATGCAGTGGGTGCAGCCCTAAAAAGACAAAAATAATAATAATAATAATAAAGATGCTTTTTAAAAAATCCGTTCTTCAGAGTTCCTGTCGTGGCTCAGCAAAAACCAATCTGACTAGGATCCATGAGGACGCAGGTTCAATCCCTGGCCTCATTCACTGGGTTAAGGACCTGGCATCGTCGTGAGCTGTGGTATGGGTCGCAGATGCGGCTTGGATCCCACATTGCTGTGGCTGTGCCATAAGCCAGTGGCTACAACTCTGATTTGACTCCTAGCCCAGGAACCTCCATATGCCATGGGTGCGGCCCTAAAAACGATCAGAATAAAATAATAAAATAATAAAGTAAAATAAAATAAAACAAATCAGTACTTAAATAACCACAATACTTTCTCCAATAACTGATAATCACCATTCAGATTTGACCACTGAGGTATATCCTGTATATCAAAGAATTTCATGAAGTGGCTTCCCACTTGTCTGCAACTCATAACAATCTACATAATGCTTTGTTTTTTAAAAAGTGCTTTCCTTTTGTTATGTGTAACATCAGAATTATTTTTTATTTGTATTTATCATTTGACGATAATGAGCAAAATGCCCTTTAGCATATATCTTACATATGGGCAATAAAATGTATTACAAAACATTTTCCATTTTAAGTTTGTTATTTGGCATAAAATCTCCCACAGCGTTTAACTTATTATTATTATTTGCTACAGACTCTTTCTAAAAGCAAGAGGCCGCCTATTTTCTCCAGATGACTCATTAACAAAAGGCACAGTAGAATGAAGTGTTCCAACTTGAAATACCAACAGCTAAATATAACCTCTTCCACGACATTAGAAAATTCAGTGCCTCTTAGTCTATAAGAGCAATCTTAAAGGGTCACCTTAACAAATACATTTCGCACATTAGTTGATCAGCAAGGAGAAAAAGCCTGAACACTGTAAAGCTTTTTTTTTAAGCATTCAGCAAAAATGGAGAAAATATTGCAAATTATTTTTAATTACATTTTTTCTCATTCTTTCCATTAAAATGCTTACCTCTTTCATAAAAGCATTTTAACACCTCAGAACGTGAATGCTGGTGTCACAAACACTAAAATATATCGGCTGGTTCCTAATATAAATTGAAAGGCTTTTTTTAGCCATTTAACAAAACAGACACCAGTCACAGTTATTTCCTTTGAAATTACTCTTAGGAGGAAGAATAATGAAACATATCATATATCTTACAAAAATATTAAGGCAATTTGTTTTTCTGGATACCCACCATCTCGTATAGATATAAAATAAAAGAAAAAAATTTTTTTTCCTTATTATGAGAACTCTTGGGGCTCTATTAACAACCTTCCTATATAACAATTAGCAGTATTAATTATATTAATACTAACTTATCTTATAACTAGAAGTTTATACCTTTTGACTGCCTTCATCCAATTCCCTTTCCCTAATACCTAACAAATCCCAGCCTCACCTCCAGATGACCACCAATTTGATCTGTTTTTCTCTAAGTTTGTTTGTAACACTACATTAATCCTGGTGCTCAATAGGTTCAATATTTTTATACATTACAAAATGATCACCAGGATAAGTCTAGTTATCACCTTTCACGATTGAAAGATATTACATTATTATTGGTTATATTCTCCACAAAGTACATTTCTACCCATGACTCATTTATTTTGCAACTGCAAACCTGTAGTACTGTTTTGGGTGGAAGGGAATACAAAATGGGAGAGAGTACTCTATTCTTGGTGAAATTACCGATGATCCTTATATTTTTTGTTGTATTTTTATGTATTTTCCAAATTCTCAACAATCAAAAAGAAACGTAACTTTTAAAATAAGGAGACATCTTAAGTAATTTTAACCTTCATCATGGTTCAATAGCATCTTTGCTTAGGTTTAATCTTCACATAGCTTTGAGAAGTACAATGTGTATTTAGTTCAATTCAACAAATATTTATTAAATACCTACTACGTGTAAAGCAAAGTGTCATTAAAAAAAAGTGATATGTAGTTCATGGAAGAAGCCATAAGAAAAACTTCAGTGAATGTATACCTTCTGTGTGTGCGCACCTGTGTGTGTGTGTGTGTGTGTGAGAGAGAGAGAGAGAGAGAGAGAGAGAGAGAAAGGGAGAGCCATGTTTGAGCAGTAATAACGTTTAATCTAGGGTTTAAGCCACAGCCCTATGGCCCAATTCAACACAGAAGTGTAAATTGCTTCATTCTGTTATTTTCATTTCCTACCTATTAAAATAAATTTCAAAGTACTCACCCTTCCCCAATCAACTGCAATAGACTTATAAAAGACTCTTTGCTTTTCATATATATAATCTGTTCAATAATTTAAGGCCAAATAATGTTCATGAATATTAACAAATATTAATAAGGAAAAGTGAAGTAACACTGTTACCTATTTCAGATCCGACTTTCTCTATTAGCTATCAAGGTTCCATTCCAAAGGTGCGTTAAGAGATAACCTTACATCTCCACTGAAATATTTTAGTGCTTTGCAAATTCTGGCAAAAAACCGTGAGAGGCTTTCAAGAAAATGTCTCTATAGCAAAGTTTTAAAAGTTTACTTCTGCATATTATGGTGTGTATATTTTTTTAATTACAATATTGATTGACATGATTTCTAGTAAAGGTTTGTTTTCAGTGCAGGAGAAAATGCAGACTGGAAGTTCATAAGCTGTTTAAACTCACAAAGTCCAACTAGATGGACCAGTCCTAGAACTTACACTGTGCCCATTCCCAGGAACCAGAGTATAACTGTGCCCTTGGCATTTAGTTAAGGCTTAAAAAATGAAAAAGTCTCAATGCCCACAGTTGTCCAGGTGTTTAAAGAACACACTTCAATAAAAACTTGAGACAATTTAGGAAGCAGCTTACACAAATATTTACTCAGAGTCTATTAATGCCTTAAGCATGTGCTACATTATGTAATGTATGTTATTAATACGCCTTATCTCAGATTGACACAGCCACTCTCCTACAACGAATGTAACCTGAGTAACCTCACTTGCTTTTTACAACATGTCTACTGATTCCAGCTCCCAAACAGCCTTTAGTTGCATCTCTTTTCTCTTCAATTTTATTGCCACATTTCAGGGCCTTCTTATTTCTTATTTGGGGTATTCCAGAGTCTAACATGTCTTTACAATTGAAAGGCCTGCCTCTAATCCATTCTCCACATTGTTTAATCAATTAATTCTCCCCTTCAAAATCATTCCCATCATGGAGTTCCCACTGTGGTGCAGCAGGTTTAGGATCTGGCACTGTCTCTGAGGCTGCGCAGGTTGGATCCCCAGCCCAGTGCAGTGCGTTAAGGATCTGGCCTTGCCGCAGCTATGGCATAGTTCACAGCTGCAGCTCACATTTGATCCCTGGCCCAGTAACTTCCATATGCTCTAACATATGCCATAGGTACAGCCAAAAAAAGAGAAAAAAAAAAACATTCTATGACTTATAAAAACAAATCTAATCATGTTAGCAAGGTGTGTATGTATTTTTGTATCTGTGTTTATATTTATATAATGAAACCTGGTTAAACATCTTTATATCTAATGAACTCACTCTCAGTTCTCCAAGTCACACACCATGCTTCAATCTTACTAAGGTGTTCCCATAAAATGCTTTCTCATGTCTCTGTACATCTTTTGCCAAGACTGCTCACAATATAACCATGCTTCACACATACTTTCCTACCTATCATTTTATTTGTCTAACTTGATATTTGTCTTTAAAGACTTGGCTCAAGACATCATCTTCTCTGTGAAGACAACCTTAACTGTTAATCTTCTAATCCTAAACTAAATATGACTCCTTGATGCTCTCAGAGATGTCTTTTCAAGTATTTAATTAACACTCATCACTCGTTTACTATTCAGAATTCTGAGATTCAGTTTGTTCATCTGTACTGTGATGAACAATGTCCACACAGAAGGACTATTAAAAGGTCAAGTGCAGGAAGTGCCTGGCACTTAGAAAAAGTTCTACCAAATGATAGATGTACCATGACATTAATATTTTTCTCAAAGACAAATGCTTTAGCATTCCTCTTCCTTACTCCAACAGCTAGCCCGGTACTCGGCAAAAATAAATTGCTATACATCGATAAAGTGAATAAATCCATCTTTCAGAAAGATGATTTCCGTATCACAGATAATACTACAGATGAGGAAGTTGTCCAACAGATACTTTAGGACTTCAGAGAAAAGAAATCACTTTTAGGGTGTTTTCAAAACCAAATACACTCCACACAGACACCCAGAAAATTTGGCACCTCAGTTGAGGATTACTACTGAAGAGAGACTGTTGTAATTTAGGACAGAAGGGGTTAGATGGAGAATGGAGATCTGATCCTTTATGATTTGTTGGGACAGAAAAAGTAAAAAGAGAAAACCACTAGAGAAATAAAGCTAAAGAGGAGAGAGCTAGAGCACTTAATCCAGGAGATGATATAGGCAAAAAACATGAAAGCAGCAAAGAAAGGTGAGATCCAAGAGCCATTTCAGATGTTAATGGTGAACAACCTGTTTATGAAGGCTAAAAATGACAAAATAAGTTAACTGTAATTAAAAAAAAAAAAAGTCAAAGGCAAGGCACACAACTGAAATGATCCAGGTATAGAAACTGGCAGAGTCAAAAGGGTGAGTGAAGAGAAGACAAAGGTAAGATGTAATTGAAATAACTTAGCATGCCACTCAGGCCGCATAAAGACAATAAGGTGAAACTTGGAAGAAGCTACAAGGGAAAATACAGATTTTTTGTTAGAGCAGTTCTGGGCAGAGAGTAAGTTCAGAATGTGAAAAGAGGGCTGCTCAAGTGGAATGAAGATAAAGGTAGCTTAGCTATAACAGAGGAGTTTAATAAAGAAGTGTGATGACTGGTGCTAGAAATGTCATCCATATGAGAACTAAGAAGACAGTAGAAAATAGAATTATTTGGGATTTCCTGTTTCGGCTCAGCGGGTTACAAACCCGACTAGTATCCATGAGGATATAGATTTGATCCTTGGCCTCGCTCAGTAGGTTAAGGATCTGGCACTGCCATATTCTGTGGTGTGGGTCGCAGATGCAATGCTGTGGCTGTAGCTGTGGCTGTGGCATAGGCTGACAGCTGCAGCTCCAATTTGACCCTTATCCTGAGAACTTCCATATGCCACAGGATGGGGCATAAAAAGACAAAGAAAAAAAGGAGTTCTTTATTGCAGCTCAGCCTGTTAAAGACCCGACATTGTCTCTGTGAGTATTTGGGTTTGATCCCTGGCCTCATTCAGTGGGTTAATGATCCAGCGCTGCTGTAAGCTGCAGTGCAGGCTACAGATGCGGCTCTGATCCGGTATTGCCATGGCTGTGGCATAGGTCCCACCTGGAGCTCTCATTCAAGTGCTTGCCTGGGAACTTCCATATGCCACAGGTGTGGCCATAAAATGAAAAGAAAATGAAAATAAAAATAACAGAAAAAAAATCTGACTTTACACTGAACAATGCTTATTTAATAATTTATACTAGAAGACATCAATGAGCAATTATTTAATCTACAAGTTTTGTTAAGAGGATAACAAATGAAAAGAAGAAATTTCATGTGTGTATTTGATACAACTGTGAAAACTTCTGTAAAAATACATTTTCTAAGAAACTTCAGCTGTTCCTACCAACACGCTACATCAATGGTTATTTGTATTACTATGTACAGCTTTAAAAGCAACAAAACAATTTCTTATTAAGGTGGTTAAATCCAACAAAGGAATAAGGCTAAATCTTATAACCCTTAAAAGCTTAAGGGAATTATTATAATTTATGGCTATTCATAATATTTTAGTACATTTTAAATGATCCAACTACAGTGTCTTTTCATAAGTACGTTGGTATCACCATGCAATTTTAATCCATATGCTTAAACCTCTTTCACAGTTTACAGGAACAAAGCAGTTTTGATTCACAAACAATGCCCTGCAGTCAAATACACTCATGAGGTATTAATTTACAACTTCATCTGTGATCAGTTAAACTGCATGTGAAATCTTAAACATCCTTAAAAAGCTTACCACAAATAGTTCAATAAGAGATTTTTTGGTAACATTACTTTAACGAAAAACATGTAAGATTAAATTCTATTGTAAAATAAAACCAAATGCCACTTGCTTTTAAGGGTAAGTCACTAACACAACAATCTTTTAAACTGTCACCTTTTGCATCTAAAATATTAATTAAAAATGTAACATCAGTATCAAAAACATATGCTTCCAAAGCTTTAGCAAGGCAAGTCACAAATAAAAAAGAAAACCAGTTTCATGAAGAAAATGTACATATTTTAACAAATAAGATGTTTCTTTAATCAGTCCTGGAAGCCAGATTTATTAAAATGTCAGGTCAACCTGAATCACACCAAAACAAAAGAATAAAATCACTAGTTTTACCAAACAAATAAAATGTCAAAGCCACACAAATTATGAGCAACGACAATAATTATGAAAGAATATAAATTCCCAATTCAGCTTATTTTAGTGAAAAAAATCACTAACCTCTCAGAAAACTGCAGTTTCAAGCTTTAATATTTATATAATTTGAACTTCAGAATGTTTATTTACTTAGGATTCTTTTTTTTTAGCTAGCTACAAGTAATAGCTATTTTAATTATTTTTTAAGACAATCAGAGGAATTATTACCTCACATAAAAAGCACTAGAGCTAGAGCAGCTCCAAGATTAGTTAACTTCTGATTCAGCATCATCACTGGCCTTGTTTCTTTCCATATTTTCTCCGTGCCATCCTTAGGGTGATGACTTTTGTCTTCTAGTGGCTCAAGATAGCTGCAGAAGTCACAAGTATCACTACCGAATGTCCAAAGATCAGGAGAGAGACTGCCCCTTCCAAATGTCTTTTTTTTTTGTAATAAAAAGGAAAGAAAAACTTGCCCAATACATTTCTTCAAGTGTCATTGGATACTCATTACTAAATCAATCACTGGGAAGAGGAATGAAATAGCAATGACTGGCTTAGACTACTTCATATTCGGCCCCTGAAGGTAAAGAAGAATCCAGCTTTCCATAAAGCACATGGGCATCAGACAAGTGATAAAAACTAAAGTATCAAATCAACGGTATAAAAAGTGAAGCAATCAAATTAACACTATTTTCATACATTGCATATAATATAATACAATGATCATTATTATCTTCATAAGCTTCAAACTCACATTATATATAACAATATGCAAAACCCTCTTGTAACTTCTAATATCTCAATTCTGATTAACTGAATATCTCACTAGAAAACTATAGAATGCAATGATTTTTCCTCTAAGTTAAGAGAGACAAGATAAATGCAGTAATTCAAAACACACATCACACTTTTAGGAAAAACCAAGGAACTGAATACGTGCATGAACTCCTGATTCCTCCTAAATCCCACTTAAATTATTCTCAAGGACAAAAATAACAGAAAAGGAATTAATGGTGATAAAAATCTGGATATTAGAAAACAGAGTGATGAGTAGTGATTAACTTAACAAACCCAAGGAAACTGAAACCAAGCAGTGGAGAAGCAGAAAGAAGCTGAGAGTAATCAAACTGACACTGCCAAACACCCAAAAGGTAGCACCGAGAATCTCTAGAAATGGGAGTGAAGGTAGGACATAAAAGTTTGCTTATGATTCCTTCCTTTACTTTGCACATCAGGGCAAACGCCCCTCTTTCATAGCCAGGCAGAAGACAAGAGGTTCATTTTCTAAAAAGGACAAAAGGGGGCTCAGAAAAACACTGAAAACTTCAAGTTTACAAAATGAATTTTTGGACCTCTAATATTCTCCTCCTTGGCTACACAAGGCAGAAAGTTGGAAAAGGAACCTTCCTATAATCAGCCTAGTCTTAGAAATGATCTAATGATATCAACATGAGATTTTACCACAAAACAGCATAGCCAGATCATTTAACAGTGACACAAACAACTGACAACTCCTACCCACGTATAGTTATTGTCTTTCAATTTCCCACTCTTCAAAATAAACAAAGAGGTTACTATTGCCAGACATCAAACAAAAAATGTAAATGACAATCTGGAGGAAATGGAGACATACATAGGAAAAAAAGCTTGAGAAATAACCTAGCTTATCACTAAAATCCTCAGAGAGATGAGAGAAGATACTGCATCCATGAGACAAGAACAGATGATACTTAAGAAAAAGTATCAGAATAATTAAGAGTGCTTTGAAATTAAAAACAACAGTGAAAATCAAAATTTCCCAAAAAAGTAGGTTAAAATTAGAAGGGAAAAGATAATTTAGAGGCCCAATCCAAGATGTCCAATTTCCAAATAATTGGAGTTCCCCACCCAAAAAGAGAATAGAGAAAATAGGAAGAAATTGTATAAATGATTCGAGAAATTTCTCAGAACTCTAGGACATGATCCATATCAAAAGAATACACCATCAATGTGTCCAACAAAATGGATGAAAAGAGACTCTTACAAAGACATTATCAGGACAAAGAATCTAAAGGCTTTTTGCAGAAAAAAAAACAAGTGTTTTGAACAAAGATAAAGAATCAGAATGGCATCAGATTTCATCACAGCAACACTGAAAGCTAGAAGATAATGGCGCACTGCCTTGAAAATACAAAGGCAATTTTGGCAAAAAAACACACTACTCAGATTTAGAATAGCTTTGCACCAAAAATGTCTGCACCAAGTAAGCTTGTTTTACAATAGCCAGTACTCCAAGAAGAGAGTAAGAGCACTCAAATCTCAGCAACTCTAAATATTTCAATTCTATATAGAGAACAAGAAACACGGAGTTGTGGTTTAATTCAGTATGCTCCCAAGTCTGTTAGAAACTTCTGACTAGAACTTCTAATGTTCAGGGAATAGTCTGTTCCTCCTACTGTAAATCATGTACAAGCAAGGATAATGAAAATAACACCTAATTTTCAGTAAAATTAAGAGACAAATACAGTCAGTAGGTACTGCAAATTAATAAGGAAAAGATGGAGCAATCAATGATGATATGGAACAACTATAAATATAGACTGTAAGTTGTCAAAAGCAGCTACCCATGCAGTGAGAAGAAAAGCAAAAGTGTGGCAAAACAGTCCACTGATGGAAATTCACTAAAATGAACCTGTGAGGAGTTCCCATTATGGCTCGAGCAGGTAAAGTACCAGACAGTGCCTGTGAGGATGCCAGTTTGATCCCTGGCCTTGCTCAGTGGGTTAAGGATCCAGTGTTACCACAAGCTACAGTGTAGGTTTCAGCTGCAGCTCAGATCTGGCGTTGCTCTGGCTGTGGTGTAGGCTGGCAGCTGCAGCTCCAATTCAACCCCTGGCCCCGGGAACTTCCATATGCCATAGGTGTGGCCATAAAAAAAATTTAAAATTAAAAAAGAGCCTATGAAAATATACTTTTTGAAGATGGGAGAAGTATCACGAAAGGAATAACTATACCACTAAATTTCCTAAGTTAGAAATAAGACAAGAAAGTCTATTACCACCATTTACTACCATACTGGAATACCAGCCAACACCATTAAACATACTGAAGGAAATAGAAGATATAAATATTGGGACATGTTACTACATAGTTTAAAAAACTGCATAGCTAAATAAAATTAACAGAAAACTTACAAACAATAAGAGAATGTGATAAGGGACATGGGTAAAAAATTAATACACATAAAAGTAACTTTCAGAGTTCCCTTTGTGGCACAGCTGTTAAAGAATCCAACTAGGAACCATGAGGTTGTGGGTTCAATCCCTGGCCTTGCTCAGTGTAGAGCATTGGGCGTTGCCGTGAACTGTGGTGTAGGCTGCAGACATAGCTCGGATCCTGCATTGCTGTGGCTGCAGTGTAGGCCGGCAGCTACAACTCAGATTAGACCCCTAGCCTGGGAACCTCCACATGCCATGGGTGCGGCCCTAAAACAACAAAAAGACAAAAAAAAAAAAAAGTAACTTTCATTTATATAAATCAAAGCCAGCATTTAAAAGATCTTGATTGACAAACCAATTTAAAAGATAAAGCTTAAAAATTTATAATACCTATAAAAAAATAAATGCTAAACACTCCTGAGGGCATTAACAGAAGACTTGAAGCAATAAAAAGAACATGCTCTTGCTTAATGTTTAAGACGTCAGTATACACTCAGTTAATTTTTAAATTTAACCTAATAACCACATCAGTAGAAACAGGTTTCAAGGCTTTTGTTTCTGTTTTTTGTGGGATGGGTGGTACAGATGACACAACATGATAAAATGTTGAAAAATAAGCAAATAAGGATAAAATGATAAACTGAAAAACTAAAGCTAAAAGGACGGAGTAGCCTAATTAAGAATAAAATTATTATGCTTCAATAATTAAACTGGCATATGAACCAAAAGTCATACAAGTGGGACACAGGAGAAAGTCCAAAAATAAAACAAAATTAGCATGGAAATTGAAATATAATAGTAACAAAGCTAAAGTGATATCTCAAAATAATGAGAACGAAATGGAGCAGTCATGGAGTTCCCATCGTGCCTCAGTGGTTAAGGAATCCAACTAGGAACCATGAGGTTGCGGGTTTGATCCCTGGCATTGCTCAGTGGGTTAAGGATCCAGTGTTGCCGTGAGCTGTGGTGTAGGCCGCAGACGTGGCTCAGATCCCATGTTACTGTGGCTGTGGCGTAGGCCAGCGGCTACAGCTCTGATTAGAGCCCTAGCCTGGGAGCCTCCATATGCCACAGGTGTGGCCCTAGAAAGGCAAAAAGACCAAAAAAAAAAAAAAAAAAAGGAAATGGAGCAGTCAGTAAACAGTATGGAACAATTAAACAACCAGCAATGAAAAATAAAGTAGGATCTACTTCCTATGTTATGTATGAGGATAAATTGTAAATGGATCAAATATTTAAGAGCAAAGAACTGAATTTAGAAGTCTTAAAAGAAGGTCAACTATGTAATAATAAAAATGAAATTAGCTAAATAATAATTTTGTAAAAATTTAACAAATATTTAAACAAAGGCTTGCAACAAATATCTAAACAAAGGCTTTTAACAAATATCTAAACAAAGGCTTATGGTCCCTAACATTAAAAGCTCCTAGAAATCATTTAGAAGAACAATAATTCACAAAAGAATGAAGTGTGGTGTAGAATAAATGAATAAACATTATACACAGAAAAGAAAATGGTTTTCAAATATGATCCTCAACTTCACTCATTTAAAAAACATACAAATTAGAGGTAGACTAAAACACCATTATTTAATGATTAAGTTGGGGGGGGTATTAGAAATTTAACAACTCTGTTGGTGAGGCTCCAGGCAAAAGGCACTTAATATTTTTTTAAAAGGCAAGAAAGGAAAAAAAATGACAAACAAATTTTAAAAGTCACAAGGACAACACAAAACCCACACACCTCCCTGCTGCAACCAGGATTTTAGAAAGAGAAACTGAGGTAGCTCAGGGTACAAGATATCACTAGGGATTAATTCCTGTAAAAGGAAGGTGGGGTGGGGGAGCAGGATTGCAGAGACAGAGCCTCAGACAACCTCGTAGGGCCATCTAAAGGTACATTACTTGTCAGATATAAAAAAAAAAAAATAAAGGGCTGGGCCTTTTTTCCTTGCTCAGGTGCAGGATGAGAGCTGCACTGGGAAGGGTGGGACCTTAGGCAAGGAGGCTCTCCATGCCAGAGACTGACCTTGAAGGAGATGACAGCAGATTATCTTCTTCCCCACAGCTGAGCTATAATTCTTCCCTGAAAGAGGGTTTGGGCTGTCCAACTCCATGTTTAACCACACTTTCACTTAGGAACCCATTTCATTCATTCTAAATCTCCTCTCCCCTCTTCCACTTTACCCGCTTCTCTTTCCTACTTCTACTAATTATAGTGGTGTACTTGCTTATGGCAAAAGCCCAAGCAAAGAAAACTGCATTGTAAGGATCTTTCAAGAGGTATACTATAGGGCAGACTAAAGTTGGATATGGGTAGAGGAAGCAAGAGGAGGCCCTAATGACCTAAGTTAATTGTTGGCTAAGACTGTAAATGAAATAAGTAATTACATGGGAATAGTTGATAGAATGATCTGAAAGTAGAAAGCTTTTCCACCAAACCCAACTAGAATTAAACATAGGGTGGCTGCTAATTTACCCATCACAACAAGGAGCAATAAAATATTACCATTTGGGGACGTAAAATAAAGCATTTATAATTCTATAATCAAAATTTGAAAATAATGCATTTTTAAATAATTGCATCATATGCTACCTAAATATAACCTTCCTTCATACAACAAATTTAGGATCCTGGAGTTCCCACGTTGGCTCAGCAGTAAAGAACTTGACTAGTATCCATGAAGACCCGGGTGTGATCCCTGGCCTTGCTCAGTGGGTTAAGGATCTGACATTATTGTGGGCTATGGTGTAGGTCACAGATGTGGCTCAAAACTGGCATTGCTGTGGCTGTGCCGTAGGCTGGCAGCTACAACTCCAATTTGAGCCCTAACCTGGGAACTTCCATATACTACAGGTGAAGGCCATAATAAGAAAAAAAAAATTAAATAAAAAATAAAAATTAAGGATCCTATTGTGTAGTAGCCACTCCTAACACCTGGATATAGAAGTTAACTAGACAAAGCTCCCGGCTTCGAGGAGTTATACTCTAGTAAGAGGAGACGGTAAGAAACAAGGAAACAAAGTCACTTCGGATATCGATAAGTGCTATTAAAAGCGTCATTTAAACTGAGAACTGAAATAAGCCCAAAAGAACCATAAGGAAGAATATTCCAGAAAAAAGAAACATACAGATGTCCTAATTCAAAAAAACAAACAAACAAAAAAATCAACAGCACTGAAGCACTGTGAGCAAGAGTGCACTTACAGGAGGAAAAGTTTTACTCAGAGTATCACTATCAGGATCAACCATTCTTCCTCCTACTTAATCTGCTGCTGGCTGGTAGACAATTCTGTAAATGCTTGAGACTGAGAGCTGATAAACTAACACTTTCAGACCTTTCCAGAAACCAATGCTGCCTGCCATCATATGTTCCATTCTCCTTCTATCATAAAAAGACCAAATGTACATTTTCAAAGAAATTGAAGAGAAGAAACAGAAATGAGGAAAATGAATTTTACATGTAACATTAAGGAATGCAAAAGATATTAGCAACACTTCCCTTTTATGTAAATACCTACATATATTTTGACTGAGACGTTAAGACAGTAAACAGATCATCTACACATCATGTTTATTCTGAATAATTAAGGTTTTGCTATAGCAAAACATGTATGCTAAATCTCCACAAATAATTTTGTACGAATGGATTTACAGTGCAGTTGATTTCTACTCAGAAAAAGCAAGTATTAGGTGTGGAGAAAAACATACCCTCCTCCACTGCTGGTGGGAATGTAAATTGGTACAACCACTATGGAAAACACTATGGAGGTACCTCAGGAAACTAAATATAGAACTACCATATGATCCAGCAATTTCACTGCTGGGCATATATCCAGACAAAGCCTTCACTGAAAAAGATACACAAACCCCTATGTTCATATCAGCACTATTTACAATAGCCAAAACATGGAAACAACCCAACTACCCACTGAAAGACAAATGGATTAAGAAGATGCAGTACATACATACAATGGAATATTACTCAACCATAAAAGAGACAAACTAATGACATTTGCTGCTACATGGATGGATCTAGAGACTCATACTAAGGGAATTAAGCAAGAAAGAAAAAGACAAATACCATGATATCAATCTGGAACAGATGATCCTATCTAAAAATAACAGACAAACAAAAAACAAAACAGATCATGGCCAAAAAGAGCAGAGTTGGAGTTCCCAAGGGGGAAAGGGGAGGGAGTGGGGTAGGTGGGCATTTGGGGGCTTTTTGGATACAAACTTATATTTGGAATGGATGGGCAATGGGATCCTACTGTACAGCACAGGGAAATGTGTGTGATTGGGTCACTTTGTCATATAACAACACTTGACAAAATATAATAAATCAACTATAATTTAATAATAATGATGATGATGATAAAGAAAAGCAAGTTTTATTTGCTGGACATATCAAAGGGAAATGTAAGCTAATATGACAATGTCAAGTAGCTCTGTCATTCCAAATAATGACAGTATGGGGATTTTTGTTTATTGGGGTTTTTTTTTTTTTTGATTGTTTGTTTTCTTTTAAAACGGCCACACCTGCAACATATGGAAGGTTCCTGGTCTAGGGGTCAAATAGGAGCTGCAATTGCAGGCCTATGCCAAATCCACAGCAACACTGGATCCGAGCTGCACTGACGACCTACACTGCACCCTGCATAGGCTGGATCCTTTAAGCCACTGAGCAAGGCCAGGGATTGAACCTGCATCCTCAAGGACACTATGTCAGGTTCTTAACCCACTCAGCCACAACGGGAACTTCAATAACAGTTTTAATAAAAGCTAACTATTAAGAAATAAAAACAAATGATAACACAAAATGAGATTGCCATACAACAATTCTGATAAAAATGTGAAACAGAAATACTTCTAGTCTCTAAGCATGAAAACAAATGGTTAAAGCATTTAATCAGTAGTGTTAGGAGCTAAAACTTCCAACATTAGAAATGACAATTATTGCCATATACTAACCAATGTCTGTTCTGTTTCAATGCCTCAGCTGAACAATTACCAATTTGGCAGTATCAAAATCCCACCAAAACTAGATATTGGGGTGAATATAAGGTATTCTCAATACAGAAGTCTATATATCTAAGTAAGTTTCCTAATCAGACATTACCAGCCCCTATACAGAGTCCTATCAAATAGAAAATTACATTCTTATCCTCTATTCCTAACTTGCTGGTACATGTATTCCACTTGGCTTCTTTCTCTAAAATAATCCAGTTTTGTCCACAGATAATTTCTCTCCTCTTGATGATCTCTGCACAAGTGTCATAAGAGACTTTTTACCAGCTTTGGTATCCACAATTTCTGCCTTGCCAGGTGCTTGGGTATTACTTAAACTTAAAGGACCTTAACCCTACAACACTATCCTTAACGATGACAAGTTTGATTAGCAGCATCTACACACTGTGTTGATCTTTAAATTCTCAAACTCTTAGTCTTTTAATATAAGATCACAGACATCTGATATTAACATTCAGATCTCGCTGTAAATTCTAAAGAATTTCTAGCAAGGCCTCGTACTATTTATTTCTAATTGTATAGAACTGTACATCAGTTCCCAAAATGTGGTCCATGGACCACAGGAGCCCCCACAATTTTTTCAGGGAATCCACAGGTTAAAACTATTTGCCTTTTATAGTTTATTTCTGCATGACTATATAGAGAAAGTTTTCCAGAGGATATGTAACATGTAATGACAGCACTCTGGTGGCTAATGGAATGGAGCCTTATGTATCTTTGTTCTATTTCATTTTGAAAAGTTTTTAAGGTAATAGATCTAGAATGTTAATATGCGGATTTCCAGAGATTAACTAATTAATCTGTTATTGGTACTTATATACTAAGCTCTTACGAGCTATACCTGCTATCATCTCGGTGTGCAGCCATATTTTATTCGTATACTTCAGTCTATCGCAAAACAATATACTGCAACAGATTGGAGTTCTCTTGTGATGCAGCAGGTTAAGGATCTGGCATTGTTACTACAGCAGCTTGGGTTGCTGCTGTGGCACAGGTTCTGTCTCTGGCCCAGTAACTTGCACATGCCAAGGAAACGGCCAAAAACAAAACAATACACTGCAATAGAAAATTCACCCGCCTTCTATTAAGTCAGACATTAAAGAGGTTTGCAAAAATGCAAAACAATACCAATCTTTTTATAATATTTTATTTTGAAAAACATAGTCATTTTTCATGAAAATATGTTAACTTCTGTTAACATTCAATGGGCTTATTACAGTTATCTTTAAATGCTTTTTCTTTGTTCATGTTTAGCTGTGTCCGCAGCATGTGGAACTTCCCAGGCCAAGGATCAAAACTGAGCCACTGCAGAGACAATGCTGATTCCTTAACTGCTGGGCCAACAAGGAACTCATTTAAATGTGTTAGCAAGTATTTTTAAATGTCCCCATGTTAATTTCTGATATGGAAAATACTGATAGATACAAACAATAGCAATACCTCTCTGGGGCATAACAACATTCCTTTTCACATACTTGGCTTTGTCTTCAAAATAATTCCTGTTCATATACAAACCAATCTTTCACCATTTTCAATTTTTTAAAACTTTCTCTACTCTTAATTGCCATCAGATACCTCTTTACTTATTAACATTTCATATTTTACTGCTTTTATACATATATAATACAGTGTTTGAAAAAGTAAATTGCAATTAAAACACAAAGAAATAACACGAAAACCAAAAATAAAATGATGGGACACATCAGTTTATAATATCCTTTGGTCTGATCTGGTTTTTTTTTGGTTACAAAATTTTATATAGTGAATTTTTTAAATATTTAACATTGATATCAATTCTAAATAAAAGATACCTATAACATAGCTTATAGTAAATACAGTTACCACTAAATTATAAAGAAAATAAAAAATCTGACTAAGAACCATGAGGTTGTGGGTTTGATCCCTGGCCTCGCTCAGTGGGTTAAGGATCCGGCATTGCCGTGAGCTATGGTGTAGGCCACAGATGTGTTGCTGTGGCTGTGGCGCAGGACGACAGCTGTAGCTCCGATTGGACCCTTAGCCTGGGAACCTCCATATACCGTGGATGCGGCCCGAAAAAGACAAAAAAAAAAAAAAAAGAAAGAAATAGTTCTATGACACTATCAAGAGTTTCATATGGGTGTTCCCACTGTGGCTCAGCAGTAATGATTCCTATAGCATGCATGAGGATACAGGTTCAATCTCCATTCCCACTCAGTGGGTTAAGGATTCACTGCCACTGTGAGCTATGGTGTAGGCTGCAGACATGGCTCGATTCCACATTGTTGTGGCTGTGGCGTAGGCTGGTGACTACAGCTCCAATTCGACCCCAAGCCTGGGAACTTCCATATGCCATGGGTGCAGCCCTAAAAAGACAAAAAAAAGTTTCATTATGTATTGGTAGTTATTAGAAATGCAGCTTACAAATATCTAATGTTCACAGAGTTTTACAACCATTATAGAGGTACTTTTCTTGACACTACATACCAGTTAACCTAAATGGGATTTTAAAAGCCTCACAGTTGGTGAAAAAAAAAAAAACTATGATAAATATAAGCAATATTTTCTAATAAAGATTAATGGTAATTGAAAAATTAATGTTACATTTAAAATATACTTCTGAATACTGCACACAACAATGAAGCACCTTAATTAAAAAAACACGTTTAAACCACAATCATTCATCTTTCTCTTACTGCCAACTTCCTTCTACTCTTCAAATACATGAAGCAGTTTATATTATTTCCCCAAACAATAAAACCATTTATCATAATTTCACTATATTTATTGCTGTCTTTAAAGATAATTTACATTTCCCAACATAGATTAATTACAAAAATTTTACATGACCTAAATCTGCACATTCACTGCAAATATAAAAATACAGCTAAATCATGACTAGGACGGTATCTATCAACTGTCATTTTAATCACTGAAAAATGTAATCAATAAATTACATTCAGAATTTAGAACTTTATCATTAAAAGTTACTACATTTGTAATACTCACGGATTATACACTAATATGAGACATATTATCAAGTGTTGATTAGACTCCAAAGTATTTGGCTAATAACCACGCTTAAGACATCAACTAACATGTCTGCAATATCTAATTGATGCTAGGCACTCAGCTAGGTATTTCACACATATTATCTTACTTTTCTCACAAAATCATCACAGTAACTATAGCAAATAGGTGTCATAAGCCCACTTTTGCCAAAGAGGAAATGGATTCTGAGAAGTCGCACAACTAACAAATAGCAGAAATGGGATTAAACTAAAATTAAATTCTAGAGAAATAAAATATAAAGAATGAAAAGTTTTTTCTTTTTTTTTTTTAGGGCTGCACCTGTGGCATATGGAGGTTCCCAGGCTACGGGTCCAATCGGAGCTACAGCCATCGGCCTACACCACAGCCACAGCAACAGAGGATCAGAACCGCGTCTGCGACCTATACCACAGCTCACAGCAATGCCAGATCCTTAACCCACTGAGTGAGGCCAGGGATCAAACCTGCAACCTCATTGTTACTAGTCAGATTCGTTTTCACTGAGCCACAATGGGAACTCCAAAAATGAAATGTTTTAAGACAACTTCCTTAGAGAAATTACTGTCATTTTACAACCATTCTTTATTCCCATAGCAAGATTCAAATTTGCTTTTGAGAAACCATCCAACACTTTTAATCCCAGATTTCCAGAAGTGCTAATTCTATCTCCAGCTGTGAGAGGAGATATGTAGCCCAAGCCATGCCAGACAGATCTAATATGATATAGTGCTCCAACTTTTCTGGGATCCACAAGATGCAATAAAAGGAGAAGGATATAAACCTTTAGCGGCTGGCAACTACCCTGCATGCAGGAAAGGAGAGCCTATTTGCAAAAGGAGACAATACCAAGAGAAAGAGCTAATAGCTGAAGAAAGTCCAAAAACATTTAAGCCACTGGACCAAGCTCCACCTCAAATTATCAATGCTATAATCTTTTCAATTATGTGACCCAATAAATATTTCCATTTGCTTATGTCAGGTCTGAGTTGGGGGTTACTGTCCCTTCTTCAATGTACCTATCAATGCAAACTTAATGGTGTAAACCATCCACAGAAATCAAATAATGTAATTATTCTCAATCTAGAATCCTAAAAGAACTCACAGGAATCAAGAAACTATCTTCAGTATTTCAAAAAGTTTAATGGAGTTATACACCAACCCGAGAACTACAGCTTATTAAATTAACAAATTCCTCTGATTTTTATCATTTCAATATGAAAACCAGTTATCTTGTTTTAATACAAGCCCTAAGAAGAAATACCTTTTTATCTGAATTTTAATTTTAAATTAGAAACAAACAGGAGTTCCTATCGTGACTTAGCAGTTAAAGAACCCGACTAGAATAGATGAGGATGCAGGTTAGATCCCTGGCCTTGCTCAGTGGGTTAAGGATCCGGCATTGCCATGAGCTGTGGTGTATGTAGGTCGCAGACGTGGCTCGGAACTGGCGTTGATGTGGCTGTGGCACAGGCCAGCGGCTACAGTTTTAGTTCGACTCCTAGCCTGCGAACTTCCATATGCCAAGGGTGCGGCCCTAAAAAACTGTAACAAAAAGGCAAAAAGAAAGAAAGAAAGAAAGAAACAGATTGCCCACCAAATAAATTTTAAAAGTAACAAAATGCTTTAAAACACAAAAATTTTCAAAATGATCACTGAAGGAGAAAATGTCAAGAACTATAATATTACTTTGAAATATTCTTGATAAAACAGCTCACACCTTTATTATACAAGCAATTCCTGACTAACCTCTTAATTTGTGACTGCCTGTCTACCTTTCTAGCCTGAGGCTATTCAGACTTCGGGCATCAAATAAGCAGTCTATGCTAAGGGCACCACCTAGTGTCCTGCACTGGACACTATCTAAAACTCTTTTACTTCCCTCTGCAGCTGAAGGAACACTGGCTAGTCTCCTGTTGCTGTTCTGTATTTAATAATTATTCTAAAATCCATTTCTTTATTATTCATATGTACATACCCATTTCCCGAGTCTCTTCTTATCCGTCTCTCAACAACTGTCCAGTTACTTTAGGAACAACTATTTAGTATGCCCTTTATCTTGTCAGGCACTCGATGCTTAAAGTAGGTTTTCATCAAAAGCACTTTCTAAAGTTACTACTATGAGTAGGCCACTCACATGCCCAAGTTCACCAATAACGGACAGGCAGTATGACTCCAAAACCCATTTGATTAATTACTACTCATAAAACCCAGGTTGCTTTTTCTTAATTCTTTTTATCCTATGGTCAAACCACAAACTCAATTTATAAAAGTGGTAGTAAGTAATTTACCTTTATCAGAAGAAAACAAAAGATACTAAAAGTGAAAGTTAGATTCCAAACATTTAATCTACCACTTAAAAGTGTCTAGAAGTTCTGACTTTCAAAGTTTCCCTCCACTCTCTGAAAATTAAGACAAGCTTTCCTCAAATATAATCACAGAAAAAAATGTTTTTGTTCACTTTTGTTGGTGTAATGATATCATTTTCTAGTATTTTTGTATTATGAATTACAATCCTCTATCTTATCATCAGTTAAACCAATTTTGGGGGGAGGACTTAGACCTAACCATTATCGGCTCTTTTACTTTATGAAAATTGAATGAAATATTGGTATAGGGATAGGTAGGCCAATGAAATAGAATTAAAATGCAGAAACAGACTTACACATATACAGAAAACTCAATATATGACAGTGGACTGTTCAAAAAATTATGCCAGGATAACTGGTTAACCATATACAAAGAAATCCAGTCTCAAATTCCACCTCACGGCGCAGACAGAAATTATATTACACTGAATGAAAGATCAACTCTAAAGAGCAAATATAAGAAACTCTCTGACCTTGGGGTAGATAGGAATTTCTAAAACAAGCCGTAAGAGTATAAAAGAAAAAGATTGATGAATTTAGTTTTATCAAATTTTAAAACATATCAAACAAAAGACATCATAAAGTTAAACACAAGCTATATACAGGGCACAGATGTATGGAACAAATACAATCAAAGAATTAGTACCCTTAAAATATAAAGAACTTCTATAAATTCGAAATTTAAAATACCACAGCAGGGAAAAAAAGTGAGCAAGGAACACTAAGAGGCAATCACAAAAGAGGAATTTTTATGCAAAAAAAATATAGAAAAAATGCTCAACTTCACCATTTTTAAAGGACAGTTGAAAACCACATGGGACACATTTCACACCTATCAAAATAAAAATTTAAATTTCTGTTGACATCAGTTCTTATCATGACAGCTAAGAAAGGGAATGCTCAGGTACTGCTGACAAGAACAATTCAGCAATATCCAGTAAAGCACAAGATGTGAATAACCAACAGTTCTACACACAAGCATAAATCTGAGGCAGCACTATCCTAAAGAGCTTTCTGGAAAAATGGAAATATTCTGTATCTACATACCCAATACATTAACTGCTAGCTACATATGGCTCTTGAACACTTGAAATATGGCTAATACAACTGAGGAACCTAATTAATTTCATTAAATTTTAATTAATTTAAATGTAAACATCTACATGTGACTAGTGGCTACTGTACTGGACAATACAGCCCTAGAGAACCTTTCACACATAGGCATGCACAGATAGACACAAGAACCTTAACTGCAACAAAATTTCTAAAACTGAAAATCTTTAGGTCCTCAACCAGAATACAAACTGTGACACTTTCACAGAGTACTATACAGGAGAAAATAACTTATATTTATCTGTGACATATATACTCATTAAATATAAATATATTACATAAATAATTTAATATATAAATCTCAAAAAATAATATACAACAAAAGCAACACAAAAGATAGACACAGTAAAAAAGCACTTACATAATGTTTTAGAACATGCAAATCAATCCCTCGTACTGTTTATGGGTATATATATTCAATTTAAGTACCAAGAAATGTATTACAGCTAAAACATGAAAAACAGCTAAAAATACCAGTGATCTAGGATCAAATGGAGAACAGGGTTACAGAGTGGCATACAGAACCCCCCAACTGTTATCTGTACTGTTTTGTTCCCTCTCCTTGCCACACTCAAATCTTCAAAAAACACACCACAGTGCTACAGTTTTGGATATATAGCGTATGTTGCCGTACTATTAAATTTTTCTATATACTAAAAATATTTCATCAAGAAAATTTTAAAAATGAAAAAAATTCATGCTACAAACTGTAGTACACAACCAATTAAAAGTTTTGAGAGTTCCAGTTTATTCTTTAATTCCTCCCTATTTTATTCGGCTTACTAACAATAATGAATAAACACAATGAAATCAAAGTTGAAACACCCAGAGTTCCCGTTGTGGTGCAGTGGTTAACGAATCCGACTAGGAACCATGGGGTTGTGGGTTCGATCCCTGGTCTCGCTCAGCAAGTTAAGCATCTGGCGTTGCCATGAGCTGTGGTGTAGGTTGCAGGCACAGCTCGGATCCCACGTTGCTGTGGCGTCACCCGGTGGCTGCAGCTCCGATTGGACCCCTAGCCTGGGAACCTCCATATGCTGTGAGTGCAGCCCTAGTAACAGCAAAAAGAAAAACAAAGAAAAATTTGAAACACCCAATTGTATTTTCATGATGAAGCGTAGCCTGTTACTAAAAATGTTCCCTACATCCTAGTAAAAGCAGTAAAAAAAAGCAAGTTTCTCTTTTTCTTATGACTTTTTGACTTCTTATTCAATTCCCCTGTGTAGTATTTGTAGAAATCAAATATTTCAGCATGAAAACAAAACAAAACAAAAAAATTCGCTATATAGGAATTACCCTTGGGATAATTCATAGATTCCTGAAGCAGGCCATTTAGCCATGAGGTCAACTATAACATATGTTTTAAATAACATTTAATCTACTTTGTTGAATGCCTTATTAAATGTCTACGTGTTGGAACAACTGAGGAACTCAAAGATCACATATTCGGCCCTTCTGCCAAGACACTCTGCTCTCTCCTAGCTTTCAAAATCAAAAGCTAAGAAACGTGTTTATGAAAACAGAAACAAGCAAATATGATATTCCACTTTAAAGAAAGCCTGTATCTGAATTCAAAAGTTTTCATGAATTAATCAATCCTTCTATTCTTAGGAATACAAACTACATGTTTTATCAGTCAGACTCCTACCAATCCTCCTAAGTTCTATGAGATCAAGTACAGTGTCACTATAAGTGACTGAATAAACAAATGAATAATCAATGAATGAAACAATCTACTTATTATCAGTATCGAATGCATTCCATGTTGGTTTGTTATGCGTCATGACTTGGTAGGAAAAAATAATATGAAAAACTGAAAATAATCACTCTTGAAAAAGAAATTCTAACCCTATGTTGGAGTTTTACACCAGAATTTGAGTAGGAGAACCTCAAAGCTTCTTCCTCTCACTGCCTTCTGTTTCCCACCCTTCATATTCCAGAGGAAGCACTGATAAAAAGATGAAAGCCAAATATCAATTTTAAGGTTAAAATCTCGTGTTTTATGGCCAGGTCTTCTCTCAGTGTTCCATTCACTTGGGAACAAGCCTGAAAAATGACAGAGCCAGAAGAAAGGCTTACAGTGGATGGTTTAGGCCTAGAGCCTGAAGTCTTTAGGTTCTCTCTTGCCCCAATAACCCCTGATGGACTCTCTCATGATGTTTCTCCTCATTAGAATGTTAATAGCAATATTAGGTTATGAATATAGAAGAAAATGCCCAAAAAACTTTGCGTGCAAACCGAGTACAAAGGGAGCCTTGGCAAAATATATAATTTTACAAGTAGCCAATGAAATGAAAACGTTATTAACCTCAGCAATAATCAGGGGGCAAAAAGCCTATTAGAACTGTTAAATATGGAATTCCCATCGTGGCTCAGCGGAAACGAATCCGACTAGGAACCATGAGGTTGCAGGTTCAATCCCTGGCCTCGCTCAGTGGGTTAAGGATCTGGCTTTGCCGTGAGCTGTGGTGTAGGTTGCAGACACGGTTCGGATCCCGCATTGCTGTGGCTCTGGCGTAGACCGGCAGCTATAGCTCCTTTTAGACCCCTAGCCTGGGAACCTCCACATGCCGCAGGTGGGGCCCTAAAAAATGACAAAAAGACAAAAAAAACTGTTAAATATCATATCGTCACCTATCACATTGGTAGCATATGTAAATAAACACCATTATACTCTGGCATAAATAACTGATCTGACTTTTATGAAAGACAATTTGGCAACTCTCAAAAGTTACACTGTGTATGTATCCTTTTAAGTTATATCATTTAAAAACTGACACAATTGTGTAAAAGTATATGCAAAAAGATAATAATAAATGTATTTTTGGTAGTGGAAAACTAAAAAGAAACCTCAATGTGTTCATTAACAGAAAACTGGTTAACAAAAGTAATTTATAGTTCTAGAAAGAAAAGTGAAAATGTTAGGAAATTACCAAAAATATTTAGCAAAAATGGCGGGAAGAACATTAAAGTCTCTGATGGTAGGCCCTATCACATGCTCAGCATGATAAAAAAAAAATAAGCACCATACTAAGAAAAATCACATGAAGATTTTTCAGAATACCAAGGGGAAAGAATAGATTCTATCTAAATGTTTCCAAAAAGAAAAAACAGGTCACATACAAAGGTTCATGTGCAACACTAGGCACTCATGAAACAAGGCCTTCAAATTGTGAGGAAAAATTATTTTCAACCTACAATTCCATACCTAGTTGAAATACTAACCTAATGTGAAGGTATAATGAAGATATTTAGGACTTCCCAGTACTCAAAAATTTATTTTCCACACATTCTTTCTTCCGGAATCTTTGAAAGATATATTTCAGTAAAATAAGTGAATAAACCAATAGGAGAAAATAACCATAAAAGCAAATTATCCAACTAAAGAAAAGTCAGAGGATCAGGATCAGGGCTGAGGAAAGTTTAAGAAGAGAGAGAGAAAGAAAAGAAAAGAGAAGAAACAGAAAAGAAAAGCAGAACAGAGGGTTGAGAGAGATAAACCTCTGGCAGGTGGGAGGGGAGACTGAACTTTCAGATATATACTTTAAAAACTTGAAAAACAAAAATGAGTAGTGTCTGAGAGAACCATTGAAACAGAGGGAGAAATCAGCAAATCAGCCCATAGGAAACTAAGCAAATGTATAATTGGTTAAGGCTCTGTCAATGTCACTTAAGTGGCTCAGGTCACTCTTGTGACACTGGTTCAAGTCCCTGGCCTGGGAATGTCCACATGCCACATGTGTGGCCAGAAAAAAAAAAGAATGTAATGAATAAGCAAAGCAATAAGTCATAGACGAGGGGGACACAAACATTTGTTTAAGGAAACAGATGTAATATAGGGCATTATGTTATTTAATATTTACATGGCTAAATACTAAGTATGATTGTTCACAGATTTAACCAAAATTATTATATATTTTCTTAAAATTGGAAGAGTATGTGTGTTATATGATCCAAACCCCAAATCTCCATCAAAAGGTCTTGACGGAAACCTTAGATTATACCTAAAACTGGTTAATCAAGAAAAGCTGAATAACCAAATTATTTAGAGGAGTTCCCGTCGTGGCTCAGTGGTTAACAAATCCAACTAGGAACCATGAGGTTGCGGGCTCGATCCCTGGCCTCGCTCAGTGGGTTAAGGATCCGGCGTTGTTGTGAGCTGTGGTGTAGGTTGCAGACACAGCTCAGATCCCACGTTGCTTTGGCCATGGCGTAGGCCAGTGGCTACAGTTCCAATTAGACCCCTAGCATGGGAACCTCCATATGCCACAAGTGCGGCCCTTGTGGCAAAAAAAAAAAAAAAAAAAAAGAAAGAAAGAAAGAGCTGAATAACCGAATTATTTAGAATTAAAGTGGTATCAGAATGAAGAAACTAATAGTGGGAGTCCCCTTCACAGCTCAGTGGTAACAAACCCAACTAGTACCCATGAGGACATGGGTTCGATTCCTGGCCTTGCTCAGTGGGTTAAGGATCTGGCATTGCCCTGAGCTGAGGTGCAGGTCACAGATGCGGCTCGGCTCTGGCAATGCTGTGATCAGGTATAGGCTGGCAGCTGCAGCTCCGATTTGAGCCTGGGAATTTCCGTATGCCATAGGTGTGGCCATAAACAACAACTACCAAAAAAAAAAAAAAAAAAAAGAAATCCAAAGTTTGCTTCTAGGAAGTCCCGCTGTGGTGCAGTGGGTTAAAAACCTAACTGCAAGGAGTTCTCACTGTGACTCAGTAGGTTAAGAACCCAACCAGTATCCACGAGAATGTGGGTTCAATCCCTGGCCTCACTCAGTGGGTTAAGGATCTGGCATTGACACAAGCTGCAGTGCAGGCTGCAGATGCGCCCTGGATCTGGCATTGTTGTGGCTGTGGCCAGCAGCTATAGCCCCGATTTGACCCCTAGCTCTGGGAACTTGCATATATTGTGGATGTAGCCCTAAAAAGAAAAAAAAAAAAGAGTCTGACTGCAGCAGCTTCAGGTGACAAGTTCTATCCCTGGCCCAATGCACTGGGTTAAAGGATCTGGCACCGCTGCAGCTGCAGCTTGGAATACTCAGTCCCTGGCTCAGGAACTTCCACATGCCTCAGGTACAGCCATTAAAAAAAAAAAAAGTGGTTGTTTCTAGAAAACTGAGAGGAGGGCAGGACACTGGTGTACTTATTGTCAATCTTCTTTGCTCGCTCATCAGTTTTTTACCTATATGCAAGAACTACTTTAATATAAAAATGTTCTTAGTATTATCAACTCTGATATTAAAGGAAGCTGAGAAAAAGCAGGGAATAGCTTAAAAAACATGAAATATTACTTTCCTATTAATATTTGAAGATACAAAGTAACCGATTTAGGAACTGAAACTGATCAAAACTAGGAAAGGCAGGAGTTTCCACTGTGGCTCTGCAGTAATGAACCCGACTAGTATCCATGAGGATGTGGGTTCGATCCCTGACCCTACTTAGCTGGTTACAGATCCAGTGTTTCCATAAGCTACGGTGTAGGTTGCAGACGAGGCTCAGATCTGGTGTTGCTGTGGCTGTGGTGCAGGCTAGCAGCTACAGCTCCAACTGGACCCCTAGCCTGGGAACCTCCATATGCTGCAGGTTCAGTCCTTAAAAAAAGAGAAGAGAAGAGAAGAGAAACAAAAAAACTAGGGGAGTTCCTGTCATGGCTCAGTGGAAACGAATCTGACAAGCATCCATGAGGATGCAGGTTCAATCCCTGGCCTCGCTCAGGGGTTAAGGATCCGGCATTGCCATGAGCTGTGGTGTAGGCCAGCAGCTACAGCTCCAATTTAACCCCTAGCCAGGGAATCGCCAAATGCCATGGGTGTGCCCCTAAAGAAACAAACAAAACAAAACCAAACAAAAAAATCTAGGAAGGGTGAAGAAATGGTAGAGGTGGTATGAGATAAAGAATCATTTGATCACAGAAGAACACAGAAGAGCAGAAATACCAAGTAATAATATACAATCCTACTACTGGTAGAGATAATCACAATAAGCACTCAAAACAGACTGAGTTAAAAGTGGCTGCCTTTGGGGGAGTGAGGAGGTAACTGTGGGGTAGGAGTTCTGTTATTTTTCATTATAAGACCATCTGTTCTATCTGAATTCTAACCATGTGCATATATTAACTTGGAGTTTTTCTTAAGTGGCCCTGAGCTATAACAAAGGCCCATGAGATCCCCTGAAACTTGCTACCAAAATTAACTTTTTCAAAAAGGTGAAATGCATTTAACATCATCTTCACAACCTAGAAAACCCCCATCTGTAACATCCTCATTAAAAAAAAATTTATTGGGAAGAAAGCAAGGCAGGGCAAGGAATATTCCTAATAATATGAACATACAGAGAATGAGTAATGAAATTTAATCTGAATCATTTAATTCAATGAGCAGTTAATTGAGAAGAGTTATTACTCTGAGTTCATAACTCATTCCTAAGATTTCTGAGGCACACTTAAGTCATCATCTCAGCAAGAATAAAACTGTAACAAAAGATCACTTTGCTGAAGATTTAAGTTAATTATACTTAATCATCTTATTTCTTTAACATAATTCTGGAAAAATACACCTTAGCATATGCTTATATGTTCAAAACCAACTACTAATAAATATCCTGTGTGGGCCATGACATGGAAAAAGGTTGAAAAGTAATGAATTAAGGTATACACATATGTCATTTACATACACATTATATGTATAATATAATACATAAAACTGTGTTATAGAAAATAATTTAGTAATATTTAAAATTTTAAAGAAAAGGGTAAAATGTAAATTTGTTCTATTATTAATATCTAATATATAACCACCCTTGATGCCCACTGCACTCAACAATGAACATAAATGGTAGCTGCACACTTTCATTTTGAAAGAGATGAACCACTTAATTTAGCATAGTCAATATGTGAATTATTTGACATTATGATTCTTCACTTTTTTCCAGCTAAATAAAATACTTCAAATTTTGATTACTTCTAAATCTGTTGTATTAAGTCTGAAAGCAATTAATCATGTGCTGTACCCTGTTAAGTAGAATTAAATTAGTGTATAATTGATTAGTGTATAGTTGAAGCAGTTGTAGATTTACCAACTTTAATTAGAATGGCTTATTACAGATAATTTACACTATAGTATAAGAAAAAAAGAAGCAAGAAGTTCAGCAAAACCTTAAATTAAAATAAGAGAGGGAGTTCCTGTTGTGGCTCAGGAGAAATAAACCCAATAAGTATCCATTAGGTTCCATGTTCGATCCCTGGCCTCGCTCAGTGGGTCAAGGATTGGTCATTGCCGTGAGCTATGGTATAGGTCGCAGATGTGGCTCGGATCTGGCATTGCTGTGGCTGTGGCATGGACCAGCAGCTGTAGCTCCAATTAGACCCCCAGCCTGGGAACCTCCATATGCCACGGGAGTGGTCCTAAAAAAAAGAAAAAAAAGGACAAAAAAGACAAAACCTCCTAAGTTGTTCCCTAAAAACAAAAACTTCTTTCTTTACCAACAAAGAAGCAAATAAGGAGTAAGAGCATCTCAGCAACAAAACACAGAGGTAGCATCTGCAGCTCTCTGAATACCCTTGTGGGTGGTAACTATAACCTAGAAAAGTTCCGCATGTAAATTTCTAACTCCCCTGAGTTTAAAGCCATGGTAATTAGGTTCATTATCTTACATGCTAATGATGCAGAGATAATAAGTTTGCAGTGAATAATTCATATACTACCAGCTCTCACTGTGATGCTCATTACTAGTAGTTTATTTACAGTACAAGTTACACTGCATTTTTTTCAATAGTTTAAATTTACTACCAAGATAAGCAGGGATCATTTAGTGTGAAATCTAATTTACTATCAGTAAATGATAACAATCCTAAGCAAATACTGGTTTGTGTATTTGTAGTAAATGTTTTACTCATTATTCATTATTAGGATAATAACCAACACATCACAAGAATGTCTTGTATAATGATTAAGTTACCTTTATCTATACTGATGATTATCTTGATGATACTGGAAAATTATGATTATCTAAATGATTACATGATGTAATAAAGTATGAATTGCTTTATGCTTTAGTACCTCTTACATTTTTAAATAAATATCAATCCTGCCATACTCCTTACTTTAAAATGCACATATATAAATCATTTTGGAACTTTGAAAATTAAAGTACAAATGAACCCCTTAAGTCCCAGGTTATCTAAATACTTAGTGGAAAAATAACAGTGTGTAAAATTAAATTCATTGACTTATAAAACAGCGGTTATCCTCAATTTTTACCCAGTTTTATAATGGATTTATATTACATTTACTGTATTTATGCTAAAAATTAAAGATAAGGCCATTTTAATCTCTTTCAAAATGACTTCTCTTATAGATACTTGTAATAACTCATAGTCTACGTATACTATGAAAACTTTCGCATTATCACGTACATGAATTATTGTGATTTAAATACATTTTAATCAGATAGGAAGATTTTTTTCTATGTATTTTTATACTTCTACAATGATTCCTTCTGAAGCAATTTTATTTATACGCTAAGACTTTTAATATACAGGCTGCATCAATGAAAAGAGGTCAGGTCAGGTAACATTTATCAGGTAAAAACAGCAAAATCTCAGTGGCTTAAGACTATAAGGTCATTTTCTCACTTACAGTGGGTGTTCATGGATCATCTAGGGGCTCCACTCCATGTCTTTTCATTTCACTACCCAAGATGATGGACCAATCACCACCTCAAATTCTGCCAGTCATTAAGGTTGATAAAAGAGCTCTGGGCAGACTTGCAGGTAATTAAATGCTCCAGCCCAGAAAAACACATTTCACTTCTGCTCATAACTCACTGGCCCAATTATCTAAGATAAACTTTGAAAAAGTTTAAATCTTAAAAATTTCAGGGAAAAAAATGTTTTTTTCTCAAAGACATCTAACTCACTAAGTTGTAAAGGTAGGTTAGATAATCTTCATGAATGTCGCTACAGGCAAAGAGAATTCCAAATTCCTTTTTGTATCAATTTACTATGAAATCATAACAATAATTTTCTGCCAAAACTGTCAAAAGCATAACAAGGATAATATCAAGTACACTTTCAAAACTACAAATTTGAACATATCACCCACTTAATTTTTTTTTTTTTGTCTTTTTGCCTTTATGTAGAGCCGCACCCGTGGCATATGGAGGTTCCCAGGCTAGGGGTCTACCAGGAGCTGTAGCCGCCTGCCTTCGCCACAGCCACAGCAACGCAGGATCCGAGCCGCGTCTGTGACCTACACCACAGCTCACGGCAACGCCGGATCCTTAACCCACTGAGCAAGGCCAGGGATCGAACCCGCAACCTCATGGTTCTTAGTCAGATTAGTTAACCACTGAGCCACGAAGGGAACTCCACATCATCCACTTAAAATCCCCTAATTTTCTTAGTGTCACCCTCCATGAAATAATCACTGACTGCTTTTCTGTCATCTCAGAATACTCAATACAAGTTACAAAATGCTCGAGGGAGATAGCATTAATAAACATGATACATTCAGGCTTCCCCGCCTTTTCACATGCTGTCCATGGCAGAAGGAAAATTATTTCTTCCACCTCCACGTGATAAAATGTTAACTCTTCTTTCAACCAGGCTTAAGCTTCTTTCCACCATGAAGCTTTTCCTGACTGATCACAACATCCAAAGACTTTTGTGCCCTAAACACTAATTCCACATCTCCAACTGTGGCTGTACTGGCTACCTACGAGACTATAAGCTCATCGAAATGAGACACTGTCCTGTCTACCTCTGAATCCCTTACACTCGACATCAGGTGGCTAATAAAGAAACATCTAGAAAAATAGCTAATGTTCTATAGTGTCAAATGAATGGTATTAAAGAAAAGTGGTACGTTTGATAAATGAAGAATAACTGTCTTGACAGTTCGTGGAGGTATAACTGCAAAAGTAAGTTTGCCCAATTAGTTTCTTTTAGTATTAAATGTGTCTCAATTTGTTGGCAGTAATTCTAATAAATTAAAGTTTTACAATATTCAGTTCATTTTCCAGTCTTCATTCCACAGACTTTTATTTATTCAACTATGATTTACAAAATGCCAGGAGAGAGCTGTGAGAGGGTATGGGGATGGTATAAATACAGTAAAGATGTTGGCACCAAAATACATGTATCATACAAAAATAGGTTGTTCAGCATTTTGCTCACTGATGTCTCATCTAGTTTTTTGAAAGTTAATATTGTATAGTATAATTTAGTATTAATATAATTCACTATAGTATTGAAGAAGTTGGGAAAAATTACCTATTGGCCATAAAAGTATCAATCATGTTCCACTTAAAAATCTTTTTATGATGTATATTATAAAATAACATTTTTTAAGCTCACAATAATTTTAACATTAAACATCTTAATTAAACAAAAGTAGGAGTTCCCATCGTGGCTCGGCAGTTAACAAATCCAACCAGGAAAACCATGAGGTTGCGGGATCGATCCCTGGCCTCGCTCAGTGGGTTAAGGATCCAGCATTGCCTTGAGCTGTGCTATAGGTCACAGACGCAGCTCGGATCCCACGTTGCTGTGGTTGTGGCGTAGGCCAACAGCCACGTCTCCGATTAGACACCTAGCCTAGGAGCCTCCATATGCTGAGGGTGCGGCCCTGGAAAAAAAAAAAAAAAAAAAAAAAAGGACCTTGACATTACAATAGATCATTTTATTTTTAGAAGAAAAAATTAAAAATTAAAAATAAAGAGGAATATTCAAATTCAGTTGCTGGGTCAAGAAAGGTAAATACTGAAAGTACTGTGCAAAAAAACTAATGAGAATTATAAACTACAAGTATAATAATATTTTATAAACAAAAGATTCAAGTCTTCAAAATTAAAGATACTTGGGAAAGTAGCATGCTCTACATTCCTGGAATATTTTCAGAGAAAGAAAAGAGACAAAGTTAGCTCAGTTCTTAGTCACTCCTATTATCATCATTTAGTTGCCCAACTCATGGCGAAAGAGAATGACTCATACAGACATAAAATGTATTTTTTAACAGAGCTAATAAATCAATAGCCACATCTTTTGGTGATGATATATTACTGACCTATGTAAAATCTGTACTTCTGTAAAATATCAAGGAACAGTACTTATTACTAAGTTTTAGTCTGGCATAAATTCCGTGACCTAACTTGATAAGGATTCTTCAGTCTATGTCAGCTACATAGCGGAAGATTATTTCATGTAAGAGTTTTGTACTGCAGAAATTTTAATCTCTCATACAACCGGCTTAAACATATTTATTGAATTGTAAAGTACATTGTTGGTAAGAGGAAGACAGGAGGCTCTTGAAAGAGAAGCTGCTGGGATGGTGCTGGTGGAGATGGAAAGAGGTATGTGGATTTCAGGCACTTTGAAAAGAAGAACTAGACAAAACATGCTGTTGGATTCGGGGTGGGGAATGAGAGAGAGAGAGGGCAATGCCATGGATGGCTTCCAGTTTTCTGGCTTGAAATTACCTACCAAAGTGAGGCAGACTGTAGGAGGAACAGGTTTGGACATGATAAATTTCAGATGACTAGGTTTAATAAAAGGGCAGCATGCAGAGATGGCTCAGCCCTCCGATGTGATAAAAGTCCAGTGCAAACAGAGAAATAATTCACCCAACTGGTTTGGCAACACTTAACAGTTTTATAAAGGTTTTGTTCTTTATTTATAGAACAGGACCTAAAAGAGTCGTGTTTTAAGTTGTACTTGACTTCATTTTATGGGTGACAATACGTGCTAGAGAAGCATTTGGTAGTTTGAGGTTTCATGAAGGTAGTAAATATAACCCTCATAAGTAACAAAGGTCTACTACAGATACACTAGACAATATATTTTGAACAAATTATTAGAATAATTTCCAGTAAAACTTTATGGAAAATGTAAAAAAAAAACAAATAAAGTACACTACTAATCAATATAAATTAAGCTGAAAGGTATTATAAGCAAATCTGTAAAAGGTATTAGCAGCAAATCTGTCTGGAAAAGAGCAGAGTTATTCTTAAAAATTATGAGGCTACTAAAACAAAGAATTGGTTGGAATCACTGTTTTATGTAATAAAGCTTTAGCACAGAAATTGCACCAAATCTCATGGGTAAAATGTAATAAAAGCTGTTAATGTAATGAAACGAGGCTCACTGAATAGCTGACTTTTTGAAATATTTTGTTCAGAGATTGGAACTAACCGTACCCACTCAGAATTACATTTGGAGTACATTTATTGGTTGTTGAGAAAGAAAATACTAAGGAGAGAGGATGGTATGAAATATAGAATAAGATATCCTTTTTTATTCAAGTCAGTAAAAATCATATCTGGCAAATATTATTGAAAAACTGGGGGACAAAACAGGCATATTTTCAGAATTGTTAAAGAAATAAATGTCAAACTAAAGGGAACAATGATGATATATTTTAATATATCAGACATGGCTAAGGATACCAAAAGACATTTTTCCCTAGAGCTTACACAACAGAACATTAATGAAGACAGGTTTGATATATAAATTGAGATACTATAATTTATTACTTCTCAATGTAAAATATTTCATGACTAAGCTCTGAAAGAGAAATCTGAAACATTAAAGAAAACACTGGCTGGTGTTCCAGTCATGGCTCAGAGGTTAATGAACCTGATGAGTATCCATGAGGACACGGGTTCCATCCCTGAGATCCCCGGCCTTGCTCAGTGGGTTAAGGATCCGGCATTGCCGTGAGTGTGGTGTAGGTCCCAGACATGGCTTGGATCCAGCATTGCTATGGCTGTGGCATAGGCTGGCGGATCGACCCCAACGCTGGGAACCTCCATACACCACGTGTGTGCAGCCCTAAAAAAGCAAAAAAAAAAAAAAAAAGAGAGAGAAACAAAGAAAAAAACATTGGGATAAAAGATCTATTTTTTTAAAACTTGAATCAATAATTACATTAAATTTGATGCCCAAACAGAACGGATTATTTCAGATTAGGACCAAAAAGAAATTTCTAAGTAGAAAAAACATATTACCACTGAAAACAAATAACTAGTATGAACAAGGATTTCAGCTTGATTTTTATTAAAAACATAAGAAAACAACAGGCTCAACAGTGTACCATTTAAACATATTGCATTGTTCTATGCAGTGAACTGAAATGAACTTATGAATAGGCAACAATATCCATCCTGAATTTGCAAAATTGTATAAATTATTTTCAAAACAAAATTTCTTTCTAAAGATTCATTTTTATTGCTCATTTTGGATATTTAAAAAACATATGTCATTAACTTTTTATATTTTTATTGTATTTTGTAACAATAAGTACTAAGTTTCTGTTGTAGGGGTGTACATGTGCATACATGCACTGAAATAAGAAATGTGTTTCCTTTTTTATTTATTTATTTTTTTTGTCTTTTTGTCTTTTTAGGGCCGCACCCGTGGCACATGGAGGTTACCAGGCTTAGGAGTTGAATAGTAGCTGCAGCTGCAGGCCTGTGTTAGAGGCACAGCAACTCTGGATCCAAGCCACGTCTGCAGCCTACACCACAGCTCATGGCAACACCGGATCTTTAACCCATGGAGCAACACCAGGGATCGAACCTACAACCTCATGGTTCCTAGTCAGATTCATTTCCACTGAGCCACTACAGGAACTCCTGAAATGTGTTTCTTATTCCAAGATGCAGTTCACAGTATTTTGATAAGTAGTATCTTAAATAAACTCTTGCATATGTACAACAGGCGTCAAATATAAGAATGTTCACAGAAGTACTGTTCATAATCACAAAACAACTGAAGATGACATAAATGTTCATCAACAGGTAAACAAAAATAAAATATATGTTCAAACAATGGAATATTAGTTACTGAACAATGTAAATCAATGCACTATAGCTGCATGTAACAACAACAATAAATCAGAGAAACACACAAAAATATTAACTTTACAGTTTTAAAACAAGCCAAACTAAGGAACATACTGTTTAGGAATATACATTTATAGTAAAACTATACAGAAAGGGAACTGCAAAGACAAACTGTGCCCTCATTAAAACCTACATTTAGGAGAACGGTTACCTCTCTGGGGGATTGGGGAGAACGAGGTCAACGGGGAGTCTCAAAGATATTAATAATATTTTATTTCTTAAATCAGGTGATGGGTTCCTGATGGTTAGCTTCCATTAGTATGCTTTACAACATCATACACATTTTTTCTGGGTGAGTGATCTGATATTTTCAGGGTTATGTATCATACGAAGTTATTACAGTATTACTAACTATATTGCCTGTGCTGTACATTACATCCCTGTGACTTGTTTATTTTATAAGTGGTAATTTGTATCTTTCTCTCTCTCTCTCTCTTTTTTTGGCCTTTTGTCATTTTAGGGTTGCACCCGTGGCATGTGGAGGTTCCCAGGCTAGGGGTCTAATTGGAGCTACAGCTGCTGGCCTACGCCACAGCCACAGCAATGCGGGATCCAAGCCGTATCTGCAACCGACATCACAGTTCACGGCAACACAGGATCCTTAACCCATTGAGCAAGGCCAGGGATCGAACCCGCAACCACATGGTTCCTAGTCGGATTCGTTTCCACTGCGCCACAACAGGAACTCTGGTATAATTTGTATCTCTTAATCCTCTTCATCTATTTTGCTCATCCGCTAACCCACCCCTCCACTTCTGGCACCACCAGCTTGTTCTCTGTATCTGAGAAACTGTTTCTGTTTTGTTGTATTTGTTCATTTGTTTTGTTTTTTGGATTATACATGTAAGTGAAAACATACAGTATATGTCTTTCTCTGATTTACAGAAATTCTTCTGTTACTATCAAATACTTTTAAGGAAGATGTTCAAAAAATATATACAAAGTTTTTGGCATTAGCTATCTCATGGATTAGGAACCTTGAGGAATTTCTGCTTTGTATACATTTATGAATCATTTTGATCTTTCACAAGGAACATGCAGTATGTTTGTATCTGGAACTGAAGATGAATTTTTGTAACTTTGCAACTGTATTTTATAACAAATAAAAAACAAGAAACAATGAGTTTACTACACTGATACTCTCCATAGAGACAGCTGTTAGTAGTTAGGTTACACTAGTATTTTTCAAATGTACAACAAAACCTTCACGTACATGTTCAGTACAAATGCATTTAAACAGAGTTTATAAAATTACACCATTTATGTAGTACAAATATGACCCAAAAGCCCAGATATTTTAGGAAAATTACACTTTAAAATATTTAAAGACTATAGTAGTTCTTAATATATTTAGACAGATAGAGATACTGAGAAAGCATGTGTAAGTGGATATACTGCATTAAATGTAAGTGTTTTACTATTTCCAGTAGAGACAAAAGAATTAAAACAGTTTCTATCTTCAAATAATATACAAGTTTTAGGAAATGACACACTGGTGATAGCTTAAATACAATGCAAAAAGTACTAACATGCTATGGAAGTACAGAAGTTAACACGATGGAGGAAAGAGGGTGGGTAAAGGATTTCAGGTAACCCTTTTAAGGAATTCTGAATTTTCAAGGATAAAGTGAAATTAGGCTTGCAGGGAGAGCAAGAACTTACAGGCAGAGAACTATACATAAAGTACTGAAGTCTGGACACAATCAAGAAACGGCAAATAGAGCACCTAAGGCTAACCAGAAAATGAAAGGCTGAATAAATATGAGGCTAAGAAAAAAACTAGTTAGGGGTTTTTCTAGTCATCTGAAAGACTGTCCTGTTGATCTTGAATCATTTATCCTCCTCCAACAAAGTTAATCATTCCTTCCTCAAAGCTAGTTCTGTATCTTATACAAATTCCTTTCATTTCCTTTAGCATACTATATGATTATCTTACTGTTGTTTGTTTAAACTAAATTTACTCACAGTTCTTTGATTATATCATCATAATCGTCATTACTTTTGCTCCTCGTCTACCCCGTTCAGAAATCACCTTCTTTCTCCTCTCTGCCTCAGCTCCCCTTCCCCAAGAGAAGCCACTATTTGATGCCTACTACACCTTCAGTTTTACAAGCAGTTTCTTCACTCATTATAAACTCCACGAGGTCAAGTCTGTTTTATAGACTATTATTCATAATAGAAATATAGACTATTATTAATAGAAATATAATTCATAATAGAATACAGACTATTATTCTAAGGGCAGGCTCCAGTACTAGACTTAAACATCACTTGAAGTAAAAGTCACCATAAAGTGAAACTGAGGACGGAAGCCATCACAGAGAAAACAGAGCTTGGGTTCCTGATGACTGTAAAGTTATTACTGCAACCTGGACTAAATAACCTCTAGATTTCTTCTGTCTTGTTTATGTCACTGTAATTTTGGACTTTCTAGTACATACAAACTCAGTCCTAACTGATACAACATGTGAACGGGTGATTAGCATTCTTCTGAAAATTAAATACTAATACACATAGTAGGCCAAAAAAGAAAATGCTCCACCTCTTATGAATGAGGTTCATATTTCTTGTTTTGGTGCTGCAAACCACCAAGTCCTAAGTTGTGTTTAGTATTTTGGCACACAATTTTAGAACTTTCTTTCCGGAGGTATTCTCTTCCATCCTCAACCAGGGTACTGCAACTCATTTCTGGCACTAAACACCCAGAGTAAGTACAGACCCCACAAGTTAAGGGGACACTGTTCACAGCATGACTCCCTCACATCAGATGCTACACACACTTCTGACTGCCTACACATTTGGAGGTTTCCATTACCCTCTCCGGTTGAATAATTCAAAAAAGACTCACACAACTCAGGAAAGCACCATACTCAGCTTTCCTGTAAATGATACAATTCAGGAGCAGCCAAATGAAGAGACATATAAGATAGGGTCTGAAGGATCCCAAACAGGGAGCATCCATGCCCTCTCCCCTTGTGGAATCAGGGCTGGACATATTCCTGGCACCTACTTTGTTTATTAACAAGGAAATTCTACTGAGCTTAAATGTCCAGAGTTGGGATTTCATGATAATGAATGATGAAATCACTGGCCACATGACTGAACACAAACTCTAAGTCCCCTTCTCAGGAGCTAGGCTGGCTCAAAGTTCCAACCCTCTAATCGCATGGTCAGGTCTTCCCGGGTGACCAGCATACCCCCACTTGAAGTTACTAAGAGGCCAACCATGGGTCGCCTCACTAGCATAATAACAGTGATAGAGTAGTGATCCAAGCAGCTCATGAATAACAAGGACAGTTCCCTCACCTGGGCAGTTCCAAGGGCTTTAGTACCAGGAACCCAGGACAACAATCAGACAAATTCTTTACTGGACTACAGGGGGTGATTCTGCCTGTTCTTCATTAGCTGGCATACAGTAGAGGCCTTCTTTCCACTCATCAAATCTCTCCCATTCCAATTCCTGAAGAACATTAGTGAAGAAAGTATCATCAAGGCTGTCACAGCTATGTACCAGAAATAATATAATAAACTGTTAAGGGAAAATATTACCAGTCAAACCCACTATTGCCACTAAAATCCCTCAATTCTTTCTGTTCATTTTAAACTTTTTATCTCTATCTTATTCTGCCATAATAAGAAACACAGTACTTGCTTAACTGTCATTAGACTTACCTATTTCAAAACTTCTACAAAAGAAATCTTAGCTTTTGATTCCTATGAGGAATTGATCCAGGTTTTGTGGGACAGAATTTTTTGCGACCTGAGGAATTCTTTTTAACGAAAAGAATACAAAATTAGGTATGACGTAAATGTTTATTTAGAATGTGAAAATAAATTACAACAAATTGCAAACCTTGTAACAGAAACAGTGGCCTATTTTTATCAACCATCTAACCAACCTTTCTAATGTTTGTATTTCCCACATTTCTGGCTACATATTCTACTGCCTCTTCATATCACAATTTTACAATATTGAGAGAATAGAAAGGTCTATCTTTCTGCTAGTGTGTTTCACAAATGACTACAATTAAGAGTTTAGAGAAGTTTATACCAGTTTTATAACTTACTACAGATAAGGTCATGTGCACTGTCAGGACTATTGTCAGATTTACGAAAACCACTATCAAGTTTCTTTCACACGTGAGCCCTACTATTTAGAAATTTTTTCCAGACTAGCTTCTGACTCCATACACTTAAGTCTTGTTTCCCTTCATTGTGTAGATACTTCTAGTCCTAGACAGAAAGAACATATGCATATTGCTGTAATATCTTTGGCCCTGCATCTATGGCTCACAAAGCCCCTGGCACACTGGAAAGTAAGAATATTCCTGGAAATCATACCTATACCAGACTGGCTAGTACTAACTAATCACAGAAACAACTGTAAACCATATATTTTACCAAAAATAATAATAATAATAATAATAATAATAATAACTAAGTAAACACATTGGTTGGGATCCTTTCAGGGCCAGTGTAAGTAAGGAACCCTGAAACTTAACTGACCTCAAAGTAAATATAACTCTACTGCGTACCCTAATTTGAAGACCTATTTGGTATTCCTATTCTCTATCCTAGAGAAACTGTCAAGATAATCAGGCTTATTTCCTTAATGACATTCTGCTACTTTAACCTATAACATCTATTTCCTAGAACACAATCATCTCTAGCTTCTACTCCAATTAAATTAGGCACACTGACACTAAAATTGTCTACTATCTCTGTCTTAATTGTACCCTAATAGTAATGCAAGCCTTACGATGCTTTCTATTATACTTGAGATCAAGGGTAATATTTTAGATCCCAGTTGGGTTTCTTTCAGTGATAAATTTGAAAAAAAAAAAATCTAACTCAAAATGGCCTAATAAATTTCCTTATTTATTTCACACAGCTTAAGAAATTCATACCAATTTCATATAAGACTTAGTCCTGAGACAGAGTAGCTTTAGGACTGGGTAAGCTAGCAGCACAACAAAATTATTAAGAATTCAGGTTCTCTCCAACTACTCACTCGGCCATTAGTGTTTTTTATTTCCTACTCAACTAGTACTCAGATGGTTGCAAAATAACTCCCACAACTCCAAGTACTCACATAAATGGATAACATCCAGAAATATGTGAGAAAAAAACTTTCCGAGAAGCCCCTCACCAAATTTTCCTTCCTGCCTCACTGGCCAGATATGAGTCACATGCCCACATCTTAACTAATCACTAGCACACAAAAATGGGACAAGCATGATGGGTCTAGACTGATAAGGATTTTACTCAAGACACAGAGTAGAGGAATAAGCCCACACACACACAAAACAAGAAAGATCTGCCACCAGGACAACAGCAGTAATGAATGGCTGCTGGGTAGGCTTTTTATTAAGTAAATTGGATAGCTAATCTTGACATTAATTACAGATTTTAGCTATGACATATATTTGATTATAGGGCAGGGCTAGATAATGCCTTTAGATCTATTACAGCTCTCATGTTCTACAAGACAGGCAATTAGCATAGTGGTTAAGAGTCTGGATTTTAATGTCAGACAAACAGGAGTTTGAATACCCATCCAGGCACTTTTTCGGTGTAAAATCTTGGTCAATATATGCCCTCTTCCAAAAATCCAGATAGTAATATTTAACTCACGCTGCTATATAGAATTAAATAGGTTGATGAACATAAGATGCTTTGCATTTCAGCCAGGCTTCACAGGAAGCAATTAATTTTAACTCGATAAATTTTAACTAATATTATTAGTCTATAACATATGTAATTATTGTGATTTTTTACCACTAATATAGAACTTTGATAACTAAACACTGCTTATTTCCAAACCATAAAAATTATTGATCCTACCTCCTACATTTTATAAATAGCTAGTACACATGCCTCCAGCCTCAACTTCTCTCCACTTCATCCCATATTCTACCAATTATCTTTGCAAAATGAAGTTGTTTGCCTGCTTGGGCTGGCCTTCCATAGGGCCCAGATACCTTTCAACCTTACCTAACAACTTAGCCAAAACTCAACAGCTTTAGCCTAGTATATGAGCTCTCTCATAAAGTGGCTCAAGTCAACATGTGTAGCTTCTCTTACCTCTCCCTCACAGCATACCTAGTGTTTTAAACAAACTAAACAATACTTCATCATTCTCTACATACGCCTTGCTCATTTGCGCTTCTGTGTGTTCACGTAGATCCCTCTGTTTGAGGCACAGGAGTACAAACTAAAGACTGTTGCTCACCATCTGGTTCTACAAGAATGAAGTCACCAGCCACTGCAGTCACTGATGTTTAATCACCCTGACATGATTTCAGGGCAGAGATAAGGAAAGGAGGCACTCTGTGCTCTGGGAAAATTAGGACAACAGGCCTTCAGTTGATTAGATATTTTCAAAAGAAAATTTTATGAACCCACTTTCTTGCATATTCTCATACCTAGAAAAGCACTGAAATCATTAACAAAGACTAGCAGCAACTTTCTGCTAGATGTGTGCTGAATTGCACATACCTCCTGGACCAAAATCACAGATAATGACCTCCCCCACTACCTCTTTAGAGCAGTTCCTCAGAGCTGAGAGGCCATCTCTCGTGCTTCAGTCCCAAATAAGACTAAACTCAGAGCTCTCACATTGTAGGGTTTTTTTTTTCAGTTGACAAGAGTAACTCCTTCTTTGTTCACACTGATTCTTCTGTTCCCAAATAATTTTTGTGCTCATCCTTCAAGGCTCATCCTCAAATATCAGTTCCTTAAGATAGCTGCTTCTTACACCCCTCACAGCTAGAGGAATTTACTACACATGAATATTATAGATAATTCAATCACAGCAGTTACCACTTGCTATTGCCTGTATGTAGTCACGGGGAGACTAAATTTATTCAGAGCAGAGCTATATTTTACAATGTCTACATTTCTGGTATATATAATAAACATTTAATAACAACAACTAACTGAATGAAAAAGTAAAAAAGTGGCTGATTAAGAACTCAAGTCATTAGACTCCAAGCTCTAAGTTTTTTTACTTTATATTTTACCAAATATATATGTATTTTTTACCAAAAAAAAATATGTATATATACAAATTTTTTTTTTTGTCTTTTTGCCTTTTCTAGGGCCACACTCGCGGCATATGGAGGTTCCCAGGCTAGGGGTCTAATAGGAGCTGCAGCCGCCGGCTTAAGCCACAGCCACAGCAATGCAGGATCTGAGCGGCGTCTGTGACCTACACCACAGCTGACAGCAATGCCAGATCCTTAACGCACTGAGCGAGGCCAGGGATCGAACCCGCAACCTCACAGTTCCTAGTCGTATTCATTAACCACTGAACCACGATGGGAACTCCCCAGACATATTTATTAAATAAGAAATTTAGCGAAGTTCCTATCATGGCTCAGCTGAAACAAATCTGGCTAGGATCCATGAGGATGCGGTTGGATCCCTGGCCTTACGCAGTGGTTAAGGATCTGGCATTGCCATGAGCTGTGGTGTAGGTCGCAGACTCGGCTCAGATCTGGCATTGCTGGGGCTGTGGCGTAGGTCAGCAGCTGCAGCTCCAATTTGACCCCTAGCCTGGGGACTTCCATATGCTGTGGGTATGGTCCTTAAAAAGAAAAGAAAAAAGAAAGAAAGAAATTTAATACTTATATCTGTCTTCCCCATTAGACTATAAAGTCTATGAGTGAATAAAAATTATCTGACACTTTATCCAATGTATAAAATAGGGCTTTAAATAGTGTAGAAGATTTAAAAAATATTAATTTAAGAGAATAAATACATGATGTAATTAATAAATATAAGAAAATTTCATCATACTTGAAGAATGAGGAGATTACTTCATTTGTCTAATGGCAAGTTGACCAAGAATGTCTTTCATTTAGTTCTGGTAGAATTTCTGAACTATATAAATATCACACACGATAATCTTATTTACACTGTATAACTGAGAGCAAGATTCTACAGTGTCACAAATCTTATTTTGAAGAGGGACTATAATCTATCAATCAAAAGCTACTGCTCCAACTTGACTCATTTCACTTGTTCATTTCCACCTGAATCCTGTAGTGATTTAACTCCTATACCAAGCCTTCAATAAATGTCTGATGAACAAATAAATCACTGTGTGTGTGTGTGTGTGTGCACAATAAGACATTAAAAAGCCTCAAATTAATTTTGGAAGTATTAAGAATATACATGATATATACAAAAAAAGATATAAAAACAAACACTCACAAATGAAAACAAAGCCAAATATTTTGCTATAATCCATTTACTGCTAGTAATAACAACATTTCTTTTCTTCTAGTATGCCAAGAAAAAAATTTTTTTAATACTAGGCTAGGAAGTTCCTCTATGGCTCAGCGGGTTAAGGACCTGGTGTTGTCAAGGCTGCAATTTGGGTTGCTGCTGTAGCAAGGGTTCAAACCACGGCCCAGGAACTTCCACATGCCCTGCAGGTATGGCTTTAAAAAAAAAAAAAAACACTAGGAGTTCCTGCCATGGAGCAATGAGTTCAGAATCCAACTGCAGCCTCTCAGGTGGCTGCAGAGGCACCGGTTCAATTCCTGGCCCAGTGCAGTGGGTTCTGTAACTACAGTGTAGGTCACAGAGTAAGTTACAGCTGCAGCTTGGATTTAGTCCCTGTCCTAGGAACTTCCATATGCCATGAGCGCAGCACTGAAAAATAAAAATACTAAGCTAGATGCCTTCTGCCAACCCATGCTGTTAAATTAAGAAGTAGTACGTTTTAATACAATCATCATTTTGATTACGTTACAAACAAGCCTACAGCTTATAAAACCAGTAACAACTGAAAGAATTTCACACAAATACTGGCTATAAATAGTTCACTTTGTTAGAATATATGATAAAAGATATCTCAAAATATCATCAATTCCATGTACATCTTCAAATTGGCTTTCATCTTTCTTTCTAATGTTTATCATTCCTTTCTCCTCTAAATTTCTGCTACCAATCCATCATCTCTTCAAATGGCCTGCAATAAAAAGAACAAACAAAACAAACTCCTTCTAGGAGAATCAATTATTCTGCTCATGGCAAGACCACAGATCCATAAAGCTTATTGACCAGCTGATACATTTTAGCAGATATATTCTACTTTTATATCTGCCTTTTTAAAATAAACTCTTCAGAGTTCTCTTACAGCACAGCTGGTTATGGATCTGGCCTTGTCACTGCAGCAATCTGGGTCACTGCTGTGGTGCAGGTTCAATCCAGGCCTGAGAACTTCTACATGTGGCCAAAAAATAAATAAAAATAAAAATAAAATGAAATAAACCTTTTTTTGTCTTTTTTTTTTACGGCCAAACCCACAGTATATGGAGGTTCCCAGGCTAGGGATCTAATTGGAGCTGTTGCTGCCGGCCTATGCCAGAGCCACAGCAACACCAGATTGAGCCGTGTCTGCAACCTATGCCACAGCTCATGGCAGCATCAGATCCTTAACCTACTGAGCGAGGCCAGGGATCAAACCCACAACCTCACGGTTCCTAGCTGGATTTGTTTCCACTGAGCCACGACTGGAACTCCTGAAATAAACTTTTTTCATTAAAACAAGTGATTTTCAACAAGTATACCCAAACACATAACAGAATCTTATTAAACCAAATTAACCATAACTCCTTGATTCATTTGCCAACATCCCTAGCAAGCAACATGGTCTACAGTTTAACACCTCCTGACACAGAGAACTCATTATCTCCAAAACAGGCTGATTCTATTTGTGTATTTCTTTATTAGAACGTTTTCCTATATCAAGCTAAAGGAATTCTGTCTAGGTCATCCACCCACTGGTTCTTCTAACTTTGAGGTTTCACAAATAAATCAATAAATCTAATCTCATTTCCACATGAACAAAGTCCTTCAAATGAAAAGGGCTATCATATATATCTCCTGATTCTTTCTTCAAGCTCAAACTATCGAGGTTTTCAGTCTGTCTTCATGATGTGGTTTTAAATTCCTTCAACAATTTCAAAAAAAAGGCAGAATGTTTTAGAACTCAACCTCCCCAGCATGAAATTCAATATGTGAAATAATGCATATTTCCACCAAAAGAACAATGTGGAAAGATTATTCTCTTAATTCCTGAAAGCTAAAAATAGAATACCTCATTCTTCTACGAGTGGCCTGCCATAAATGTCTAGGGAAACTTGTAACCAATGTTTTATTGCAAATGAAACGGGAAAGAAAACAAATAAAGAAGATAGTAAAAGAGTCTCTAAAACACAAGAGGCTACCTCTTTGCCCTCAACTTTATTTTTTTGACGCTAAAGCCACACTTTTTCATCTATCCTTATAACAACGTTGGTATACCTTTTAAGTTTTAAAAACATTGTTAAATGTGTTTGTAAAAATGTGTTTAAAAGTGTGTTAGAAAATGTTTTCATTGCAGAAGAAAAATCAGGTCAATATTCCCAATTTACTCATATACTTAATAAAATCGGTTAAAATATCAAACTAAAAAACAGTTTAAGGAACTCAGAGCTGGTATTAGGTTGGAGAATATCTAAATAGTAAAACAGCTAATGAAATAAATCAAAGCAGTGACACAAGTATCAGCTAAGCCAAAAACTGGCTGAGTATACCTGATTAAACCACTTCACCTCTCTGGGCTTCAAAGTACCCTCACCTGTGAAATGAAGATAAAGAATTAGGATCAGAAGTTCTCGAATGCTTTGATCTGAGGACCTCTTTATACCTTAAAAAAGTATTGAGTACTTCAAAGAGCTTTTATATCTACCCCTGGTTACCACATTAGAAATTAAAGCATAGATCTTTAAATATTTATTAATTTATTATTTTTAATAATAGAAGCATTAAGCATCAACACAAGTAACATTTTATGAAAAAAAAATTATTTCCAAACTAAAAATATTTAGTGAGAAGAGTTATCACATTTTTTATAAATTTGCAAATATATTTAATGTCTGGCTTAATAGAAGACAGCTACATTCTCACATGCTTTGCATTCAATCCATACCGCCTGTCATGAAACCTCTGGAAAACTACTTACATTCACAAGAGAATGAGTATGAAAAAGCAAACAACGTCTTACTATCATTTTGAAAATTGCCCCACCCTCACGGACCCCCTGGAAAAGACCTTAGGAATACTCCCAAAAGGACTTGAATCACACTTTGAGAATTATTGGACTAGACCATCTCTAATTCTCACGATGCACATGAAACTAGGCTGATGACAAGATTTTTATTTTTTAAAAAACTGAAAATACACTTGTCTTCACCATGACAGAATATATCACTGATATGATTTTAGGAGATTTCAGTGAGATCGTCCTTTTTAAAGCAACTATAAAAAGTCATAAAGAAGTATCACATTTAAACAATAGAAAATAGTATAATCTGTTACTATAGAAATTACTTCAGGGAGGAAAGCTATCTAAATAATTTCCTTGGTATGACAACACTACTACTAATACTAGGCATGACAAAATTAACTTTGTTATATAACAAATATGTACAGACCATCTACTATAGGTAAAGCACGGTACTAAGTGGAGTAAGGGAAACTAAGCAAGAAAAACTCTATACTCTTACAGGAGAGATCTGCGGTATACTCCAAAACCACAATGCAAAGTCTTTAAAAAATGCTATAAAACAAGTTAAGATAGAGCAGTATGATGGCTCATAATCTTCAGGTTATTATGAGAACGATGTGAACAATTTTAACATAATTGCAATTAAATGATTCATTCACAAAGTCTAGAAATACAAGAAAATCGGCTACCAATATTTACTAGCCTAGAGAGAGATGTTTCCTTCACTGAATCCAAAGCTGAAGAGTTTCGGAACAAGTCTCTCCAAAATATGCCACTTTGGCATTTGGATTATTTTAAAATGAAGGCAAGGCCCAAAAGACTTGGGAAGAATTTTTTACTTCTCCCTTAAGTACCCCCCAAAATTTGGGGATAGGGGCCTGGCTCGGAGAGAGAGCTACCAAAGATGATAGTTTATCTGCATGACCCACCTGTATGGGATTTAACTACCAAACATCTGCTCTTCTTAAGGTCCTAAATTACCCTCTTCCTCCTTAAGTCACAGGCCCCCATCCCCTTCCTTAGCCTCAACTGCCAGACTTGCCCTTGGGTTTCATATGCTTATAGGGCTCCCATACATACGTAATTAAACTTGGTTTTCTCCTGTTGATCTATCTTTTGTCAATTGAATTAACAGACCAGCTAAAAGAATCTAGAAGCGCTGAGGGAAAAGTTTTTCACAAAGTAACAGGGGTACTTTCCTAGAGGAAAAATTCAAATGTAACAAATGTTTAACCTCTAATTTTATACATGCAAATAAAATCGTTGTCGCCATAATCAACAATGACTTTGGCAAATACTTATAACACTGCATACACACCTTTATGTTTCAATCTCATGGCCAAACACAAATACAAACAGTAATGAGACCAGAAGAAGTTAAGTATACTAAAATCCTAGAAACCTAGCTGAATATTTTATACATTACTGAAAAATAAATTTAATTAGCTGGCCATTTTAACTATAATGGAGAATCAATCATTTGATTGCAGCATCTAAATGACTACTGTGCACAAAGTTCCTTCCTTCCTAATATACAAATTAATTTAGAAGAGTCATTTTTCCTTCATAAAAATAATAAATTCAAGCTTAATTTTCTCTCCTTGATCTGGGAAATATTCAGGAAAATATAAAATAATCAGTGCTGCCCTTATTTGTAAATAATTATGTTACTCCATTGGACAGTACTATTGTTTACTTGAAAATATAAAGAAAACTGAACAAATTTTGGTAATAAACATCTCCTTGAATAAATAATTACATTTTTCATGCTTATGGAGTTATGAAAGTTGACAGAATTTGCATCATGTATACCTTAGACTAAATAAAAAGTTCTTTGCTATGTTAACTCTACCAACGATCTCTATTAAGATAAACATATTAGTATAACCAACATATGTATATTTATTCTATATTCTGTAAGTTTACAACTCTTGAATACTTATTTCTGCTGAGCTACTCTATCCCCACATAATGCGCCAGAATACTGAGATCGTCTATAAACCTTTTGAAATTCTATATTCATCTACCTTCCTTTATATTGACAAAACAGGCGAAACAGCACCATCTAGTGGCTATTAACTTAGTTTTAAAATAAATTTCTACATTAATATCATTTTCGAAAAACATGTAACAGTAGGAAATTATTATAAAGTACCAATAGTGGCTTGACAAGAAAGCAAAAGTATATTTGAAAACTGAACTAAGCTTTTCAGTGTTGCTTTTTAATTACTGAGAAGCTAACCATTATTTTAAGGCCATTAAAGATAAAATCTCCCCAGAATCCTTGTGGTCTTAGCTTAAAAAAAAAAAAACACTATCTTTTCCCTTTTTTTGGCTCCACTTGCAGCATGTGAAAGTTCCCAGGTAAGGGATCAAACCTACAGCAGTGACCCAAGCCCCTGCAATGATATGCAGGATCCTTAACTCACTGTGCACAAGAGAACTGCTGTCAATTTTTAATACAAAAATAATTTTTATTTTTGATATAATACATCTACACTACTCAAAGAAAAGGATGGAATGCAAATAAAACCTTCAGAAAGACAGTGTTGTCTGTTGTTTATTTTTAGGGCTGATTTTTTTAATGAAGAGGTGTGTCTAAATAGTCAACTGTAATTAGTAAGGCTGATTTCAAGGCTGATTTAAAAAAAAGCTTTCTGGAAGTTCCCATCATGGCTCAGCAGCAATGAACCCGGCTAGTATCCATGAGAACATGGCTTCGATCCCTGACTTTGCTCAGTGGGTTAAGGATCCGACATTGCCATGAGCTGTGGTGTAGGTCGCAGACTGTGGCTCAGATCTGGTGTTGCTGTGGCGTAGGCCAACGATGGCTACAGCTCTGGTCCTTGCTTCAGAATGTTAAATAAGTTTCAACTACCTGACTGCGTTTTCGGTTTCATTTTTATGGAGCTGCCACAGACACATAATTAAATTTGGGATTTTTCCTCCTGTTAATTTGTCTTGTACCAATTTAATTATTAGAACAGCCAATGAACACAGAAAGAAAGAAGAGGAAATATTTACAGTCTTCCTGGGCATAAACCAGATTTAGGAAGTCAGGAAAGTTTTCCAGACAAATAAAGATCTGAATCTTGAAAAGGATGTAGAGTGGTCAGAGATGACCTACAAGCAGGAGGTTTTTAGGGGAAGCAGTATGTTTAGACACATGGACAAGAGGGACATGTTCAGTTAACGAACAGATGCCAGAGTAAGAAGTAAAAAGCAAAGAAAGTTCTTTGGGCTTCATCCTGTAAACAAAGAAGAATCATTAAAAGGTTTTTGTTTGTTTTGTTTTGTCAGTTTTGCTTTTTAGGGCCGCATTTGTGGCATGTAAGGTTCCCAGGCTAGGGGTCAAAATTAGAGCTGTAGGTGCCGGCCTAAACAACAGCCACAGCAATGGGAGATCCGAGCAGTGACTGCGACCTACTCCACAGCTCATGGCAACACTGATCCTGAACAAACTGAGCAAGGCCAGGGATGGAACCCATGTCCTCGTGGATACTAGTACCACTGAGCCACAAGGGGAACTTGAAGAATCATTAGAAGGTTTTAAACACAGAAGAAGCAAGATCAGATTTTCAGTTCAGAAAGATTATAAAAGGCCAAATATAAATGATGTATACATTTGAGTGTCCCCATGATACCAGAAAGATGATATCGGAATCCGGGTTCCTGTTCACAGCAGTCGAAGAATGAACTTTGGGAACACACAGGAAGCAAGCAAGCAAAGTCTTTATTAAAGGAAAGCAAATAGCTCGCAGGGCCGCAGTTGAGACCTAAGCCACCACTGTACAATGTCAGGTCCTTAACACACTGCACCACAGCTAGAATTCCAAATCCTGCAGTCTTACAGTTTTACACTATCAACAAATCATTCCAGACTGAACAGAGAAGACAGCCACAGACCTACACCTTCCCAAAGAGGTTTCCTGGATAGTGAAACCTAAAATTAGCAATAAAAAGAAATGTTTCATATAATATTCGTTTTTCCAAATAACTAGGAATGGATTCACAAGGTTAGACTATTACAGCTTTAAAATAAGCAGTTGTTTTATGCAGGCCCAGATAAAGCCATTATGGAAATACATAATTTTAGAATATAACTTATACACCACCAATCTAAGGTAAGAAAAATAGAAAATTCCCTCAGATAAGCTAATTGAAGACAGTGAAACATATTACACATTAAGTTCTCAATCAAATCAACACAAGTGCCTGCTAAGCCCTGTGAATACAAATGACAGTTTCTACTCCTAAAAAAATGTGTAATCATTTTCAAATACATAATGAGGTATCCTACGGAAAACATAATAAATTTATACTACACTAAGTCCTGAGAACATAATTAGAACCAACAAAGGAGATGTAATAGATAATAATAACAGCTAAAAATAATAGGAAATCTTGAAGAGAGGCTGAAAATTATCCACTTCTGATGAATACTGTAAAATTAAGATGCCACAATAATCTTTAAGGAATTGCAGATTACTATTATTTTCCAAGATTCATGTTAACAAAAAAGTTTAGCAGAGAAATGAAAAGCATAAATACATAGAAATATTATGAGGACAGGGTTTCAACAGTGTAGTGGTTATCACGTTTGTCTCACATAGAAACATTATGAAAATTAAGACAAAGCCTCATACTTAAAAAGTTCTTCATATTTAAAGCAAATTGAATTTTTTTTTTTTTTTTTTTTTTTGCTTTTTAGGTCCACACCCACAGCATATGGAGGTTCCCAGGCTAGGGGTCAAATAGGAGCTACAGCTGCTGGCCTACACCACGGCCACAGCAACGCCAGATCCGAGCCACGTCTGCAACCTACACCAGAGCTCACAGCAACGCTGGATCGTTAACCCACTGAGCGAGGACAGGGATCAAACCCGCAACCTCATGGTTCCTACTCAGATTCATTTCCACTGAGCCACGAAAGTAACTCCGCCAACTGAATTTATTTTGGCCTTTCCCACAGCATGCCTTAGGAAGCTCCAATGCCAGGGACTGAACCCTCATCACAGCGGTGACAACGCTGGATCCCTGATCCACTGAGCCCCCAGGGAACTACCTAATTTTTATGGTTTGGTTATTACAAACTGATTCAAAGATATCTAAATTACAATACTTTAATTATAAAATCACCTACTAATATTAAACATTCTTACATATTGTAAGTACTAGAACATGGCAGCTATGATCAGGCCACCCAAATGGCTGTTCTCTTGCTCTCTTACATCCGCTGGTCTACCAGTGCCTGCTTCACCTACCTTCTACTCATCTGACTGACCTTCCAACGTAGTAGATCCAGGCCCCGGCTAAAGACTGGTCTAACTTTTGGGAGTTCCCGTTGTGGCTCAGTGGTTAACAAATCCGACTAGGAACCATGAGGTTGCGGGTTCGATCCCTGGCCTTGCTCAGTGGGTTAAGGATCCGGCGTTGCCGTGAGCTGTGGTGTAGGTTGCAGACGCGGCTCGGATCTGATGTTGCAATGGCTGTGGCGTAGGCTGGCAGCTGTAGCTCAGATTCGACCCCTAGCCTGGGAACTTCCATATGCTGTGGGTGCAGCCCTAAAAAACAAAAAACAAAAAACAAGCAAAAAAGCAATACTCACTCAACTTCAATGATACATTTTTATATTTTGGTTACTGTTAGGGAATAGGTTTCAATTTTCAATTTTTTTTAATGGCCACACCTGCAGCATATCCTTTAACCCACGGCAATGGGCTGAGGATCAAACCTGAGTCTCTGCAACAGGATTCTTAACCCACTGTGCCACAGCAGGAACTCCCAAATTTTACTAAAAAAGGAAAACAGTAGTACTATTCCAAGGGTATAATATATGCTTCAAATGCAATGAAGATAATCAAAAAGTACAAACTTGCAGTTATAAAATAACCAAGTCCTGGGGAGTATAACATAACATGACAAATACAGTTAATAGTACTCTATCACACATTGTCCCTTGAGCAACATGTCTCTGAACTGCACAGGTCCACTTAGACTTTCAAGAGTCCACTGTACACTACAATACTACACAACCCAAGGTTGGCTGAATTTGCGGATGGGGAACCACAAATACACAGAAATCACATATTCGTGCTATAAGTTATATGTGGGCTTTCCACTGTGTGGAGAGTGGGCACCCCTAACCCCTCGCGGTTGTCCAAGGGTCAACTGTATATCTGAAAGTTGCTAGGAGAATAGATCTTAAAAGCTTATACCACAAGAAAGAAAATTTGTTAAGTATGTGTGGTGATGTATGATAACTAGACAGTGTGGTGATCATTTTATAATATACACATATAACAAATCATTATGTTGTACACCTGAAATTAATACAATGTCGAATGTCAATTATATCTTAATTTTTTTTAAAAAGGACAATGAAGGATATTGTTACATTAATAAAATAGCTCAATTCTATTCTTTCAAACAATTCTCTAAATTTAGTCGAGGTCAACAAATTTAAAAAGACTCATTCTTGACGTTCTTTGTGCCATCCTAACGCACACCTGTGTTTGTGTAAACTCTATCATATTTTAACAGAATAAGTATATCTAGAATTAATGAAAGGCTCAAAGATAATGACTGTTCAGAACTGTTTAAAAGTCAATTCATGCATCATCCAACCAACATTCTTCAACCTTACTTAGAAGAAAGTATAGTTATTTTTTTTAAATTGAAAGCATATATATTTTAGTTATTTCCTATCCCTATATTATGTTTCAGTCCCTGGTTTTAAAGTTGGTATCAGTCTGCTGATTTTTCTAAATTCCATCTTGAAGCCCAGTCACCCTCTGCCCTCATTCTAGTGGGGAAAATACATTTGAAGAGCTAATCACAGTTTAATGTTTACATTTAAAATGATAAGGGGGAGAAAGGAGAAAAAGTAGTAGTGAAAGAAGTACCCATACTCCCACAAAGGGTGATAGATGGTAGGATTTGAGAATAAAGGATTTCCTACAAGAACGTAAATTTATAGAAATTATTTATGGGAAGCATATTTACTGCATTTCTTTCTTGACTTTTCTTATTGAATTCAATTAAAAAAGAAATGACTCCAGCAAGTACAAATTTTGTTTGTTTTCTTTCTACAAGACCAAAACAAAAAAAAAAATCTTAATGACCATTTTCTTATACAATTTAACACTAAAAAACTTTTTTATTTTTTTGCTTCTTTTTTTTTTTTTTATATAGGGCTCCACCCACGGCATATGGATGTTCCCAGGCTAGGGGTCTAATTGGAACTGTAGCCGCCAGCCTGCGCCACAGCCACAGCAACACCAGATCCGAGCTGCGTCTGCAACCTACACCACAGCTCACAGCAACGCGGGATCCTTAACCCATTGAGCAAGGCCAGGATCAAACCCGCAACCGCATGGTTCCTAGTCAGATTCATTAACCGCTGCGCCACGATGGGAACTCCTAACACTAAAAAACTTTTTAAAAGATAACTTCCTATGTGGTAAGTGAAAACCAGTTAAACTCCCCCCCCCCAATATTTTTTTCCAGTCTTTCATCAGGTTTTTTTCTACTTCCTCTGGTCTTACCCAACACAGACATACAAAGACCTGGAAATCAAAAGGGTCTCTGGCCTTCACAAACAAACAAAAACAAAAGCAATGAAGTAGTTAAGAACATTTGAAGAAGATAGTTTCCCTTCATATTGTATCTGAATTTCATACCAAAATTCAGTATGTACAAAGTCAGATATTTTTAAAAAGTAACATTTTCACAAGAAAACTCATCACCTGGAAGTGATTAAAATATAAAGTAAAATTTTATTTTAAAAAAGTTTTAATCTATTCTAGATAATGCTTCAATCACATTGCTAAACGATTAAAAAAAGCCAAGTTGCAATCTTAATGAAGTTCTACAGAGGGAGCTATCATCACAAGGAATAAATTTATAATACACAGAACTTCAAAATGTAGTTTGTTGGAAATACTGATTATCTATTCATCAACATAAACTCAGATTATCCTCTAAGGTTTTATACCTTAGCCATTAGCCAATCCCAAAAAGACCACAGTATTACCTACAAACTATGACATTTTCTAGCAAATCATATTAAAACTATTGAAATAGGATATCCATCATAAACAGTTTGTAAAGTAAATGTGTTAAATAACATCATTTTTCTTTTTTAAATACTGTTTTTCCTAAATCACTCAACTTAATTAGGTAAAGTAAGGAGCAATACAAAAAGAACTGCAGTCTATCCTTTTCTGCTGTAAGAAAATTTATGGAGTTTCTACAAGTCTGTTTTCTGTAAACTGGGAATGATGATATTATCTCCCTCATAGGGTTGCCATGAGGATTAAATTAGAGCATAAGAGTGGTTAAAATAAAGCCCTCTTTCCTTGCTCTTTAATACACAACTGTTATTCAATTTTTCCATACTTTCAAAAAAGAGATCATTAATTATAGTTAGTAAAGAAAATGTTTTCAAGAACTAGATTAGCTTTTAGGAACTAAACTTTTAGATATTAAAAGTAACATTCAGATACTGAAATTTCCCCCAAACTTTTAAATTCATATCATTCCCAAATAGTCTGACTCAATCCTGAAGGGAATCCTTTGGCATAACCTTTACATCATCTTTCAGGTAGATATCTGTCATAGCTTCACTCTCAAAATCTTGTCCTGTTGTAGACCAAGAAAGAAGAAATCAACATGCCAGCAGTTTCTACTCTGTGTCCTGTGTTGACCCTAATGAATATTCACCCCATAGAACACACACAGTAAAATACTGTCTAGTAAATAAATTATTTGCAGCAAAAGAATCTTGATAAAGTTTCGGGAAATACCTTACCCTTCCCTCCTAAAAAGTCAAGGCTGTAGAAAGTAAAGAAGAACACTGCCTCTTTTTCCTGAACGATTTTATGCAAGAAACTCAGAAACTATATTCAGAGGGATCATGGGATAGACTAAAAGAGAAGCAACTAATTAAAGAAACCATCTGCTTAATGGATAACAATAAAAGAGCAAAGCACTAATCTAAACCCACAATGACAGGTGAGAGAGAGCTTCTCCAAGAGCTTCAGTTCAAGGGGGTTTTATAAACATCATCATGCTCACGAAAACCTACATCACAACTGACTTTTATGATTCTTATACGTTTAAAACTATTTCACACATAACTTCATCTAATTCTCATTAAACTTAACAAGAGAATATGAAATTAACACTATTTTACAAAGAGGACATTAAATTCAGGAGATTAAGTGATTAACCTAAGAGTGGTAGTTTTACACTGTGTCAACTAAAACTACATTTCCCAGAATTTCCTTTCTTATGTGGTTTCCGGTTAGGATCATCCACAAGAGAATTTTGTGTACAGTATGGAAAGTGCTAGTAAAGCAACAACCATTTCACTCCAAGGGTAGGTAACGGTTTCCAGTAGTAAGACAGAAAGGTATGGGGCATATTTCCAATTTTTCCCCTGGAGTTCCCGTTGCAGGTTCGATCCCTAGCCTTGCCCAGTGGGTTAAGGATTCACCCTTGCCGTGAGCTGTGGTGTAGGTCCCAGACGTGGCTCGGATCTGACGTTGCTGTGGTTGTGGCGTAAGCCAGCAGCTATAGCTCCGATTAGACCCCCCAGCCTGGGAACCTCCATATGCTGTGGTTCCGGCCCTAAAAAGCAAAAAATAAATAAATTAAATAAAAATAAATAAATAAAGTTTAACTCCCCTCAAAAAAATGTTTCCCATTTAAGAGGCATAAGTAGCTTAGAATAAGATAACCAATGAAAGGATCATACATGGAATCGAGCAGCTTAGATCAAACAAGACTGAGCTGTGCTCTAAAGAAAAGGGTTCCAGTGGTTACAAACATTAAGAAAATGATGAATGGGAGTTCCCTTCATGGCTCAGCAGTTAGCAAACCCGACTAGAATCCATGAGGACGCAGGCTCAATACCTGGCCTCGCTCAGTGGGTTAAGGATCTGGTGTTGCCATGAGTTGTGGTGTAGGTCACAGACGAGGCTGGGATCCCACATTGCTGCGTCTGTGATCCAGCAGCTGTAGCTCCAATTCGACCCCTAGCCTGGGAACCTCCATTTGTCATGGGTGTGGCCATAAAATAAATAAATAAATGCTGAATGTTCAAACAAATCAGAAAAAAGAAAAAAAAAGTATTTTTAAAATTATTTCATACAATATGTGGTTATAAAATGTATATAACTAAAATACAAGAATAAATTTGATTTATTTCATAAAATTCTCTAAAAGCTTTATGAATCAAGGTGGCCAAAAAGTTTTGCATTACACCCTCTCCTTGGAAGAATGAGAAGTACCTTGTGTTTCAAAATTCATGTATGCACAGTATTTGATTGATTTTCCTCAACCCATTCAATGACTGTGAGGTGGTTTCTAAAACTGTAATACAACACTGTGAAATTAATCAGCCACTGGGTTTTTTTTTCTTCATTTTTGCCTGCCCCGAGGCATGGATTTACCCAGTCAGGGATCAGATCCTATCAGAGCCACAGTCAGGACCTTAGCTGCAGCTGGGGCAACAGCAGATCCTTAATCCACTGTGCTGGGCCAGGAATCAAAGCTGCATCCCAGCGCTCCCAAGACACAGACAATCCTTTTGAGCCACATCAGGAACTCCAATCACTGAGTCTTTATATAGCTACTGAGTTCATTATAATCAGTTACTGAGTCCTGGAATGGATATCAAGCCCTTTGATTTAAAAAAATTATTGTATACTTGGAGAGCTGTTTAGTGTGGTAGAAAAAGCACTTAAATGGAAATCAGGAGACAGATTCTTGTCCAACACTCTCATTAAAGAGCAGTATAACCTACAGCAAGACATTTCATCGTGTGGATATCACACAATTCATTACAAAACATGGATAATTAGTTCTAAGGTTCATTTCTAGAATCTAAGTTCTATAATTGAAAAGATACAAGAGAAAGTGGACCCTGAGAAGGGAACCATAAAAATGTTCACGGTATTTAAAACACAGCAGCTTATACTTGAATACCGAAAAAATATTAACCACTTAACCTTGTTGGTCCTAGATGTTCTTTATTTCAATTTTGACCTCTCACTTGCCAGGCTTTTTCTTCGTTTTGGCATTAAGCAAATATATTCACCATGACCAAAATATCAGCTTTATAGCCAGTTACTTTTTATATTACTCTTACAAAACAATCTTGATATTTTAAAAGAATGTACTAAGCCACATCAATAATAATGAATTTAAGGGCAAATCAGATGTTACTGATTGTCTCTAAGGATTCCGAACACGTTCTTAAACATGTCACTGTTAAAGACTTAAAAATCCCCCCTACTGGTTTAGAAGTTAGGCATTGTACTCTAAGAATTTATAGTATTTTCACACTGATTAAGGTCTAACAGTGTTCCTTCCAACATACTTGCATAATTTATTTATTTCCCCCATTTCATCATAATCCTAAACCGAAAATAATTCAAATACAATTATTACGAGATAAAATTTTTAAATTTAAGGGTTAATTCTGACAAAATAATTCAATTTTTGACATAAAAATATCCTTAAGGAGAATTCACTCAATAACAAAAGGGAAAATATATTTCATATCTAGAACAGTATACACTGCTTGTAAAATTCCAACCTTTATCTTGACAGCTATGTTGAAAAGCCAAGTAAATAAATGTGAATCTCTTCTAAAAAGAGGCTTTCACCATGCTTTATAGTACAGCAAACTGAAAAAAAATTATCAGATACCAAGTTACATCTATCTGTGTTAAGTGGCATGGATACTTTTGAATTTATTTATATTTGCCTTTGCAATCTGTCTCTTCTAATTTTTATCTATCTTTCCTTCTCTGAATTTTTATGATCTGATCTCAGTACTCTATTCAATATAATATAAAATTTAGACACTCATAAATGAAAACAAAAGGATTCTACCTTCTATAACTGCAGATATGCTCAACAATAAGAAAACCCACTATTACAAGATCTCCAATTATGAAACTATTTTGAAATGTGAAATAATATTAAATTGGAGAGTAAGTCTACATTGATAAATGAATTCAGTATCTTTCCTTTAAACAATGACTGGTAAGTAGGTGAAAAAAATTTATTCAATGAAATAGTGATTCTTCTAATTCGTTTTAAATCACTCCACTTAGAAAATCAAAACTCTGACAGAAAAATCTATAGAACACTAATGAAACAAGTTCATTACTGAACCATATACAGAGCAAAGTTTATACTCTATAGTTTTGGATTACTCAGATCACGAATTTAATTTCTTGGCTTTCCCTACTTAAAGTCAGCCCTCATAATCTTCAGTATGTAGAATAACAAAAAACAGGAACTTGAGAAAAATCATTCAATTTGCTTAAAAAAAACAAGTGTCGGAGTTTCTGTCGTGGCTCAGCAGAAATGACTCTGGTAACCAATGAGGATGCAGATTCAATCCCTGGCCTCAGTCAGTGGGTTAGGGATCCCGCGTTGCCATGAGCTGTGGTGTAGGTCACAGACAGAGCTTGGATCCTGCATTGCTGTGGCTATGGTGTAGGCCGGCGGCTACAACTCCAATTCGACCCCTAGCCTGGGAACCTCCATATGCCAGAGGTGCGGCCCTAAAATGACAAAAAAAAAAGCAAGTGTCATTTTTGGTGGTGACCAATCTTCCCTGTTTTCTTGTATGTCTGTCTTCCCCAGACGGAAATAACAAGCACAACTGTGAAGCATGAGTGACTAAGGGTAGACAGAATCTGAATCACCACATTTGGGGAACTAAGAATTTTTTTTAAATTCAATTCCTGGCACTTTTATTTGAAAATTAAATAATCCATTGGCTTGTGTTGGACAAATCGGTCAATAAGTAAATCGAGTATTTATGAAGTTCTCTTACTTTTAAAAAGTTAATATTTATTATTTTAAAGTAACACATGTACATAGTTTTCTGTTCTTTGGGTTTTTTTTCACTAGTTCTTCCATTTATTTACAGCTTGTATTCAAAATTTAAGATGTATATATGAATACAAAGAACTTTGTTTCTTTTCTAATTTAATTTTTATTTTATATGGAGTATAGTTGATTTACGATATTGTTAGTTTCAGGTGTACAGCAAAATGATTCAGTTATACATATACATATATCCATTCTTTTTCAGATTCTTTTCCCTTATAGATTATTATGGAATATTGAGTAGACTTCTCTGTGCTATACAGTAGGTGCTTGAGAATATTTTAAATAAAAACATAGTTAATATTTACTACATAAAATATCAAAATAATTGGAGTATTTTACTCTCCTATTTGTATAGAAAGAATTAGGTACATTTTTAAAAAGCCAGCTAAGGTGATAATATTTCGGTGAATTTTTATAAAATCACAATGAATCAAGATTGTGTTCAGCAGGTTAGAATTAAGAAGAAATTAATAATGTTCTACGAGTGGAGTTCCCTTCGTGGCTCAGTGGTTAACGAATCCGACTAAGAACCATGAGGTTGCGGGTTCGATCCCTGGCCTTGCTCAGTGGGTTAAGGATCTGGAGTTGCTGTGAGCTGTGATGTAGGTTGCAGACGCGACTCGTATCCCGCGTGGCTGTGGCTGTGGCGAAGGCCGGTGGCTACAGCTCCTGTTAGACCTCTAGCCTGGGAACTTCCATATGCCGTGGGTGTGGCTCTAGATAAAGGCAAAATGACAAAAAAAAAAAAAATAATAACAATAATGTTCTATGAGAATAAAACATGGAATTACTAATTGGATAACTATTTTTGGTGTTTATCTTCCTCTCTTATGACATTTTTAAAAGCCTGGTCTTGAGCACAAACAGATCCTAGCTATTTTAAACGTAAAGACACAAATGAGAGTTGAAACCATTTGTGGTTTCTGCAAAATATGTATATGTTAAATATAAAAACAGAGGTCATCTGGCTCCAGTAAGATTTGAGACTCCTTTCCAACATCTTTTTAAACTGAAATAGAATAAGTAAAGCCAAGAGTAGCCTAGAAATGATATATTTTTTATTGCTAAATAGTGACAACAGAAAAAGTCTAACCAAAAAAATCTACTTCAATCAATAAAATATATTTTTCCTAATGCCATGTAGGTTTTCTTCCCAGAACACTTTCATTAGATTGAAATTTTGAGCTATTAATCTATCATCACATTACATACCTTGAAGAGTTTCTCTTATAATTATGAGAGATTTGAGCTAAATCTCGACCTCTCTTTTCCAGTCACTGGTATGGCCTATGACATTCATTTTGACCGTAGCTGGCAAAGATTAGGGACATCACTCATTTTCCTATAAGCTAAATATATAGATACGGTAGAAAAATAATAACACCAATATACTTTTAGTGACAAATATTAACTTATAAAATAATTACTATTTAATATATTCAAAGAGAGTATCGAAATCTGCAAGAAGAGTAAGTTTATAACAATGAAATCCAGAAGATGTTCCAAGGGGCCTAACATAAAACAAAGAAAATTCTGGAAAAGGGCATATTATTTATATTCAGCCAGTATGTTTTACACTTGATAATGTTAATAAGACAGGATTGCCCTACCAAAGGTCTGTTACACACAGTATATCTTGGCAGAGAAATAATAGGCACTGTGAGAAGAAAAGATCATCTACCGAAATTTAATTCACTCTAGGTGAAAATATAATTTGAAACCCTCAAACTTTTGTTTCTAAATTCAAAGTTAAAGCAAGTCTGGTACTAAAATTCATTTGGCCAAAAGACTTGCCAAAGTTCTTCACTGAAAATTACAAAGCATTGATAACAGAAATCAAAGGAGAACTAAATATTGTTAAGGTATCAATCCCCCCCCAAATAGATCCAACAGCCCCAGGATAATCACAAAAGGTTTTTCTGAGGAAATTGTTAAGCTGACTCTAAAATATATGACAATGAAAAGGATTTAGTACATCCAAAGCAAGCTTGTAAATGAAGAACAAAGTTGGAGGCCTTACAGTAAGCAACTTCAGTACTTAATACACAGTGTCACTGGCATAGAGAGTGGCAAATAAATCAGTGGAACAGAACAAACTTGTATTTCTACAGTTACTTGATTTTCAACAAAGGTACCAAAACAATGCAGTGAGCAGGTGAAGTCTATTCAGCAAATGGTGCTGAAATAACTTGTTATTCATATAGGTTAAGACAATAAATCTCAACATCTACCTCACACCATATACAAATATTAACGAATAGGAGTTAAAAGACTCATCACCAAAGAAAATACACATGCCCAATAAGCAAATGAAAAAGTGCTCAATATCATTACTCATCATGGCAATGCCAATTAAACAAAAGACACCACATTACACATTCACCAAAACAGTTAAAACTAGCACAAGACCAACAAACACCAAATGCTGATGATGATACTGAGCAACTGGAACTCCCATATATTGCTTGTAGGAATGTAAAACGGTACTATTTCAGAAGAAATGCTATTAGTTCCTTATAGAATCAAATATACTGTTACCCTATTGACTCAGGAGCAAAACTACTCCTGAGTAATCATCTATAAGGAATAAAAACATATTCAAAGAAGACTTGTACAAAAATCTTAGTAGCAACTTTATTCATAGTAGTCAAATGAAACAGCCTAGACTTACACCAGTAAGGGATCAGATAAACCATGTAATGTTAATCAATAATAAAAAATAAATTAAAACTAATATATGCAACAGGAAAATCTAAAATATATACTGAGTGAAAGAAGTATTATATAAAACAGAATATACATATGATTCCATTAACAAAAAATTCCAGAACAGGAAAAACTTAATCTATATTTAAAAAAAAAACATAATAATGGTTATCTTTGGGAGGAGAGGAGAGAGAGTAACTACTTAGAGGTATAAGGGAATTTTATGGAGTGGTGGTAATGTTCTCTGTCTTAATAGAGGACTGGGTTACAAATACATACACATTTGTCAAACTTAGCAAATGTACACTTAAGATCTATGCATTTTACTGTGTGAAAATTGTACACATAAAGACAAAAACCCTACAATACCAAAGTATAGTTGATGGTTTGCATGTTGATATATTTAAGGGGAAAACATAAATGTCTGGTGCAGTGTCACTGCCATAAAGAGTGGCAAATAAATCAATGGAAAGGGAAAAACATAAATACCTGGTCTTGTCACTGCAGTGGCTTAAGTAACTCCCATGGTGTGAGTTTGGCCAGGGAACTTTCACGTGCCCCAGGCAAGGCCAGGAAAAAAAGAGGGGGTTGTAGATGAAGTAACAGAAGAATGGATAGATGAAAAAGCAAGTAGAATAAAATATTAATGATAAAATCTAAGGAAAATTCTAGTCTATCCATGAGGGTGAACAATACAGACAGCTAAAGAAACAGTAAATGAATTAATACATTAATATGAATTATATATTAAATAATAAAATATTCATATTATTGCAGTTTTCTGGTATTTATAATATTGGTCATAGTCTACAAGGACCAAAGGAACTTCTAGGTTGACTAATTACCCAATTCCCAAATCAAAAAAGCTGTTATCAGACTTATAAATAACCAGCAACTAACCAAAGGTACAGTAACAATCACCTACCCTCACTGACTATACTTGGCAGTAAAGAAACTACATAAAATTTCTTGACAATAAATTTGAGAAACTACAATGGATATTATAATCAAATGCAGACGTAACAAATATAAAAATGATGAAAGGAAAGCATAACAATGTGATATTATCACTGAAAGAACTCTTAAAAAAATGCTTTTTCTACACATTAAGCTTACCATTTTATGATTAACACTTGTTACAACTCTTCAATAGGAAAGAAGAAAGAAAATTTGTAAAAGATTCAGGACAGCTTTTTTAAAAGCAGTTTAAAAGGACTCAGAAAAATCATTACTTAATCTTGAGGAGAAAATTATAGTCCCGAAGCACTCAATTTACCAAAAAAGTTATTCTCCATACACATGAATACAAATGAAGATTACATTCAACCACCAGGGACTTGAGTTAGATGTTAAAATATTTTTAACATAAGAGAGTGTCAAACATTAGGGAAACTCCCAAGGAAGTTTGTAAAACTCAACAATGTACTTATAAACAGGATAGAAACTTAACTATTATCAAGAATAAGTGTGATCTAACCTGAAGATATAGTTAGCCTCAAATTTCTCATATCCTTAATTATACAGTATTATCTGACAATAGATATTTGCATAATAATTAAGGTTATCAGAACGTCTTACTACATGATAGAGAAAACAAAGTAGACTGCTGGAAAATACAGCCATATACTTTCTTTCAGCTTCCCTCTTTGGACAATCCTATGATACTAAAAAGCAAGAAATGATTTTTTTAACTCCCAAATCTGTAATCTTTAACTAAAAACTTCTCAGTTTCCTATGAGGTAGTCAACTTTTTAGCTATGACCACAGGGCAGAAAAATATCCCAGGGTGATTTATTTATACAGTTATTTTATCCAAAAGACAGAACACTAAGAACATTATAATTTTTTAAAGAAACGTTTTATTCACATTTAAAACTTTAAAGTGTTTCACCCTGTACTAAACAAACTTAGGCATGTACTTTTTCATAAGGCAACAAAACAAAATCTTATTTCTCTATCTTAAGCAGAGGGTGGAAGTCAACTGAGCAAAAGCCAAAATTAAGTTACAATTTAACATTTTATCTGAGGAAAAAAAATGAAATGACCTATTTCCCATTATACCCTTAGTCTAGATGATGCAATACAATACTATATGTTTTAATGTGCACACAGGAACAATTATTTCCTGTGTTAGCCTTATGTAGAATAAATTATACTAACCCTACTAGGATTAAGATCATTATATTGACTACAGGTTTATATTTTATACGTTATTGAGTTTTAAAAATCAGATTGTTGAATCTACTCCATAGAGTAAATTTTGTTCAGCCTAGGGTTTAATGCACTTACAGTTCCTTGTGTTTGTCTTCAGCCAAGATTTGATCATTTGGTTTAAGAGAATACCTGTAACACAGAAACAAAAATATGCTGGTCAAATAACACTATAATTATGTTTGCCTCATGGATAACTGACTGTGGAATCTACAGTCAGTTAGCCCCTATCAAACAAGCCTTACTACACTGTTAACAGGTCTCTATCTTAACTGATAAAACATTAAAAAATGGCTAGGTTCTTTGATGTTCTTTTAGTCACTTATACAAACACCACCTCAAGAGCATCAAAGAACCTAGCCATTTTTTAATGTTTTATCAATTAAGATAGAGACCTGTTAACAGCGTAGTAGTTCTTGTTTGATAGGGCCTAACTGATTGTATACTGATCATGCTTTGAAAGTCTGAGGTAACTTCAATATTCTTCCTTAGTGAATCATCTGTAATATTATTCATCCAGCAGTTCAAAATTCAAGAAACTACTACAATGTTAACTATCTAATAGTTCACAAAACAATACACAGTTATTCTTTCGTTAAATATATAGTAAATACCTACTCTGTATTAGACTATGTACAAAGCAGTGTGACACAGGAGGAAAAATAACTTTTGGAGTTCTTGTCTAAACCATTTACTAGCTTAATGACCATAGGCAATTCTCTCAACTCTTTAGGTCTAAATTTCTCTGGCTATAGGGAATTCCCTTCGTGGCTCAGTGGTTAACGAATCCGACTAAGAACCATGAGGTTGCGAGTTCGATCCCTGGCCTCGCTCAGCGGGTTAAGGATCCGGCGTTGCCGTGAGCTGTGGTGTAGGTCGCAGACGCGGCGCGGATCCCACGTTGCTGTGGCTGTGGCGAAGGCTGGCAGCTACAGCTATTAGACCCCCTAGCCTGGGAACCTGCACATGCCGCGGGTGCGGCTCCACATAAAAAGGCAAAAAGACAAATAAAATAAAATAAATTTCTCTGGCTATAAAACAGAGGCTACCACAAATATCAGAACAGGGATTTTCCTTTTTTTTTTTTTTTTTGCGTTTTGTCATTTTAGGGTCGCACCCGCGGCATGTGGAGGTTCCCAGGCTAAGGGTCTAACAGGAGCTGTAGCTGCCGGCCTTCGCCACAGCCACAGCAACGCGGGATCCGAGCCGCGTCTGCAACCTACACCACAGCACACGGCAACGCCGGATCCTTAACCCACGAGTGAGGCCAGGGATGGAACCGGCAACCTCATGGTTCTTAGTCGGATTCGTTAACCACTGAGCCACGACGGGAACTCCTGAACAGGGATTTTCGAACATCACATATTTATACCACTGAAGGTAAAGAGACTTTCTAAGGAGTACATAGAAATAGATAAACAACAATGGACAGGTACTCAATTTCCACTTGTATTCATCCGTTTCCTAAAACAAATCTGCCTGACAACAGATCAGAGGTCCAAGTGGAAAGGTCATCTAAATTCTCCTTTCTCGTCTCCACTTCCACAAGTGCCTTTACTCACTTTAGAAAAAGAATGGCATACCTCTCATCCATCCCGAATGATGTACTGCGCCGCCTTGGCATAAAAACCACTGAAGTATAAACAAAGAATGATTCATAATATTTTGCCTGCAAAGCCTTCTTAAAGTACTATAAACTATTTTAATGTATAAAATAGTGTGTATTACTTCCTGTTTTGTAGATTATTACTGTAAAGAATGAATCCAGAAGTAAAAATAGGAAAGTATAGAGTTTCCTTGTGGCACAGTGGGCTAAGGACCTGGCATTGTCACTGCAGAGGCTTAGGTCACTGCTGTGGTGCAAGTTCGATCCCTGGCCTGGGAATTACTACATGCCATGGGCGCAGCCAAAAAAAGGCTAGGGTAGGAATTGTGATAGGATATTCTATTACATATGGAATATATATTCTATTGTATTATGGAAGGGGACACAGGTTGGTTACAATTTCATTTTTCTTTATAGAAAAAATTTTTGGCTGCATTCACAGCATGCAGAAGAAGTTCCAGGGCCAGGGATTAAACCTGAGCCACAGCAGTGACAACAGTGGATCCTTAACCCACTGAGTAACCAGAAAATTCCTTTTTAAATTTTTTTTTCAATTTTATTTTTAAAATTCATCATTTTTAACCATGTTCATCATCAAAGAATATGCTACTTTCCAGGGAGAGCCCCATGAAGCAAAGCTAAGAGAATTTCTAAAAAAGAACAAGAAAGCACCAATTTATTTTTCCAAGCAATACACTTAAAACAAGGTTCCTTGCCTTCTACTTATCAACCAAGGATTAAATATCAAAGATGGCTGTCACAAGAACACAAACCATTTATTTGAATTGAAAAAGGAAGCTAGACTTCTTTCATGAATGTTAAATTTGATTGATTTGGCAATAGAAGAACAATTCTGCCAACAAGATTCCAAGGCAGAAAATGGCTTTAAACTGAATAAATGGCTTTTGTTAAAACATGTTTAACACACTTGATAAAAATACTTTTCAAAAAACATCCTTTTGACATAGGTATACTGAAACTAACAATATTTAGCTTTTCTCAGCACTGACTGCAGTGTTCAGGTAAACACATGCTTATAAGTGAAACATCAATAGATACAATTACTAGTTATTTAAGAAGAGTTAATAGAACCTTTTTTGGTATACTTCCCAGAATTGCATGTCTCTAATGACTGGCAAGTCAGGTGATCCCTGCTCTTTGCTTCCAACAAAACTGAAGAAAGATCTAATCAAATTATCAGCTGACAGATAAAATAATTTTTGATGATAAATCATTTGATAGCAGAGTTCAAATAATTGAGTGGCAACTGCTGCAACAAAATTCTGTCCACTACTACTCAGTTAATTATGTGAACAGACTGCTCGGCACTTACACCTCTAAAAGAAAAAAAGAAGAATAAAACTGATGCTGAACATCGTCTCACTGAAGCAAATATTTATCCACAAAAGGCTGAATTAATTGAAAAAAATTAAATATCAGCTTCCCCCATCTAATTAAAAGATGCATTTCCAATAACTTTTTATTTTCTTCTGTTTAATAATAATTTAACATTTTTTTTTCTTTTCCTTTCACGGCTGCAACTTCAGCAAATGTAAGTTCCTGATATAGGGGTCAAATTGGAGCTGCAGCGGAGCCACGGCAACACTGGATCCAAGCCACATATGTGACCCATGCAGCAGCTTGCAGCAACACTGATCCTTAACCCACTGAGTGAGCCCAGGGATCAAACCCAAATCCTCACAGAGTGCGGGAGTTCTTAACCCACTAAGCCACAATGGGAACTCCTGATTTAAGAACATTTTAATAAAGGCAAGGAACTGTTTGCCTGAGAGTGGAGGCAAAAAACTGATTTAATGAGTCTGACACTGACACAATAAAGCCAAGAGAGAGGCCTGGGGAGTGAGTCCTAATGCTTTTTCAGCAGTTTTCTTTGGCCAGGCAGAGGAAGGAGCTGCTGATATTACTAAGAAGCTGGAGAAACAGGAGAAGAAACCCTTGACGAAGGAAAAGAAACAGCTGGCCGCAGCTCCCCTGGCATCTTCAGAACACAGAATACTCAGAGGATGGTGAAGAGACAAGTGAAAGACTAAAAAGAAGAAAAAAGCCCCAGGAGGCTACTCAGGAGAACAGAATGGAAGACCCATCAGTCTCCTTCTCCAAACCCAAGAAAAAGAAGTCCCCCTTTTTTTTTTTCCAGGAGTTCCTGTAGTGGCTCAGCAGGTTATGAACCCGACCAGTATCCATGAGGATGCGGGTTCAATCCCTGGCCTAGCTTAGTGGCTAGGCGTTGCCGTGAGATGTGATGTGATGTAGGTCACAGACATGGTTCAGATCCCATTTGCTGTGGCTGTGGCATAGGCTGGCAGCTACAGCTCTGATTTGACCACTAGCCTGGGAACTCCCATAAGCAGCAGGTTCGGCCCTAAAAAGCAAAAAAGAAAAACAGAAGTCTTTTTCCAAGGAGAAGCCACTCAGCAGTGGACCTGAAGAGGGAATAGACTGCTAACAGCAATAGTGGCTTCAAGAAAATAGAAAAACTCTAACAGCTATTCCACAAAGATTAGAACAGACATTTCCCTTGTGAAACATACTTAGCAGAGATAGTTCCCAACCAGTTCCCTATATACCAATAAAAATAAAAGCAAACAAAAAAAATTTTAATATGTTTATGTTGTTTCACAAACTATATGCTAAGTACAACTTAATAACTAGGAAATTTTTTAATCTTCACTTCATACATATATTTGTTGCAGAGACATAAGGTGATCAATATACAAGAAAGTTTTCATGCATAAAAATATATTGCCCTCATAATGTACTCATAATACATTACATTCAAAACATAGTCCATGCATAAAAATATATCACATAAGTATAAAATTTGGTGGGGAAAAGTGTAATAGAGATACAAATTTAAACAGAGAAAGGAATATACAATTTTTTGAATGTTAAAAAAAAAAGCCTGTCTGTGTCTTTTTGTAAGTGGATAGTGGCACTTACAAACCACTATGGTATTTAGAGTCCACTAAAAGTTATTTATCAGTTTTATTTAACATTACAACATAAAAATCGTAAATATTAACGTACTTGTTTATCAAAACATTTTTATGGAAGTTAAAAAGTTTGAAAGTAAAAAAAAAGTCTGAAACCAGTGAATTGGATAATAATGTATTAGCACAGTGCTTGGTACATATAAAATAGGAACTCAGTGAATCAACTTTCCTTCTTTCTCCAGCTGGCTAGTAATAAGAAATAACAAGCATTTCTTGCCATTAAGGACCTCACAATTCATTGGACTGCTTACAGTGCAATAAGTATTACAATAAAGTACAACATATAATGTTCATACAAAAGAGGGAGTAATATGTCTCCTTCCTAAAGAGAGTTAAAATAAAAAAAAAGACATTTTATGTTACCCAACATTATCTTCCTTTCCCATTTCATCTCTGTGCTCCTTCTCCATAAACAGTCTTCCCTTTTAAAGTCTCAGGACAAGACTTTGAAGGGGACAATGAAGGTGGCTCATAGAAAAAGATCCACTGTACAGGCAAGAAGCATGCAAGGATAGCCTAAATTTGATAAAATCACCCAAAGGAAATTTTACTCTCCAGACTCACAGAGTTCATCTTCAGGTGCTCAAAAATAAATTTAAAAGATCCACCTTGAACTATTATCCAGGTAAATTAGTTCTCAAATCCCAAACTTCAAAATATTCAGTCTTTCCACGGTATTTCGTTCTCTGAACTGATTTCCCCTAGGAGGCAACTTTCCATTAGATCTCAATAACCTTTATTTTTCTTCATCTTTGCTGGTTTTTATCAATTTATCTTCCTTATCTCTTCCCTGAGTTGTGCACCCTTCTCCTTAAGAACCTGGCCACAAGCCAGCTGTTTCATATGTAGGTTCACTGGTGTCATATTTTAGATCCCACATATAAGTGATGTCATATGGCATGTCTTTCTGACTTACTTCACTTAGTTATATTAATCTCTAGTTGCGTCCATGCTGCTGCAGATGGCATTATTTCGTTCTTTTTTTTCATTCTTACATGTCTGAGTAGTATTCCTTTGTGCACATGTTTATGCACACGTGTGTGCATGCACACACGTGCTCACGCACGCGCACACACACACACACACACACACACACACTACACCTTCTGTATCCAATCAACTGTCCATGGACATTTGGGTTGTTTCCATGTCCTGACTATTGTGAATTGTGCTACTATAATCATAGGGTTGCATGCATCTTTTTGAATTACAGTTTAGTCTGGATACACGCCCAGCAGCGGGATTGCTGAACCATACGGTACCTCTAGACTACAGGTAAATAAAAACTGGCATTGTAGATTATTGGGTAAAAGCTTCACTATTCACACAATAGTAATAAAACAACTGATTATTTGTGAGGAAAGGTTTTTGAAAACTGGATCCCTACCTCTCATATACAAAATCAATTCAGGATCAATTAAAGACCTAAATACATAAAGCAGAATGCTGTAACTTGTAGAAGAAAATATTGCAAAATAGCTATATAAAGACTTAATTTCAAAAATGTCAGAGCATTTCATGATTAGTATTAAACACAACAGTCACAGTTTTTGACCTTGTATATGGATTCTCACTTGGCACTCCAAATATCATTTCACCTTCAAATTTAACATACACTCACTTATCAAAGTAATTCACTTTAGTTTATATACATAATTCAACTGTAAATTTTCAGCAGCGAATAATCATCATTGAAATGTATGAACTCTTATTATTTCGAATATTTTTGGAGTAAACTTTAAGTAATATCTTTCAACGCATGCTTACGTTAATCAAGACTTACCCAAGGGTGATATCTCATATTATTAACGATTTATATCTGAAAGTTCCTTTCCTGAACTACTCTAGCTTCCCTTCTTAAAACTGAGTATTTTCGTTTGTAATGATGATTGTTATTTCCCAATTAATATTTCATTAACTCTCTCATTCCTCTTACTTCTGCAGTACTTATCTGGTGTCAGGAAAAATTAAGGCAAAAACCTTATATATTCCATCCCCCCGTTTTCCATCCCAATTAATATCTTCTTCTTCCTTTACTCTCCATAATTACGCCAATACTCATCTGGAAGTATTTATATGTTCCATATTTCCTCCTCCCCTCACACCCACTGTGCCTCTTCAATATGCTGGAAAAGATTATTTTCAATAGCCTACTCCTGCCTTAAGTGTTTTCTACTTATTTTTAGTTGTTGTATTTGGGCAAACTAGATACATCAAAACTAAATTCTGCTTTTAATTAGATAAAGATCCTAATTTTTTCTTATTCAAGGGAAAATCTTCCTTTACAATCTTCAAATAAACAACAGGATGCTCAAGAATAAATTTAATTTTTGAATATCAAATAATTATCTAATTGATATTTCTGAATTATTACAATCCCTGCTCTATTCTGGAAACATGTCAACTGCAGGCAACATACCATCCTCCCAAACACAAGAAGTGCATTGTTTTGAAAGCTGTGTCAAGAAGAAAACTGTTGAATCTTCCAATCTCTGCAAAGAAATTATTAATCTATTCTAATGCACTAATTAAAACTGAATGTTAACAATTTTTAGAGAAAATAAACACATTTTCCTCACCTATACTGTAATTATAATTGAAGGAAAATAGAATTTCATTAAGTTTATAAACCTTTACATATCTACTTAATTTACATTAAAAAATCTGGATAACTGAATTTTTCACTTTCAAATTAATTATTTCACAATGAGATAGTAGAAAACAAAGAATAAAGTTTGACAATTTAAAACAAACGGGTATTGGGAGTGCCCATTGTGGCTCAGTGGTAACGAATGCAACTAGTGTCCGTGAGGACACAGATTCAATCCCTGGCGTTGCTCAGTGGGTTAAGGATCAGGCATTGTTGTGAACTGCAGGGTAGGCTGTAGACACAGCTCTGATCTAGCACTGCTGTGGCTGTGGCTGTGGTGTAGGCTGGCGGTGGCTACATCTCCAGTTCGACCCCTAACCTGGGAACTTCCATATGCCACAAGTATGGCCCTGAAAAGACCAAAAAACAAACAATCAAACGAAAAAAGGTATTTCAAATCTCTACCTCATAAAGTTGTTATGAGGACTAAACTAATACTATATAAACCACAGCTAATACATGCTAAATAAATGCTACTATTATCAGATAACTATAAGAAATTATAATTCTCTTATTTTTCTCCTTACACCTTCAAAGTTTTATAGATGGGACTTCCTGTTGTGGCGTAGCAGAAATGAATCTGACTAGGAACCATGAGCTTGTAGGTTCGATCCCGGGCCTCACTCAGTGGGTTAAGGATCTGGCATTGCCATGAGCTGTGGTGTAGGTAGCAGACATGGCTAGGACCCTGCACTGCTGTGGGTGTGGTGCAGGCCTACCCAATTTGACCCCTAGCCTGGGAACCTCCATATGCCGTGGGTGTGGCCCTAAAAATTTAGCAAAATAAATAAATAAATTTTTTAAAAAACAAAGTTTTACAAGTAGATATTCCGTGTCCCTTTAGATTTACCCTTTGTTATACACTAGTCCAATGTGCAAAGACCATTAGAATGATTTTCTTTAAAAAAACTGCTCTAATGTTCCCTTGTGGTACAGTGGGTTAAGGATCTAGCGTTGCTACGCAGCAGCTCTAGCCACTACTGTGTTACAGATTTGATCCGTAGCCCAGGAACTTTCACATGCCATTGTGGACATAGCACCCCCCACCAAAAAAACAAACAAACAAACAAACAAAAAAAAAAAACACTGCTCTGAAAAGCTTGACAAACACAGCATGAGAAAAACATATCTTCACAAAAATATATGTGAAAAAAGTATCAATTCCCTCATTAACTTTTAACACTGAACAGTTAAAAATCCGTTTTAGAAAAGACCTTTCATAAAAATTTTTTTCAGTCAGACATTATTTACCAAGTTTCTAACATATATCTAGCACTATGCTGACTCATGCAACAAAAAGCATAGTGCTGTTCTTTTGCACTGAGAGCTTACTGTATATAGGAAAGATTTACTAAGTTATTTTTGTTTGTTTGTTTTTTGTCTTTTTGCCTTTTTTAGGGCCGCACTCACAGCATATAGCAGTTCCCAGGTTAGCGGTCTAATCGGAGCTGTAGCCACTGGCCTATGCCACAGCTACAGCAACACAGAATCCGAGCTGCATCTGCAACCTACACCACAGCTCATGGTAATGCCAGATCCTTAACCCACTGAGCAAGGCCAGGGATCGAATCCGCAACCTCATAGTTCCTAGTCGGATTCATCAACCACTGAGTCATGACAGGAACTCCAAAGTTATTTTTTTTTAATTGTCTCTCACCTCAGTAATGTTTATAAATGCTCCATGCAAGGCTTATGCTATAGATATTTAATTACAAACCTCGTACAAAAAAGATTATTGAGTTTTCTCTCAAGTAAGAGATTAGAAAGCAGAAGAGAAAGTAAATGAGAGCCAAGAAAGTCAAAGGGAATTGTAAAGAGAAAACCTCTCTTTTATTTGAAACCCTACTTGTTTAAGAAATCCTGGAGTTCTCATCATGGCTCAGCAGTAACAAACCCAACTAGTATCCATGGGGACATGGGTTCGATCCCTGTCCTCACTACATGGGTTAAGGATCTAGCATCGCCTTGAGTTGCAGTGTAGGTCACAGACATGGCTCCGATCCTGAGTTGCTGTGGCTGTGGTGTAGTGTGGGCCAGCAGCTACAGCTCGGATCGGACCCCTATCCTGGGGAACTTACATGTGCCAAGGGTGCAGACCTAAAAAGACCTCCCCCCAAAAAAAGAAAGAAATCCTAAGTTAAGATCATGACATAAATTATACAAATTGTTAAATACTTAAAACAAAAGATGAGGCCAGCAATCAACAAAATACTTGAACTAAAGGAAAGTAAGAAAAACATTTTTATTTATCTATTGCTCTGACACAGAAACCAGACTTAATCATTTTGAATCTCCAAAAGCTGGCATGCAGTTATTAATACTTAGCTTGTACAACAGATTTAAATTACCAGTAATAATCTAGTTAAGAAATAAAGGTAGTTAGTGTGGCGGGGTAGAAAAGGAAACAAATAAGGTCAGGGATTCAGATTCTATCTCACACTTGCAAGATGAACCGTAGTCAAGGGCAAAACATTTAACTTCGCTAAACCTATTCCCCTGTTGTAAATGAATAAACAGGATTAAATTACCTCTCAAAAATTCTGAGTCTATAATTACATATTTCCTGCTGTAATACATGTAACAATGGTAAAATACACACAGGGAGTTCCCGTCGTGGCGCAGTGGTTAACGAATCCGACTAGGAACCATGAGGTTGCGGGTTCGATCCCTGCCCTTGCTCAGTGGGTTAACGATCCGGCGTTGCTGTGAGCTGTAGTGTAGGTTGCAGACGCGGCTCGGATCCTGCATTGCTGTGGCTCTTGCACCCCTTAAATATGGCAGAAAGATTATCCAATCTTCTTTCTAAAACTCTGTTAAAACAATAATAAAGGCACAAAAAAAGGGGAACATCTAGAGGATCAGAAAGAATGCTAATGTAAGCATTAATTGTCAAAACGCTTCCACAAATTTTCAGAAAAAAAGAAAGCAGATGAGGAACTCAGCAGTGCTAAAGAAACTAAAATTTCAGTTGCTGGAGTTCCCTTCTGACACAGTGGGTTAAGGATCCAGCACTGTCACTGCAGCAGTTCAGGCCACTGGGAACCTCCACATGCCATAGATGTGGCCAAAAAATAAAAATAAAATAATAAAAAATAAAATAAAATCTCAATTACAAATGAAAGAGACTACTGGCAAGCAAGCCTAGTCCACCTGCAGAAGCCCTAAATCTCAGAAGATACAAAACAAATGAGACACGGAGCTAGCTACAAGTAGGAGAATGGACTACCATCTTACCATCACAATTTACAATTCCTAAAATAAATTAGAAATAAATGAGAGGTTTTTTTCCCTCGAGAAACCAAAGAGAAGCATCCCTGAACTAAGGAACAACAGGCAAAGCAAGGCAAGTAGGGAGGAACAGGTGAAACTGCCTAGTTAATTATAGTACCTCAAGCACCCATCCCTGGCCAACTCTATGAATAAAGTAGCTGGGTTACACCATCAGAAAGGAAAATGGAAGATCTGGGAGTTCCCGTCATGGCGCAGTGCTTAACGAATCCAACTAGGAACCGTGAGGTTGCAGGTTCGATCCCTGGCCTTGATCAGTGGGTTAACCATCCAGCGTTGCCGTGAGCTGTGGTATAGGTCGCAGATGCGGCTCGGATCTGGCGTTGCTGTGGCTCTGGCGTAGGCCAGCGGCTACAGCTCCGATTAGACCCCTAGCCTGGGAACCTCCATATGTCACAAATGCAGCCCTAAAAAAGGCTAAAAGACAAAAAAAAAAAGAAAGAAAATGGAAGATTTTTCTATAAAGAAACTGAATGGACTCTTAAGAATAGACTTCCAGACACCAATTTTAAGAGTCACACCCCACCCCCCAAAAAATAGACTAATAAATAAAGTCTCATGGGTCAACTAGGCCAACCCATACATATCAATATGTAACAAATCACCCACAACGTGGCAAGTTAAAACAACCATTGTCACCCCAGTTTCTGAGGGTCAGGAATTCAGGAGTGGCTTAGTTGAGTTCTTCTAGCCAAAGGTCCCTCATATGGTTGCAGTCAAGCTGTCAGGCAAAGCTGCAATCATCTTACAGCTCAATGGAGAATGATCCACTTCTCAGCTCACTTACATGGTTGCTGGCAAGTTCAGTTCCTCACTGGCTGTAGGCCTGAGGCCTCTTATCTCTAGCCATTTGGGCTTCTCACAGGGTGTCTGAATGTCCTCAAAAGAGAGAGAGTATGCAAGAAGCAAAAACAAGAGAGCATCCACTGTGGAAGACACAGTCTTCTAGAACCTACTCTCTGAAGCTGCATACCATCCCTCTGCCATATGCCATTGGTTACATAGATCGGCCACAGGGCAATGTGGGAGGGAACCTCTCAAGGGAATGCCAGGAGGAGGGGGTCATCAGGAGTCATCCTGGAGGCTGAGTATCACAGTCTGCCTTCTGGACCCTCCCACATTTTGCCAGGTTTGACCTGTATGACCAACAGCAAGAATATAGCAAAAATGATGACATGTCACTTCCAAGAACAGGTTATGAAAAGGACTGCAGTTTCCATCTAGGGAAAATATGACTCTATTTCTCTCTCTCATATCACTGGTAAACAGGTAAACTGCCACATTTTTAGGACACTCAGAGATTCAGGAAGTAAGAAATGAGGCTCTCAACCCAACAGCTCTTAAGAAACTGAGGACAGGAGTTCCCACCGTGGCTCAGTGGTTAACGAATACGACTAGGAACCATGAGGTTGCGGGTTCGATCCCTGGCCTTGCTCAGTGGGTTGGGTTAAGGATCCGGTGTTGCCGTGAGCTGTGGTGTTGGTTGCAGATGCAGCTCGGATCATGCGTTGCTGTGGCTGTGTCGCAGGCCAGCAGCTACAGCTCCGATTAGACCCCCAGCCTGGGAACCTCCACATGACGCGGGTGCGGCCCTAAAAAAACAACAAAAGGCAAAAAAAAAAAAAAGAAACTGAGGACAGCCAACAATATGAGTGTGCTTAGAAGCAAATCCTTCAGCCACAGATGACTTGTGAAATGACTGGCCAACAGACTGACTATAACTTCATCAAAGACCCTAAGCCGGAGATCCCTGGTGGCTCAATGGGTTCGATCCCTGGCCTATTAATTTCTGCATGCTGCAGGTGTGGCCAAAGGAAAAAAGAGACCCTAAGCCAGAACCACCCAGCGATGCCACACTCTCAAATTCTTGATTCTCAGAAACTACCTGAGATACTGTTTGTTATTTTAAGCAGCCAAGTTTTGGGGTAATACATTACACGGCAATAAATAACTTCATTAAAATTTAAAAAAAAACTCATAAGAGCAATTCAGGATTGTTACAAAAATATTAAACTGTAAAGAATTTTGAAATATGCAGTTCCCACCGTGGTGCAATGGAAACGAATCTAACTAGGAACCATGAGGTTGTGGGTTCAATCCCTGGCCTCACTCAGCAGGTTAAGGATCTGGCGTTATTGTGGCTGTGGCAAAGGCCAGCATCTGTAGCTCTGATTAGACCAGACCCATAGCCTGGGAACTTCCATATGCTGCAGGTGCGGCCCTAATAAAAAAAAAAAGAATTTTGAAATAAAAATACCTACCCTGGCCAACCTACCCTCCCATGACTTAAGAGTTGAGAATACATCCTTCCAGACTTTTTATTATTCCTATGCAAATACACAAAATAAGCTTTTTAATGTCTTACAATTAAATACGGACAGCCAAAGGTCACCTTATGTAGGAAGAAAGTCTATACTGTGAAGAAGAAAGATCACAATAATCAGAAAAGAACAATCCACAGGGAACAGAGATAAAGAGAAGAAAAAAACGTGAAACCTTCAAAAAAAATCAAACAATGCCAAGTATAATTACAATTAATACGCTTAAACAGACAAGCGGAGAAAATTACATCTATAACACAAGAACAAAATATTACCTAATGATAATTTACTAACACCAAGGAACAAAACAAAAAAATCCTAAATGCTTCCATAGAGAAAACACTGGTGATGTAAGAGAGATGCAATGGATGCTGGAAGACAATGGCACACACCTTCAAAATTCACAAAGAAAACTCTACATTAACCAATCAATAAAGTGCGAGGGAGAAAAAAATTTTTAAAAATCAGACATATAGAAAGATTCAAAAAATTACCATACATGTAGTCATACACTCTTTCTCTTAAAGATATGCTACACACACACACACACACACACACACATAGACACACACATGAAACCAGTAAAGATGATATGAGATGCAGGAAATGAGATCCAAAAGGAGAAAGTCTAAAGTTCCAGGAAAAAAAAAAAAGGGCAAATCTAGCAACACAACCAGTTCACTCTGGAGCACAAAGATGGAGAACCAAAGAAGGGAGGTCACAGAAGGAAAAGAGATTAACAGACTTACTGATTTTGAGGAGGATGTTTGGGAGTGAGACTGGCTAACAGACATATGACAGACTTAAGAGAGTGGCTACTAAAAATCTGAAGAAGTGTACAGAAAACAGTGCAAATGAACAGAGCATTCAGTAAGTCACTGCAAGAAAAACACCAAGTTTTATAAATAACCAAAGTCCACAATTTTGTTTACAATGATTATTGATTTCTTTTAATGTTATAAAACAAAATGGGGAAGATAAAGAAGAGGAAAGAGTATGCATTAGAGAGCTAAACCCTTAGCTTTCATAACACACAGACAACAGATGCTATCTAAAATTGACAAACCAAGAAATAACTAGCGATAAGGACCAGACAGCCCCTAATCTTAGAACGGCTAGGTAGAGAAATAAACCTTCAATTCACCCATTCTCCCAGTAAGCATTCAGGCACACACAGAGATTTTTACAAGTAACTAGAAAGTGGTCAGCAAGGAGTTAAGTAACCAGAAACCCTCCAACAATTAAAAAAAAAAAAAAAAATCAAGGGAGTATAAAAACCCCATGAGAATGCCAAAAGCAAAGTTCTCAGAAGGTCAGAGAGAATCCTCTCTACCATCAACCCAGTAACAAGACTTGGTCATCCACTCTCCTAGCAACCTGAAGACCAAGTGTACCCCTCCACAGGGAGTGCCACTGTATCCTCTCTTCTGGAATCCATCCTAATGGAATCATGTCCTTGTATCCTTTCCTCACATTAAAAGAACTTTTATCCTTTGCCTCTCCAATCAATCACCTTTATGAAAATCACATATAGCAATATGAGCATATTATTTAGAAAAGACAGACATGAAGGAAAAACAGCTAAGAGAATTTAAAATGATTTCTCCTGGAAAAAACAACACTCATGCGGAATAGTTTTACCCTATGGGAAAGACAGAAGATGGAAAAAAGGACTGACTTTTTCCCTAAAAACTTTTAGTACTAGTTTTTTTTTTTTAACTAGTACTAGTTTTACAAAGTAAGTATTTGTTTTTAACTGAGAAGGCCAAATTTTTTTTTAAATTAAAACTATGTGGGATGAATGGTCAACAGGCACCTGCTGTATAGCAAAGGGAATGCTACTCAATATTCTGTGATAACCATATGGGAAAAGAATCCAAAAAAGAATGGATGTGTGGATATAAGTGAATCACTTTGTAATACATCAGAAATTATCACAACACTGTAAATCAACTATACCTCAATAAAAGTTAAAAATGGAAAACAATCAGAATCACAAAAATACTTCATCAAAAGAATTTTGACAGGTAACTCATTTTTATAGTGTAAAATACTAATAAATACATATTGAATTCACTTATTATAGTACCTAGCAAATTATTTCTGAGTAATTTATTTTTACACAGTTCGGTAAAACACTCATCTACACATGGTCTGAAATATAAGTTAAACGTAATCCACTGAAATAATAAGGACCACTTTACTTTTTTTTTTGTATAGCGATTTTTATTTTTTCCATTATAGCTGGTTGACAGTATTCTGTCAATTTTCTACTTCACAGCGTGGTTACTCAGTTACATATACATGTATAGATTCATAACAAGTGATTAGACATAGTACCTAGTGCTATACAGCAGGATCTCATTGCTTATCCATTCCGAAGGCAAGAGTCTGCATCTATTAACCCCAGACTCCCAGCCCATTCCACTCCCTCCCCCTCCCCCTTGGCAACCAGAAGTCTGTTCTCCAAGTCCATGATTTTTTTTTCCTGTGGAAAGGTTCATTTGCGCAGTATATTAGATTCCAGATCTAAGTGATATCATATGATACTCGTCTTTCTGACTTACTTCACTTCGTATGAGTCTCTAGTTCCATCTTTGTTGCTGAAAATGGCATTGTTCTTTTTTATGGCTGAGTAGTATTCCGCTATATATATATATCACATCTTCTTAATCCATTCATCTGTCAGTGGACTTTTAGGTTGTTTCCACGTCTTGGCTATTGTGAATAGTGCTGCAATGAACATGCGGGTGCATGTGTCTTTTCCAAGGAAAGTTTTGTCTGGATATATGCCCAAGAGTGGGATTGCTGGGTCATATGCTAGTTCTATGTACAGTTTTCCAAGTTACGTCCATACTGTTTCCCATATTGGTTCTACCAATTTACATTCCCACCAACAGTGCAGGAGGGTTCCCTTTTCTTCACACAATCTCTAGCATCTGTTATTTGTGGATTTATTAATGATGGTGGTACCTCATAGTAGTTTTGATTTGCATTTCTCTAATAATCATTGATGTTGAGCATTTTTTCATGTGCTTGTTGGCCATCTGTGATCTTCTTTGGAGAAATGTCTATTCAGGTCTTTTGCCCATTTTTCAACTGGGTTGCTGGCTTTTTTGCTGTTGAGTTGTATAAATTGTTTGTATATTTTGGAGATTAAGCCCTTGTCAGTTGCATCATTTGACACTATTTTCTCCCATTCTGTAAGTTGTCTTTTTGGTTTCTTTTTGGTATCCCTTGCTATGCAAAAGATTGTCAGTTTGATTAGGTCCTATTGGTTTATTTTTGGTTTTATTTCTGTTGCTTTGGGAGACTGACCTGAGAAAACATTTGTAAGGTGATGTCAGAGCATGTTTTGCCTATGTTCTCTTCTAGGAGTTTGATGGTGTCTTGTCTTACATTTAAGTGTAAGCTATTTTGAGTTTAGTTTTGTGCATGGTGTGAGGATGATAAGGACCATTTTCAAGTGTATTTTAAAAGAAATGGTCAAGGGTATAAGAAAGGAAATTCTCTACCTTTTATGATTGGGTCCAAAAACTTGTTTTTATCTCCAAGCACTGATTTCAAAGGTCAAGGCTAAATTAAAACCCTCCCAAAAAAAAAAAAAAAAAAGAGTAAGACTTCAGTTGGCCATTTAAGATCAGCTGCTAGTGAAACAAAGAAACTATCTGAGCTCCCAGTAGTGTCAGCACACAGCTGACCAATCATAGTCATTCTGATTATATTGTCACGTAAAACAAACATCCAAAGTGTAGCACAGAATGGAAAAAAGCTAATTACTTAAGACTATACATAGTAATACCCCAAAAACACAAATATTTATTTCTAGGTTATACATGCCCATGAGATGTCCTAGAGGCATGTTCATTAAAACAATTTAACACTGCTTACACATATCATAAAATTTTAATTTTTACTTTCTCTTTGTAATTTTTATACGCTATTTGAATTTTTTTTTAAACAGTGACTATCAGTTAGTTGATTTCCTGGGCAAAACTAAGCAAACAAAGGAGATCAAGCTTCAAAACCATAAATTCATGTTCAATTAACTCTATTTTATCTAGTTTATAAAGCTTTTTTAATATGTAACTGACATAAACTATACCATATATAAAGTATACAACTTGATAAGTTTTGATACATGTATATACTCATGAAATCACCACGCAATGGAGATACTGAACGTACCCCTAAAAGCTTCCTCCTGTCTCTTTGTGACCTCTCCTTCCTGCCCTTCACCACACCCTGGCACATGCGTATGAAATCAGCCATCTGCTTCCTGTCATTATAGATTAACCTGAGTTTCCTATAATTCAATATGAAATGATACAGTATATATTCTTTTTGTGGTCTGGCTTCTTTCAATGAACACAACTATTCTGAGTTTCATCCAATCAATACTCCATTCCCTTTTTTTTTTCCCCCTTGCTTCTTAGGGCGGCACATGCAGCATATGGAGATTCTCAGGCTAGGGATCCAATCAGAGCTACAGTTGTCAGCCTACACCACAGCCACAACAATGCCAGATCCGAGCCGCATCTGCGACTCATACCACAGCACATGAAGACAACGTCGAATCCTTAACCCACTGAACAAAGTCAGGGATGGAACCCACAACCTCATGGTTCCTACTCGGATTCATTTCCACTGTGCTACAACAGGAACTCCACCCTTTTTATTTCTGACTAGTATTCCACCACATGGGTAAACAATCTGTTTAATGACTCACCCGCTGATAGACATTTAAGTTACTTTCAAGTTTTAGCTATTAAAAACTAAGTGATCCTGCACATTAGTGAACATGTCTTTGTATAGACATGTGCTTAACTCTCCCGGGTGAATATCTAACAAGGGATGGTTGGATCAAATAGCAGATGTATATTTAACATTTTAGACTGAAATTTAGTGCAACACTTTAACACTTCTATGAGAAGAAAGTTGCAATTCCTACATAATCTGGCCAACAATTGGTATGCTCAGTTTTAAAACTTTAGTCATTCTACCAAATGTGCAGTAGTTTGTACCTTTAATTTACATTTCCCTAATAATGAAAGAGATTGAGTACCTTTTCATGTACTTATGCGCCATCCATAAATCTCTGGTGAATGTTCAAATCTCTTGCCCATTTTTTATGGGGTTATTTCTTTTCTGACTGAGTTTTGAGAGTTCTTCATTCTCACTGGTATTCCTTTAGCAGACATATGCTTTGCAAAGATTTTCTCCCAACTGTGGTTTGTCCTTTCATTCTTATAACAATATCTAACAACAAAAATGTTTCATTTTGATGAAGTCTAACTCATCTATCTTTTTTTATAGAACACACTTCTGCTGGTCTATATTTAAGAAACTCTGGTTTAAACCACAGTCACGAAGATTTTCTCCTATATCATCATCTAGAAGTTTTAGAGTTTTAGGCTTGACATTGTGTTCTACCAGTTAATTTTGTATATGGTAAAAAATACAGATCCAAATTCACTTTTTATTTAATTTTTATTTTATATTGGAGGATAGTCGTTCACAATGCTGTGTTAGTTTCAAGTGTACAGCATATATCTATTTATTTTCAGATTGTTTTCCAAAATGGGTTGTTACAGAAAACTGAGTAGAGTTCCTTGTGCTATACAGTAGGTTCTATTGATTACTTTATATATAGTAAAGAGTATATTTTAATCCCAAACTCCTAATTTATCCCCCTGAATTCATTTTTATGCACAGTGATATTCAACTGTTCTAGCACCATTTATTGAAAAGACAATCATTCCTCCAGTGAATTGCCTTGTACCTTTGGCAAAAATCAGTTGTCCATCGATCTGTGGGTCTATTTCTGGACTTTCTAATCCATACCATCCAACTTTACATTGATATCACTATTATGATTACTATAACTTTATAATAATTCTTGAATTCTGGTAGTAGCTTTTTTACAGATTCCATCAGTTATTCTACATAAATGATCATGCTTCTAAGAAATAAAAACTGTTTATTTCTTCTTTTGCAACCTGGATGTTTTTATTTCTTCTTGTGTGGTTGCCATCAATAGAATCTCCAGGACCAGTGTATACATTTGACTTTTTGTTTTTAGGACCACACCCATGGCATATGGAGGTTCCCAGGCCAGGGGCCAAATCAGAGCTGAAGCTACCAGCCTACACCACAGCCACAGCAATGCAGGATCCAAGCCACGTCTACAACCTACGCCACAGCTCACGGCAATGCCATATCCTTAACCCACTAAGCAAGGCCAGGGATCGAACTCATATCCTTAAGGATACTAGTCGGGTTCTTTAACTGATGAGCCACAAAGGGAACTCCTGTATACATTTTGAAATGGTGAAAGCCAACATCCTTGAATTGTTTCTGATCTTAAGGGAAAGCATGTAGACTTTTATCATTAAGAATTATGTTATTAGTAGGCTTTTCCTTAACCTTATTTTTATTTATGTATTTATTTTAAATATTATGGCCGCACCCATGGCATATGGAAGTTCTGGGCCCAGGGACTGAATCTGAGCCTCAGCTGCAACCTATGCTGCAGCTGCAGCAACATGGGACCCTTTTAACCCACTGCACCAGGCTAGGGATTAAACCCATGCCTCCACAGCAACCCGGGCCACTGCAGTCGAATTCTTAACTCAATGTGCCATAGCAGGAAATCACTAACTTTTATGAGGTTAATGAAGTTCTCTTCTATTCTAAGACTGCTATAAGAATCTTTATCAGGGAAGTTCTCTTCTGGCACAGCAGGTTAAGGATCAGCATTGTCACTGCAGCAGCTCAGGTCACTGCTGTTGTGTGGGTTCGATCCCTGGCCCAGGAACTTCCAAATGCCCAGGTGCAGTACCCCCAAAAAAGGGAAGAAATAAGAAAAGAAACTTTACCAGGAATCAACAGCGGATTTGGGCAAATGTGTTTTCTGTATCTACTGAGATGATTACATGATTTTTCTTTTTTTAGTTTGTTAATATAATTAAACACTCTAATTACATTCCAAATGTTAAGCCTACTCTACATTCTTAGTATGCTATTTAATTCTGCAAAAAGTGATAAATATAGTGACGCTAGTGTAAATGTAGATAAGTGATTTTCCACTTTCACCATCACTTTGAATTCAAAGTTGGTAAGACAGGAGTTCCTGTTGTGGCTCAGCAGAAACAAATTCAACTAGTATCCATGAGGATACAGGTTCAATCCCTGGTCTCATTTAGCAGTTAAGGATTGGCGTTGCCATGAATTGTGGTGTAGGTCACAGACGCGGCCTATATCCCTCATTGCTGTGGCTGTGGCATAGGCAGGCAGCTGCAAGCTGCGATTTAATTCCTAGCCTGGGAACTCCCATATTCCATAGGTGCAGCCCTAAAAAGCAAACCAACAACAACAAAAACAGCTGGCTAAGACAATAATAACAATGCAGATATATCAGTCTTAATATTAAATTTAAAAATATTACATAGACATTAGAAAGTTAGGAGTTAAGAGTTAGAAGCATAAAGTTAGCAGAAGCTAGAAACCAGGGAAGAAGCAGAAGGAGGAACAGGGTAATAACTTCATCTGTATAATGAGAAGTCAAAGAATTCTACTAAAAGTTGACACAGTAAGAAAATATTTTAATGTATGTATATTATATTATTTAAAAGTACAAGGTAACCAGAAGAAAAAAATTAAAAATAAAATAAAGCCAATACCATAATCGTATGCAGTCTTTCTAACTCGTAAAGATTATTTTTAATTATTTTTAAACTTTTTTTATTTTTAGTAGTGTATTTTTTAAATTTGTATCTCAATTTCTTTGGCTAAGAAAAATCTTCGTTTGTCCTCAGCTCCCAACCCATTTTATTACAATTGACCAAATTTACACATTTATAAATTCTTCCCTAATCCTTTGATATGAGTTTATCCAAATAAAAATATACAAAGGTAATCTCCAAGACATTAAAAAACAAAATTTGTTGAACAACACTGTAAACATCATAGCAGCCATTGAATTGTACACTACAAAATGATTAAAATTATGAATTTAATTTTAAGTAAATTTTACCTCAATAATATTTTTAATTTTTTTTTTAAAGGCAAAAATATTTTTTAAGAAGTAGCTGCCCCAACGTTCCTGTCGCAGCTCAGTGGTTAACGAGTCCGACTAGGAACCATGAGGTTGCGGGTTCGATTCCTGGCCTTGCTCAGTGGGTTAACGATCTGGTGTTGCCGTGAGCTGTGGTGTACATTGCAGACGTGGCTCGGATCCCGCGTTGCTGTGGCCGTGGCGAAGGCCAGCAGCTACAGCTCCTGTTAGACCCCTAGCCTGGGAACCTCCATATGCCGCGGGTGCAGCCCTAGATAAGGCAAAAAGACAAAAAAAAATGTAGTTGCCCCTAGGCATACAACTTGGGGCATTAAAGGGAAAGGGGATCCTAATTTCTCATTATTAAATCTTTTTTAGCACTTAGTTTTTTCCTTGTACCAAATGATTTCAGTCAGATAATTAAACACAAAATGATTTCTTAGCTAAATTAAAACCAAGGAAAGTAACTATTGGGAGAAACAATTGAAATTCATGGGGTTTGAATTGTGTCCTGTGTATTCTTGCCATCTCTAGTCCTATTCCTTCTCCCATTTGTTATGGTACCACTATAGATATAGTTCACTAACAGTAATTTTAAAATGCAGAAATTAAATCATTAGATAAATCACATACTTCTTCCTTACAAAGAATAAAAAATAAATTTCAAGTGAAAACAGCAATAGGAATGAACAAATACACCTAAGATTTTCCATGGAAAATTGTGATCAATTACTCAATAAATAATACTGTATTGCTATTACCAGGTTTAAATTTCCTAAATTTTCCTCCATTTGAAGAGGCTAGACAGTAAATTCAAAGTTTTCACCAGTTTTTCTTTAAATATAAGTTTCACAGAGTATATGAAGAACTTAATACTTACTTATCAAGGAAATCCTTATCCACTACAGCACTGATGTCAAGAAGAGGATTTCCCATTCCAAAGAGAATGTTTTCACTAAAAACACAGAAACAATATACAAGTTAGTACTTCTGAAAGTAAGAAGTGTAAAATGTACACAAATGATAATAAATATCTTTACCTTGAAAATAAACACAACATAGTAGTTTACGAAACCTTTGATTTGCCTCTTAAACCCAGGAAAATGTTTCAGAGGTAGCATAAAGCCATTTAGAAAGGAGAATGGGAGTTTCCATCGTGGCTCAGTGGTTAACGAATCCAACTAGGAATCATGAGGTTGCGGGTTCGATCCCTGGCCTTGCTCAGTGGGTTAAGGATCCAGCGTTGCCGTGAGCTGTGGTGAAGGTTGCAGACGCGGCTCAGATCCCACATTGCTGTGGCTGTGGCAAAGGCCGGCAGCTACAGCTCCTGTTAAACCCCTAGCCTGGGAACCTCCATATGCCGCAGGTGCGGCCCTAGAAAAGGCAAAAAGACAAAAAAAAAAAGAAGAAAGAAAGGAGAATGACATTTAAGTTGGATGAAATAAAATATAACAAAAGAAGAAAGGAGATCATGAAATTTTCTCCAAATATTTAACAGCTAATGACTGAAGCAAATTAATTTCAAGGGCTATCACAACAAAGTTCTAGGTTCAACAAACATGACAGATAATTAACTCTCTCTAGAAAAAAATATACTGAACTAATGAAAGTTATTAGAGAGCATTCAGCAAGTCATGGAGGAGTCCAGGCAAGAGGCCTACACTTGAAACACTGTGAATGACTGAGATGGGACCTTCACATGGGTATCACAGATAGAATAATTTTCAGTTACATTTAATAGACTTTGAGGAAGTCTGTTTTCCATAATTGATCACAATATGGCTCAATACTGAAGGAAAGACTAAACTTCACCACAAGTGACACCTTAAACAGGAACCCAACTGATATCAAGAAATGGACCAGTGGCCATAGCTGGGTAAACCTAGATGGGAGGCATTCTTCTTGTACATGCAATAAAATTTGCCTCTACGTAATTTCCCATTGGTCTCTAATTTGCTCAATGTCTCTTCCAGTTGCCTCCAAACCAGTTACTGCCTTAACCATTTAGAGATTATCATTAAATCAAAAGAAGTGATACCCCAAAGCTTTTTTAGAAAAATGATGTACAGACTACAATTACAGTCTAAAATGATTTAGAAGACTAAACTACAGTTTCTTAGTAAAATCACAAACTGGACAACTATGGCTGAATATGCAATAAAGAGAAATTTATCCCTTCTTCTATTTAAAGAAAGGTGATGGGGAGTTCCCACTCTGGCACAGCAGAAATGAATCCCACTAGTATCAGTGAGGATGTGGATTCGACCCCTGGTCTCCGTCAGTGGGTCGGGGATCTGGCATTGCTGTGAGCTATAGGGAAGGTTGCAGACATGGCTCGGATCCCACGTTGCTGTGGCTGTGGTGTAGGCCAGCAGCTGTAGCTCCAATTCAACCCCTAGCCAGGGAACATCCATGTGCCATGGGTGCGACCCTAAAAAAAAAAGCAAAAAAATTAAAATTTTTTTAAAAATAAAGGTAATGGGAGACAGATAAAATAATATATTTGTTTATTCACACTGACATCTGTAATCAAAATAAAAATATTTTAAGTGCTAAGAAAATGAAAAGTCAACAGGCAGATACAGTAAAACTTGACCATTATTTCATTAGGGATTTCTCTATTTGTGCATTCTTAAGTCAAACAATAATAACTCCTAGAAAATGTTTTCTAAAAAGGTGAGCAGGGATATGTGATTGGGCTGCTTTGCTGATTCTTTTTTATTCATCCTTTTTAAGTGTTCAGTTCAATATATACAGACATATAACTACCACTAAAATCAAAATACAAAACATTTCCGTCCCCACAAAAATATTCTTTCTGACCTCATGTCAGTCTCTCCACCCCGTACTGGTCCCTTGTGATTTTAAGGAATATAATTGTGATGCTTCTGTTTAAAAATTCAGTCCTTTGCAGATCTCCTGCACACATCTGGTAAAAATAATATTACCAAATTAATGCAGCAACCTCTCTGGGCCGATGGCTTCTATAGTCTAAAATATATGGGAGGAAATGAGCACATTCAATCACAATAATCAGGTTTAAACTCATTCTTAAATTTACGTGTCCAACAAAATCTTTTCTTATGAACATAAATGGACACGAATACATAAAATGTGATTCAGAGCTCTCTGTCTAAAGGACAAAAGAGGAAGAACTTATACACTGACTCCTGTTCCTCACTGCAGGAAGTACACAACACGGGCTCTGATGAGACGATGTCAAGCTAGAACTGTCCAAAGCCTGTGTGGAATTTGTTGCAACAGTGGCTAGTATAAGAGGTGGGGAAGATGGAATTCAAAATAGCACATAAAGGTGTTTTCATATAAGAAATTAAAAATTATACAAATATTTCCAAAAGCAAATGAGTTTAAACTGCTCATGTCGTTTTCCTCTCCATTACTGTATATAACTGAGAAACTATCATATGACTTTATCCTTTTTTTTTTTTGCTTTTTAGGGCCATACCTGCAGCATATGGAGATTCCCAGGCTAGGGGTCCAGTCGGAGCTACAACTGCTGGCCTACACCACAGCCACAGCAACACAGGATCCAAGCCGCATCTACAACCTACACCACAGCTCACGCCAATGCCGGATCTTTAACCCACTGAGCGAGGTCAGGGATTGAACCCACAACCTCACGGTTCCTAGTCAGATTCGTTTCTCCTGAGCCATGATGGGAACTCCATATGATTTCATTCCAATATGCTAAATTAACTGTTAAAAACACTAAACCTTTAAAATGGCTAGCTTCCTAAATACAAATACATATATATATACCAGTGTTCAGGCCAGTAAATACTAAGACGTGTATTACCCTTCATTTACCTTCTTAAATGATGAAGGTACTACCTAAGTAAGCATTTATTTTGATCTTGTTTTACTAGATATGAATGAGATAGGGTCTGGTTTATGGCCAAAAACTATGACTGAACCATACTGGGATTACTATTTTGTTCCAAATGTTAGCAGTGTCTTTTTCCTGGAATAGATGAAAGGACGAAATACTCTAAATGACCTTTTTTTTCTGTCAGTAATTTTTAAATGTCTCATAATTCAGGCCTCTATCCAACATAAATCTAAAATTATTATTGTTAGACAGCTAACAAATTTTATGCACTGACATAGATATTAGAGTTAAAGATCCTAATAAAATCTTGCCTTGTCTATTGATACACGAATGTTAATAAGCCCTCTGGTTAACAAATATGCTTAGTCACACTATGCTGCCAAAATAAAAACTAATAATAAATGCCCTCAACCATTACACCAATCATCCTCTCTTTAAATTCAGAAACCTCAGAGTTCCCACTATGGCTCAATGGGATCAGCAGCCTCTTAGAAGCTCTGGGATGCAGGTTCTATCCCCGGGCCAGCACAGTGGGTTAAAGATCCAGCATTGAGGCAGCTGTGGCTTAGGTCATGACTGCAGCTAGGATCTGATCTAATCCCTGGCCCTAACTCCATATGCCTCAGGGTAGCCAAAAAAATAAATTCAGAAACCTCAGCTTCGTAAGTGATTCTTCTCTCTCCATCAAAAGCACCATTCTTAGGAGTAACTGCACCTTCCTGGTTTTCTCAAATACTTCATCCACCAGGAATCCCCAGAACATCCATTCCACTGGCACTGCCTTTAACTAGGCCCTCTACAAACCTTGCCTAAACTTCTACATTGCCATTTTTTTAGCCACAATAAATCCTATACAATATTACCAGAATTATATTATTTAAACAAAACCAACCGTGATATTTTCCACTTAAAAATCAGTCTTGCTTACAATTATGTAGAGGATAAAATTCAAAAGCCTTACCTTTTTTTAACATAAAAGACAATGAGTCTAGCTGGAACCACTATATTTCATCAAATCTAAAACACCATGAATCACAAGATTCCAATTTTTCATTGAGATTGTAAGACACAATCAGTTGTAAGATGTATTCTAATTGCAGAGATGTTAAAATGTGAAGAAATGTGGATATTACAATCATTGAAATATACTGACTTTCTAGCTTTATCTTCACCATAATACATGCAATCCCATTTTCTAATAATAATAACTCACTGTATCCTGAAAAAAGACTCTGACTGTAAAGTCTTTCTCCCACTTCTTTTGTCTGGCAAACGTCCGTTCATTTTCCTTTTTTTTCTTTTTTTTCCCTTTTCTTTTTTGTTTTCTGTGGTCTTTTTAGAGGCGCACCTGTGGCATATGGAGGTTCCCAGGCTAGGGGTCGAATCAGAGCTGCAGCCACTGGCCAACACTACAGCCACAGCAATGCCAGATCCAAGCTCTATCTGCGACCTACACCAAGCTCACGGCAACACTGGATCCTTAACCCATTGAGCGAGGCCAGAGATCAAACCCGCATCCTCATGGTTACTAGTCAGATTCATTTCCACTGAGCCACGACGGGAACTCCTCCATTCATCTTTTGAAAATTTCTCATATGCCAGTTCTCCTAGAAAATTTCTGCTGAACTCGTACCCAAGGGTTCCCACATAAAAGTACACAAACTGTCGCCTGCACAACTCCCGAGAGTGCTGTTCACGATGTGAATGACAGATCGCTCCTATAAAGTAAGGCAAGCCCACCTTCTCCCCAGTTTTATTCATTCCCCCTCCCAGGTTCTGTTAAGCTCTCTGATGAACTCTTAATTGCTTTTAAGGATTGCTTTGTACTTTACCTCAATTAACTTATCCCAATATAAAGAGAAAAATTCTTTTTTTTTTCTTTTTTCTTTTTTTGGCCACTGCCAGGGATATGGAGTTCCTAGGCCAGGAATCAGACCCAAGCTGCAGCTGTGACCTACACCACAGCTGAGGCTCTTTCCTTCTATCTAAATTCCCTGGAGTCTTGCAGAATACCTTGAACTTATTTTCTTAGCATTGTAAATATCTAATTCTACATTTGTTTAATATGAGAACATCTCCTTCATTGGGGCAAAGACCACATCTAATTTTTCATCAAGTACTTCTCCCAGCACTCAGGAGGCAAATATTTTTTTAGAAAATATTTAGTAACAAACAAAATAAGGAATCCCCAAAATGATTGGTTCCCAACATTTTGTAAAAGTTAGGAATTGCACCACTGAATATTTATCCTAGAGAAATAAAAACTTAAATTCAACAGAAATTTGTACGCAAATGTTCAAAACAGCTTTACTGGTAACAGTAAAAAACTGGAAATAATGCAAATGTTCTTCAACAGGTAGTTGGGTAAGCAGAACGTGGTACACAATACTCAGCATTAAATAGGAATGAACTATGATGCAACTTGGATGCATCTCAAAGGCACTGTACTAAGAGAAAATAAAAGCCTTATCTATGTGTTACCTACTGTATGATGCCATTTACATGGAAAGTAACAAAATGACAAAATTACATTGACAGAATAGATCAGTAGTTGCTAGGGGTTAAGACTGAGGAGAGGGTGTGACCACACAGGTCTAGGACAAAGGAATTTCTTTGTGGTGACAGAAAAGTTTAGTACTGTTACTGTGTTAATCTGGAATCCGGACATGATTAAATCTCATGGAACTATACACCACCACCACCACCACACCAACAAAAAACTGTATGCAAAGACTGGTTATATTTTAATAACATCTGCAGTCAACTTAATAATACTATACCAACATCAGTGTCCTGGTTTTGGTAATATATTGTAGTTATGTAAGATTTATCACTGGTGGAAGTTGGGTGAAGAGTGCTGAGAAATTCACTGTACTCTTTGCAACTTCTGATGAGTCTTTCAAAAAAAAAAACTTGTCAAAAGGACATTAAAAATGTTTAAAAACAATTAAGAGTGAAATCATCAGGAATGGCAGAATAAGGGCCTCCAAAAATCCTCTTTCCCAAGAGCAACCAGAATACCAGCAAAAAAATGTCAAAATCAACACTTTCAGAACTCCATATATTAACCAAAGGCTTGCAACATCTGAAGATCATTTATTCAAGGGGGGGGGGGGCTGAATCTCAGTAACAACAGTAAGTTTTGTTGTATTTTAAGTTGCCCTATGCCCATCTCCCCTCCTCAGCTCCATGGCAGCCTTAAAAGCAACAGCCCAAAAACACAGTGGAAAAACCAGGAGCCTACAAACCACAGGAGGAGTTAGAACAGAACTGGAGTGTTTTCAAAGCCCCATTTTCAGAGAACTGCTATTTGAGCTTACTGGCAGTTACCAGAAAAACCCAAACTCCCAAGACTTCTCACTATTTGAACTGACTCAGAGCTTGCCCAATGCCAACAGCCTTTTCCCCAGGGGCATTTGTCAAAAACAATCAGCTGCAATTGTTTAACACCCCAGCCTTCAGAAGCTGTTAGGGCAAACAAGCAACCAACCAAAAAACCAAAGGAAAAATGAGGAGTCCTCCTCTGGTAGAGGAGGTTAAGAATCTGATGTGGTCACTTGTAGCAACTTGGGTTGCTGCTATGGCTCAGGTTCGATCCCTAGCTCTGGAACAGCTTGCAGGCGTGGCCAAAAAAATAACTAAATTAAAAAATAAAAAGCGCAATTTCATTTAAAGAAAAAAAGAAAGAAAAGTGGAGGCATGAAATGTCCATAAAGGATTTTGAAAAGTTCTGAATATTCCTGAGAATCTAGAAGATCATGTACATGTGCCCTGACCTGTGGGGCATACTCAAGAAAGACCTGAAAAGGTACTAAGTAATATCCTCTGAGCATGAGGCTCTGTAAAAGCAGGAAATAAAGGCTACGGGCAGCGTTGTACGCCTGGCTGAGGATTCAAGGTATGCCTCAACAAGCACATAGTCTCTCAGCAAAGATTGGGAGATAGTAACAAGAATTGGCAAGAAAGTGGAAAAATTGGAATCCTCTTACACTGATGGTGGAAACATAAAATGACAATTCCTCAAAAAAAAAATCATAAAATTAACCATATGCAGTTCCCATCGTGGCTCAGTGGAAACAAATCTGATTAGTATCCATAAGGACTCAGGTCAATCCCCAGCCTTGCTGAGTGGGTTAAGGATGCAGTGGTGCGGTGAGCTGTAGTGTGGGTTACAGACACGGCTCAGATCCCACTTTGCTGTGGCTGTGATGTAGGCCAGTGGCTACAACTCCAATTTGACCCCTAGCCTTAGAACTTCATTATGCCCTGGATTTGGCCCTAGAAAGACAAAAAATAAAAATAAAAAAACATATGACCCTGCAATTCCATTCCTGATATACTCAGAAGAAATGAAAATATGTGACAACAGAAAAACTTGTGCATGAATGTTAACAGCAGCATTATTCATGAGACAAAAAGTGTAAATAAAAATATCCATCAACTGACGAACTGATAAACAAAATGTGATCTATACATACAATGGAATACTATTCAGCCATAAGAAGGAATGAAATATCGATACATGTAACAACATAGATGAACTCTGAAAACATTAGTCAGTGAAAGCCAGGCACAAAAGCCCAAATATATTATTCCACTTGTGAAATATCAAGAATATGGCAAATTCAGATTAATTAGTGGTTGCCAGGGGACGGGCAACGGAAATGGAGAGAGTGACTACTAACAGGTATGAGGTTTCATTTAGGAGTGATGAAAATGTTCTGAAATTAGATAGTGGTGTTGGATGCACAACTTTGTGAATATCCTAAAAACCATTGAGCTGTACAGTTTAAAATAGTAGATTTTATGGTATGTGAACTGTATATCAATTTTTTTTTTTTTCAGGGCCACACCCGTGGCATACGGAGATTCCCAAGCTAGGGGTCGAATCGGAGCTACAGCTGCTGGCCTACGCCACAACTACAGGAACGCTGGATCCAATCTGCGTTTGTGACCTACACCACAGCACACAGGATGCCAGATCCCTAACCACTGAGCAAAGCCAGGGATTGAACCCACATCCTCAGGGATACTAGTCGAGTTCTGAACCCACTGAGCCATGGCTGGAACACCCAACTCAATCTCAATTTAATAATTAATAATAGTTAATAATTAATAAAAACAAGCTATTTACCTAATTGTTATTTATAGAACAAAACATCCAACAACTGCAATATTCATTTACTGAATTAACAATACATGAAACGGGCGTTCCCATTGTGACGCAGCAGAAACTAATCAGACCAGTAACCATGAGGCTGCAGGCTCGATCCCTGGCCTTATCAGTGGGTTAATTATCCAGCGTTGCCATGAGCTGCGGTGTAGGTCTCAGACATGGCTCAGATCCTGCGTTGCTTTGGCTGTGGCATAGGCCAGTGCCTACAGCTCCAATTCAACCCCTAGCCAGTGAACTTCCACATGCTGCGGGTGCGACCCTAAAAAGCAAAAGCAAAAAAAACCCCAATATATAAAACAACTACACCGAAAAACCTCAAAACATTGCCAAGTGAAATATCAAAGACTTTTATACATTCACCAAAATGGACCATAAAACTCATCTCAGTAACTATCAAAGCACTGAAATCATAATCTATTCTCTGTGTGTGTGTGTATATATATATATATATATATATATATATATATATATATAATACAGATATACATTTAAAATGTATAAACAATGTTCAGCAAACATCATGGAATTAAACTGAAAATCAATTTTTTTTTTTTGCTTTTTAGGGCCGCACTTGCGGCCTATAGAAGTTCCCAAACTAGAGGTCTAATCCAAGATACCGCTGCCCAGCCTACGCCACAGCCACAGTAACACCAGATCGGAGCCGCTTCTGAGACCCACACCAAGCTCACGGCAATGCAGGATCCTTAATCCACTAAGCAAGGCCAGGAAGCAAACCTGTAACCTCATGGTTCCTAGTCCGATTCGTTTCCTCTGCGCCACGATGGGAACTCAATTTTAAAAATAACTTTTAAATCCCTAAACATTTAGAAATTAAACAATAAACTTCCAATGGTCTATGGATGAGAGAGATCACAACAGAAATTAGAAAACAATTTGTACCAGACACCTACCAAATTTATTTATTTATTTATTTATTTATTTATTTATTTATTTATTTTGTCTTTTGTTGTTTTAGGGCCACACCCGCAGCATGTGGAGGTTCCCAGGCTAGGGATCTAATAGGAGCTACAGCTGCTGGCCTATACCAACGCCACAGGAACAAAGGACCCGCCCCGCATCTGCAACCTACACCACAGCTCACGACAATGCAGGATCCTTAACCCACTGAGCAAGGTCAGGGATTGAACCCGCAACCTCATGGTTCCTAGTCGAATTCGTTTCCGCTGAGCCATGACGGGAATTCCCACCTATCAAATTTAATATGATGAAAAGAAGTACTGAGAGAGGAACATTTTATATATAAAATGCACATATTAGGAAACAAGAAAGTTTACAATCAGTGATCTAAACTTCTAATTCAAAAAAAAAATTAGAGAAAGTAAATTAAATCCAAGAGTAGTAGTAAGGAAATAAAAATATGACAGCAAAAATAAATGAAATAGAAAACATATTGCCAAAACAGTTCAACAAAACCAAAATCTCAGTTTTTGAAAAGATTAACACAACTGATAACCCCCTAAGAAGACTGAACCCCAAAAGATTAAAAAAAAGAGAGAGGGGAAGGGGAATGCCAGTATCAGGAACAAAACCAGAGTACTGTGAGCAACTATTTAACAGTTCAACAATTTAGAATAAAGTTCTTTAAAAATGCAACTAACCAAAACTGACACAGGGAAAATGCTAAATCTGAATAATCATTTATCAACTAAAGAAATGGAAATCTGTAATTTAAAACCTTCCACCCCTTCATCCAAAAAACATTCCAGGCCCACATGGCTTTACTGTTGAATTCCATCAAAAATTTAAAGAAACAATACCAATCTTAAAAGCTACAATAATTAAGACAGCGTGGTACTTCTATAACAATATACAAATAGATCAATGGGTCAGAATGGCGAGTCCAGGAAAAGACCTACCCCATCTAATCTACTGACTGAGAATTCTTTTGAGGAAACCCTACGCCATAGCAAAAAAAAAATTAGTCCAAGATGGATCATAGACCTAAATATGAAGGCAAAAACTATAAAGCTTGTAGATGAAAACATGAGGGAATAGTTTCAGAAGCTTGGAATAAGGAAAGGAAATATTTCTAAGAACCCAAAAAGTAATAAACATAAAATAAATCCAATCAAAAACCTCAACTTCAAATTTTCAAATTTCTGCTCCCCGAAAGACACTATTCAGAAAATGGAAAGACATGGCTCAGGGAGCAAGTATTTGCTACATATAAAAGGTATGTGCATTTGCGTGTATAATCTGACAAATAACTTGTATACAGAAAATAAGAAGAATTACAAACCAACAACAAAAAGACAACCCAATACAAATACGGGTAAAAAACCTGAACTGACAGTACAAAAGAAAAAAATAAGCAAATAACCTATAATTACATCATTAGCTATCAATGAAATTACAATAACTACAATAGAATAATGACTGCTAAATATATATATATATATATATATATATATATATATATATATATATATATATAACTACAAGCTCAGCAGAATGGTTAGAATTAAAAATGCCAAAGACTGTCAAGAATGTGGAGTAACTGGAGTTCCCTGGTAGCCTAGCGGGTTAGGGACCTGGCATTGTCACTGCTGTGACAGAGGTTAAATTCCTGGCCAGGGAATTTGGGCATGCCATAGGCAAGGAAAAAAAAAAAAAAAAAGAATGTGGAGTAACTGCAACTCTTATAACACTGAATGTGGCATGTATTCAGTATTCTATTTTGGAAAACAGTTTGGTGGTTTCTGAAGTTAATTATACATCTATCCTAGAACATCACCATTCCACATGTAAGTATTTATCCAAGTTCACACAAAGGCTTATAAATAAATGCTCACAGTAGCCTTATGTGCAGTAACCAAAAACTAGAAACGAACCAAAATCCATTAACAGAATTGTAGATATATCCACCTAATGGAGTATGACTCAGCAGTGAAAAGGAACAAACTCCTGATATACACATTAAAATGGAAGAATCTCAAAAATTATTACTGAACAAAAGCAATCAGATAAAAGTAACCAGACAAAACTAGTACTTGCTATATGATACCATTTATATAAAGTTCTAGAACACACAGAAATAATCTCTACTAACAGAAGCCGGAAAAAGACCGTCTGAATAGGGCAAGGAATTGATTGAAAAGAAGCAGCAGAGAATTTTTTTTTTCTTTTTTCATTTTTTGGCCAGGCCCATGACATGCAGAAGTTCCCAAGCCAGGGATCAAACCCGAGCCACAACAGTGACCAGAGCCACAGCAGTAACAAGGTCAGATCCCTAACCCACTGAGCCACCAGAAAACTTTCTGAGATGAACATGTTTTGTAAGTTGACTTCAGTGGTGTTTTACACAAATACTTTATTTCCTCAAAATTCAATAAACTCAGAATCTATGATTTTACTGTATGTGAATTATATTGGCTTTCTTTTTTCTCTTTTCTTTTGGCTTTTTTTTGGGGGGAGCCACCCCCGAAAGCATTCAGAAGTTCGTAGGCCAGGAATCAAACCCAAACTACAGCACTGACCCGAGCCACAGCAGTGACAAACACCAGATCATTAACCCACTGAGCCAAAAGGGAATTCATTGGCTTTTTTTTTTTTAAGTAAACAAACTCAGAAAATATTTGTCCCTTAGGCTGTGTAAGGCCAGTCCTTCCATTTATGCTTGTGCTTACTGGCATGCCTTCTTGCACACTCAAGGAAATAATCTCTTCCCTCTGTCCAGCACCATCTACTTTTCCACTTTCTATTGGATCATTCTTTCCAGCATAAAATATGCTGAAATTTCCGCCCCACCTTCCCCAAAAAAACCTCAACTACACACATATCTCCAACTGTTATTTCCCTGTTCCCCATAACAATAAAAATACTTCTAAACGCACTGTTAAATAAGTTCCCCTAAACCAGATAAAATTATTCACTTAAAATTCAATTTTCAGGAGCACATGTGTGACATCCTAACAACTAACACTTATACAGCAATGTGCTGCTAAAAAAGCATTTTTCGTGTATAGTATTGTCTTTAAATCTTCACAATAACCCTATAGTGTAGGTATTGCTATTCTCTTTAACAGAAACAAGAGGATCAGCCAAGTTTTATAACCCCCCAAAGGTCAGACATCAAATAAAATGATTCCTAACTTCAAATCATGTGTCGTCTTGATCAATACAGTACTCCAAGACAATAACAGCTCTCTTAATACAATAAAAAGGTCTGACCAGAGAAAAATAAGCAAATATAGCCAAAATAAGCAATATTCCATTCTCTTATGGTCCTATTTCAAATAACATTTCAACAACCAAAATCTACAACAACAAAATTATTATACTGTGTAAGTAGGTGATCAGATAATTTATTATCCAAATGGGACATTTTTGAGAGGAAAGGAAGAACTATCAATAATCATGAGAGGATAACAGGCATGATCCAGGGACTATCCTAGGCAAAGTGGGACATATGGTCATCCTATTTATAAGCTGGTTTTGCTATGTGAAAATAAGAATTCATGCCTATGTTTTACTGTAATATATTTTTAAATAATGTTTTAAAACCGAGTAGGTATGAAGAGGTAACTAGACATGATTGTTAACTAATGTTACAAGAAACAGTAACATTCAAAAAGTCTAGACAATCGTTTTGGTTCCACTCATCTTTGACAGTTCGCTTAATGTAGCAACACAGACTGGAAAGATTTGGAGTTAGAAAATCTTGTATGCTTTTTCAAACAAAGATGACCTATTTATAAATATGAGTATTAACAGCTGACAATACCACAGCTCTCTAAGAGAAGGATTCCTGTTTTAGTTCTTCAAAATATTTCATAAATGAAACAATTTCATTTCATTTTAAAAGCTCATTTGCCTCAGAAGTCTCAGCATAAAAAGAGTCTGGGCAGTAATCTGAAATTAACAATTTTTATAAAAGGCACAGGTTCTGAAATGAGTTTGAAAATTCTGTGTAAAGGCTCTAAAGAAACCAACTTAACAAAGTAAGACAGTTTCAATCTTAGCCAGAATTTAGTTTCCAGATGAATGTTCTCCCTCTAAGTGGCTTGGCAGATCCTACTGAATATACCTCAGAGTCTTGAGTATTAGGAGGAAAATACCCCAGGACCCCACCCACAGCCCACATAAATTTTCCAGTGTAGGCTTAACCCACAGAAGTGGTTACAGAATTATCATGTAGCAGAGTCAAGTCGGGTCTCAGAATAGTCTTAAACCAAATCTGACCTGTCTGGGCAGGGCAAAGAACAGGGCTCTTCAGCTCTGCAGCAGACACTCTCCCTGTCTCCCTACCTCATTCTCCCACTCTTCCCTGGCACAAATTCAAGCCGTAAGCAATGCCCAAAACCAGAGCAGACATTCATGTTAGGAAAACAAGGCAATATTCATAGAAGTATTTTGAAATAGTGTTGCTCAGTGAAAGGTGCATAAAGTAGGAGTCAGGAGACCTAAATTCTACCTTAAGCTCCGCCACTGCCAAATTAGGACATACCACTTCACTTTGGGCCTCAAGGTCCTCTATAGAGAAAGAAAAAGAGTAAAATCCTCCAGAAGATTCTTCTGGTCCTGACATTCTGCATTTTCCTATGTCTCCTGAATTTTAACTCAAGCATCAACTTTCCTATTGGGCAATTAAAAATGATAAAAGCTTCTATTTATCATGTTCTATTATCACTAAGATGAAGATACATAATCTGATCATTGGTTTTAGAAGCTATGAACTTAGACTCATGAATTCATTAGTAATGGTACAGTAGAGTAGAATACAAATACTAAGTCAGATAGTCAAATTCTCCAGCCAAACTTACTGAAAGATCTTAAGTTTTTTTCTTTAATTCTTTTGATTTAAATCATTATTTAAGAATTACTAATAGTTGAATGCTACATTGGAAAGGGCACTGAACCTTCTATCTAGAGATCTTGATTTTAGTTCAAAATATGCAAACATTTGTGTGACCCTGAACAAATCATAGTATTTCTTGGCTTCAGTTACTTCAACTGTAAAACGAGGGAATTAGATAAATTCAATTCCTACTTAAAAATCTAAGACTTAAGGCGTTCCCGTCGTGGCTCAGTGGTTAATGAATCCAACTAAGAACCATGAGGTTGCAGGTTCAATCCCTGGCCTTACTCAGTGGGTTAAGGATCCAGTGTTGCCGTGAACTGTGGTGTAGGTTGCAGATGCAGCTCGGATCCCGCGTTGCTGTGGCTGTGGCGAAGGCCGGCAGCTACAGCTCCTGTTAGACCCCTAGCCTGGGAACCTCCATATGCCGCGGGTGCGGCTCTAGATAAAGGCAAAAAGACAAAAAAAAAAAAAATCTAAGATTTAAGCATTTATTTTCAGATGACACCACTCTCTAAGGAGCCCAAACTGCTTTCAAAAAGAGAACATTCCACTTAAAAAAATGACTTAAAATATAAACACTCTCATATCTATCCAAGCAACACTCCAGAATACATACTTGTATCATCATCGCTATTTCCTTAAACAAATGTCCAGAGAAGGAAAAAAGAGAAAAGGTAGATCAGTAGCTCAGAAAAAAAACTCTTCAACAGAAACCTAGGTATGCTGACCACTGGCCCTCAATGATTTCCAATTCTATACTCTGTCATAATCATTGAAAAGAGTCACGTATTACTGTATTTAGCAACAATTATTTTAAGTGTGGTGCAAAAAAAAAAACTGCACATGAAGTCAGATTTTGATAGCTTAGTGACCTTGATCATTTTCCTCACCAGTAAAAGCAAGTTAATAGTACCTATCTACTGGGCACAAAATGGGAACATGCCTAACAACATACACGTGAAAACTAAAGGTATGACAAAATTGCATTAAATGCAGTCCTCACTGGGAACTGGCTGGTATCTACAGGATTACGAACCCTAGCCTGGGATTACAAACCCTAGCCTACAGGATTAGACTCCTAGCCTGGGAACCTCCATATGCCACGGGTGCGGCCCTAGAAAAGGCAAAAAGACAAAAAATATATATGTATATATTAAAAAATCATTTTTTGAATTGTGTCTCTATAGTTGAACACTCTAAAATACAAAATAACATCTGAAGAAACAAGCATTAAGTGTGACTATTAGCAGTTATCTATTTCTCCATAAGGCAAATAAGGCTGTTATCAACCTTTTTTTTTTTTTGGTCTTTTTGCCATATCTAGGGCCGCACCCGCAGCATATGGAGGTTCCCAGGCTAGGGGTCTAACAGGAGCTGTAGCTGCTGGCCTTCGCCACAGCCACAGCAACGCGGGATCCGAGCCGCGTCTGCGACCTACACCACAGTTCACGGCAACGCCGGATCCTTAACCCACTGAGCAAGGCCAGGGATGGAACCCGCAAAGTCATGGTTCCTAGTCGGATTCGTTAACCACTGAGCCACGAAGGGAACTCCATTGTTATCAACCTTTAAATCAGTTTTTTTGAATACAACAATCATTTAACTCCCACATTAAAAGTCACATCCCATTGTCACTGACTGAGCAGCAGAAGCTTCATATTTGGGTGTTTCTCCATTTAAGAGTAGCCAGGAATACAATGATGGATTAAAATTGCATCCACATAAGTGACCCTTAACAGAGAAAGTATGTGACCCACACTCCTAATCAGTTGCAGGCTGCAGTGTACAATGATGAGAGTTGGAAGTGGTAGTGGGAAGAGGGAGTACTGACTTGGTTCAACAGCATAATTCCACATCATCCTAAAATACTGTTAGCATTAAATGCTAGACTTATAAGCCCCAATATAATTTACTGTTAAATCTTTCCATGTGGATCTCCACATTCAGTACCCAAATTTCCTCTTCTGCAGCATAAGGTACACTTAGGTCTGTGTTTAAGAAAGAGAAACTGCAATCCAAGTTCAACACACTTACATCTTACTTTAATTCACCTGAGCGTTAGGCTGTCAAGTCATTTCCTAAATACTGTATGTCAAAGTTACCACTAGAAACCACTGAACCACCAGGACTTAGGCAGCTGGAAGCTCACAAACCAAAAATCAGTTTTATTCTCTTCACATTTGTGCTGGGCCCTCCCTTTCTCTGGGACAAGTGAAGAGTAAGGTCTGCTTTTAAAAGCTGCAGTTTTCAAACATAGAGTAAATAAGGCAATTTATCTCTTTTTATAAACAGTTGCATTAGCATAAGATAAACATTCAATCAGTTCTACACGCAGACATTGGACAGGGCCATTATCTAGCCGCCATTAACAAAAAGAACCTTCCAAATTCTGGAAGAGCAACTAGGGGTAAGTCTCCTGTTTATTGCTCTCATTATATACCTGCTATCTCAGGAAACTCATTTTGCATGTGACTACCAGATAAAAGCAGGTAAACACATGGTACCATGGGAACCAGAGGACTAATTCCAGTCATAAGTAAACATTTTTGGGACACACTGTTTCACAACCTGGGGGCAATCTACTTGCATCAAAGGGCCAACTTTGCAGATCTGCTCTGGGCCACCAGCGAAGTTGTCAGAAGGCATGACACGTGGGCATGGGCACACCCGGTGCACGTCACACTTCCCCAGGCCCCGGGCCATCCCAAAAGGGAGAAGATAGCCACATTTTTTCAAGAGAAATCCACCACACGCGTCAGCAAGTTTCAAAGCCTGGAATCTGAGAGAGGGTCACTTCATTGGTGCGGCTACTTACAAGGCTCCGCCATGTGCCACAACCCCCAAAAACTTCTGAGGAAGGCAGAAACGACCAAATGAAAAGTGCAGAGAGAGCCTCCAACGTAAGGGGGACAGGTGGCACTGGGAGGCTCCAGACCACCCAAGAAAAGGGGCCACACTTCTCAGGCGGTCAGGAGACTAATGCTCGGCCAGCGCGCGGTTCAGGCTGCTCCACGCCCTGTCCCTTTACCTGATGGACGTCATGGCTTCACCTTCCTGCCCCACGCAACAGCGCTCGCGTCCGATGCTCTGCGTCCGCACGGGCAACAGCAGCAGGTACCACAGCCACTGCTCTTGCGCTCAGGCACTCAGCCACCAGGAGCGCGTCCTCACACACCCCGCGCGCGGGCGGCCCCCGCGGAGCCGGCCGCACGCGCTGATTGGCCGCGTTCGGAAGGGGCGGACGGCCCGCCCCCGGCGGGCGGCCGGAGACTAGCCCCGGGCGCCTCCGGCCACGGCAAGCTGCCCTCGCGTCTCGTGCCTGCTCTCTGGGGCGCGGGCTAGAGGACTGGCTAGCGGGCGCGGTGGCCATCTTGAGTCCTGGTAACGGCGTTCCCCCCAATTCCTAGCTTACGGGGCATGAGGTTGGGTGCCCGCCTCAAAAATGGCCGCCCCAAAAGGCAACCGGTGTGTCAGTCACATGGCCACCGTCTACCTCGGTCAGGCCAGGTCGCTTTAACAGGACTTGGGCCAGGGACGTTGTCAGGACAGTCTTCGGGAATGAGGTTTAACTGCCCGAAAACCCAACTGCAGGAAACCTCAGCCCGGAGAAAATCGATCGCGTAGCAACAGCAGCATGATACTTGAAATTGGAACTCACAGCCTTTAAGAGTCAATTGCTGAGTCTGATGGTCCCCAGATACCCTTGGACTTAAACACTTGGAACAGCTTGTTTAATACGGAAGTGTCCGGGGTCTCACTGTAAACTTCTGAATCAAAACATTAAAATATGAGGCCTGGACATTGGTATTTTTAGCAAGGTCCCGGGCGATCCAGGTACACGTGTAAAGTTTTAAAACCTCTGGATCAAACTAGCCCACTCAAACTATCCCGCTTGTCACACTTAATTGTCAAATTACCTAACTTTTCTGAAAGGTATGCAGCGTCTGAAGCAAGTATCTAATGCCATAGGGACAAAATTGGAAGAACCGTATCTCTTCGTGGTAACCGTACAATTTAATGGGGTTTAAGGGTTTAAGAAATGGATTGTGAACCACTAATAAAAGGTAAATCAATTCTAACTGCAGGAAAATAGAAAGAGGGATAATCAGTAAACGCTTATATGAACTAAATAGCTTTTATTTATTCCCTCTTTATTCTCTGTACAAATATTTATATTAATAGACCACAACCTCCAGTGGCATTCATTTTCTTACCATTTGGATGATGATCAATTCCACAAGTCTAAAACCAGTTACATTAGAAGCACAACCCAAATGTGCTTACTGTAACTGAAGTAACTAAATTTTTACTTAATTTTAATTAGTTTAAATTTTTAAATCAAAAGCAAAGTAAAATATTTTTCCATTAAACACAATTTTGTTTTCATTGTACTACATTTCACCTTTTAACTGGAAAATTTAGCATTCAAACTGAGACACCGTAAATATAAGATACCGGATTTTTCAAGACAGTACAAAAAATACATAGAGTGTCTCAGTAATAATTTTTATATTGATTACATGTTGAAATAATTCTTTGCTACATTGGGTTAAATAAAATAAATATTGAACTGCTTCTTTTTACTTTTTTAATGTGGCTACTAGAAAATTTTTAACTTTCTGTGTCTTGCATATTTCTACCAATAGTGCTGTTCTTAGTTAGCCTTGCTTGTTTTCTTACCTATCATTGCCACTGTGACGAACAATTAAGTTCACAAAACGAAATTAGTAGAGACCAGTTTATACAGATCTGTAGTTCCTTGCTAGCCATCTTAAAACACCAATATTCCCAAAGTTTCAAGCTTCCTTCCAAAAGGCTTTTTTTTAGCATTATTCTCTTTTAATTTGGAAAATGTCTATCCAGAATGAAGCCATGTACTGTAAATCAGATGTGTTCAGTCCATGAGTAAAGGCTATTACAAACAGAGCTATACTTGGCTGACTGAGACTCTGACCAACTGTCCACAAGCAGAACTAATCAACTGTTCCTCTGTATTAAAAAGGATATGAATCAAAGCAGCAGCAGAACGGTAATTTGAAGGGGAAACACTCACTAATTCAACAGTGTGCCTCTTCCTCTGGTGGAAAATGTTACAGTAAAACCAGGAGTAATCCTTAGAACAAACTTCAAAACCTCAATGTAACTTTTAGGGAGTTCCCACTGTGGAGCAGTGGGTTAAGAACCTAACTGAAGCAGCTCCGGAGATGCAAGTTTGATTTCCAGCCTGGCGCAGTGGGTTAAAGGATCCAGCACTGCCAATCCCTGGGCCAGGAGCTTCCATATGCCGTGGGTACAGCCATAAAAATAAAATTTTAAATAATTTTTTTTAAAAACCTCAATGTAATTTTTAATATGGGATATAATATTATGCTTTCCAAATTTTAATATATATACAACATCACTTGAGGGATCTTGTTAAAATAAAGGTTCGATTCAGCAGATCTCTGTGATCAAGATTTTGCATTTCTCTATATTCCCAGATTTTCCCAATGCTTCTGATCTGAGGGCCAGGATAGTAACAAGGTTGTAAAGGAAAGCAGCAAGACCGTAAAGATGGCAAAACAAATGATTTGACTTCCTACTAGCTGCATGACCTTGGGCTTTTCTTAACCTATCTGTCCCTCAGTTACCAATTTCACACTTTTCAGGGCACTGGGAAGATTAAAAATTCTACGAAAGTGTCTAATAGAGACCTTAGCACGTGACATGATTATTTTGTTATTATCACACTTGTTTAAATTATGTATCTGGCAAGCATGATATGAAAGTTAACATGAACTTGGCCCCATGACAAATAAATGCACTTTCATTCATGCTTGTTATTTGCTACCTTTTGATTTTTAACAATAAAGTTTGAAAAAAAACTGTAGTACCAAAAGAGCTATACCTGAAACTTTGCTTTTTGGACAAATACAGTAAATTCTATGTCATTAAGAGAAGATAAAGGTCTACAATATTCAAATAGTCAATCAAATTGAAGTCACATCACATTCAAAGATTGTTTAAAAAAACTTATTTTTGATAAATGACACCAGTTAATGGACCTGACTGATATCCATGAAGATGCAGGTTCGATACCTGGCCTTGCTCAGTGGATTAAGGATCCGGTGTTGCCGTGAGCTGTGTGGTGTAGGTTTCAGACACGACTCGGATCCCGCGTTGCTATGGCTGTGGCATAGGCTGGCAGCCATAGCTCTGATTAGACCCCTAGTCTGGGAACCTCCACGTGCCCTGGGTGCGGCCCTAAAAAAAAGGACAAAAGACAAAAAAAAAATGTTATTCTATGGCTCATGTGTGATTGTTCCTTCAGAGTCAATCAGGGAGAATACAGGTAAAGGCATGTTTTTCCAGGTAAAGGTAGAAGTTATTTTTTATTCACAGCACTTTCCTTTACTCAGCTATTTATGCTTTTTCTAATCTTTCCCTACCCTCCCTTCCACCTAGTCTTTCTAAACACACACACACACACACACACACACACACACACACGTTAGCTACTGAGTAACTTCTAAAACTCTTTTGAACAATTTTTTTTTTTTTGTCTTTTTGTTTCTTTAGGGCCACACTCACAGCATATGGAGGTTCCCAGGCTAGAGCTGTAGCTGCCGGCCTGCACCGCAGCCACAGCAATGCTGGATCCTTAACCCACTGTGAGAGGCCAGGGATCGAACTGACATCCTTATGGATACTAGTCAGGTTCGCTAACCACTGAGCCACAATGGGACCTCCTCTTTTGATCAACTTTTTAAGCAATTTATTTCAATTCTATTATTTTTCACTTTAGTGGAAAGCAGTCAATTGAAATTTTTAACTTTCTTTAACCTTCTTCCAATTCAAATAGTTGAATCAAGATCAGTGAATCAGAATAATTTGCTCTTGGAAAGATAAGTATTCTATCTAATCATATGGTTAGTCTGTCACTAAAAAAGCAAGTAGATAGCGAACCCAAATAGTTAAAACCTTCTGGACAGTATAACAAACATATAGACTCATGCACAACAAAAGCTTCAACAAAAGCTTCAGGCCCCCAAAATAATAGCAAAGTTCTCTTCAAACACAACTACTTGGTTGTTAAGGATGTGATAAAAGAACCATTTTCACATATTTGTACATTTCTAGAAATTAGTAAATTTCTAGAAAGTTTGTCACCAATTCTATTTTTTAGTTATTTAGAACTATAATAAAACCTCAGAACAAACGTGATCAAAGATTTGTATACCTAGTTATTCTATATTAATAACAGCAAAAATTTATTATATCCCCAAATAAGCAAAAATAGAGTAATGATTAAATAAATTATAGAATAATGTTATGAAACTACTCTAAAACATTTTCATAGACTTTTTAAGGACACAGGAAAATGCTCATGATATAATGTTAGGTGAAAAAAAGCAAACACAAGGAATGTAGAGTATAATCTTTACTCTATTAAAAAATATACATGCCATATATACACAGAAAATATACTGGAAATAAACACACCAAAATGTTACTATTGGTTTCTCTGTAAAGTGGAATTATGTGTCATTTTGACCTTATTTATATTGACCTAGTTTGTAAATTTTATACTATATATTGATTTTATTAGCATAAACTTTTTATAATTATTATTAAACTTTGTCTACCTGAAATGGTTTAAAAATACAAAACTCTAGCCTACTTTTTTAAAATCCCACCATCAATACTACCCTTATTGAATTGCATTTATTTTATAAATGTCTCAACTCTTCATCTGTAAAGATTCTTTAAGACAAGAAAAACAAAAATGTGTTTATGATTTTCTTGCTTAACTTTAAATCTTAACTTGATAAAAATTAAAAGCATGAATACCACTTTTAGAACTCTGCATAGCCTTAAAGAGGCCAGCTGTCACAACAGTGAATGTGGAATGTCTTCTCTGCATGTTACTTAAAAATATATCTCCTCATTGCATATGGATGAAAATACTGATAAAATAATCTCAAAGCAATCTATACCATACTACATAAAGAGAAATTTCTTAGGACTTATCTCCCTAAATTAGGCCACAGAGTAAAGTTCAGGAGCCTGGAAATAAGGAGATGGAAATTCTGATCCTAGGCCTACCAAAAAAACGTATTCCCTTTAATCATCTTTTCCTTCATCTGAAACACAAGGTAGTTTGTTATAAGTGATATATCAAGTCCCTTTCAGTTTTTATTGGACAGTGGAAGAAATTGAGTTGCTTTTTTTTAAGAGCTGATCAATTTTAATGCAAATAAAATGCATGTATGTAATTTTACTCAGCTTTCATTATGGACAAGGTTATTCAAAGAAACACTGCTAAATGCATTACCCAAAAAGACATTATAAGAGGTTCACTATTTTTATTTCCTTTTAATTATATATGTAGATTCTTATGTCACATTTCACTTTAATATTACATATTCAAACAGAATACAATCTTTAAATGGAACCTGACAATTTATTTCCCAGGAGAATTTGAAGGATATAATACCATTTGATTGACTGAACTTTATTTAGTAAGAATTCTTAGCAAAACTCCCTCCCAAGAACACCTACACACTGCTTCTTTACTTTAATGAACCACAAACCTCTAAAACTCAAAGAAAACTTCCAGTCTAAAAGTTTTAGTACAGGATAACAGTACTTCCCAATTATTTATGCCTTTTTTTATTGTTTCAGGGCCACACCTGCAGCATATGAAAGTTCCCAGGCTAGGGGGTCAAGCTGTAGCTACATCTGCTGGCCTGTGCCACAACCACAGCAAACTGGGATCCAAGCTACATCTGCAACCTCCACCATAGCTCAACAGCAACCCTGGATCCTTAACCCACTCAGCAAGGTCAGGGATTGAACCCTTGTCTTCATGGATACCAGTCAGGTTTGTTAACTGCTAAGCCATGATGGGAACTCCCAAAAACAGATATTTTAAAACTACAAAACTGATTATCACTATCATTTCATAAAAGGGCATTTAACATAAAATGTTAAATGTATGAAGGACATCTCAATAAACAGACCTGCCTAAAGTACTGTTGGTGATCTTATGACATATTTTCAACATAAAGTATTTTTCTTATTTTTATTTCACCATAGACCTGGTACTTTATAAACAAGCTTTTAGAAATCAAAAAGAAATCACTCAACAAATATTTATTGAGATCTACTCTACTACTCAAGACACTGGCGATTCAGTAAGGATCAAGAACATACAGGGGGGGAGTTCCCATCATGGAGCAGTGGTTAACAAATCCGACTAGGAACCATGAGGTAGATGAATAAACAAATAAGATTAAATGATCATAATTGCTATGCAGGAGAAACGAACGCAACTAGTATCCATGAGGATGTAAGTTCTAATCCCTGGCCTCACTCAGTAGGTTAAGGATCTGGCATTGCCATGGGCTGTGGTGTAGGCTGCAGACATGACTCAGATCCCATGTTGCTGTGGCTGTGGCATAAGCTTGCAGCTGCAGCGCCAATTCAACCCTAGCCTGGGAACTTTCATTCATATGCCTCAGGTGCAACCCTAAAAAGCAAAAAACAAAAAAAAAAAAAAAAAAAAAAAAACAGGTGCCGTGCAGAGAATTAAAACCAGCAGATCAACACAGAGAAAGGATCCTTTAGGTTGGGTGGTGAAGGAAGATCTCCAGCAGAAGAGCATGAATGATGAGGAAGAGCCAGGTCAGGGAAAGGATTCAAGACAGATAGCACTGAAACTATAACTTTTCTGGAAGGCCAGTGTGGAAAAAAGGCAAGGGTGAAGCAAAAGACTGTGGTCAGAACAAGAGGCAGATCACCGTAGCTTTGATGAGCCTAAGAAACTTAGATTTTGTTATAAGCAAGACAAGAAGCCATTGCAATTAAGTTTTAAACAGAAGAATGAGGTCATCAGATTTTGTTTTAAAGATCAACCTTGTTATAATGAAAAGAATGAACCAAAGGAGCATGATAGCAGAAAGACTAACTTAAAAGCCTATTATATTAGTAGAGATGACAAATAACTGTGTTTTGAACCATGAAGATAGTGGTGGACATAAAAGTAAATGGACATTTTGGAGGTAGAATGACAGAGATTGCTACGAATGGGGGACTAAGGAAAAGAAAGGAATCAAGAGTAACTCCTAGGAGTTCACGTCGTGGTGCAGCGGAAACGAATCCAACTAGGAACCATGAGGTTTCGGGTTCAATCCCTGGCCTCACTCAGTGGGTTAAGGATCCAGTGTTGCCGTGAGCTGTGTTGTAGTTTGCAGAAGCGGCTCAGATCTGACATTGCTGTGGCTGTGGCTGTGGCCGGCAGCTGTAGCTCCAATTAGACCCCTAGCCTGGGAACCTCCATATGCCTCTGGTGAGGCGCTAAAAAGCAAAAAAAAAAAGTAACTCCTACATTTTAGATTGAATTGGGTAAATTTGGATTAAATTGAATACATACTGCTGCTGTTACTGAATGAAATAAATGGAGAAGGCAAGAGAGAAGCTCAAAGAACACATTCTCGGAGAGGTTAGGGATGGAGATCAAGACTTGGGAGATTTTTCTTTTGATTCTCTCTCACTCCATAGTGCCTTCTGTTTTCTATTAATAGACTAAAAACAGTTGTCCAGAACTGTAGATTCAGTTTCATTCCAGCAACTCCCTAAGAAGGGAACTATTCTACTTTAGCAGTAACTCTGGTAGCAAACTCTGGTAGTCTGACTCCAGAACCAGGGCTAATCACCATTATTCAGTGTGACTAGTGTAAGCCCAAGATAATACGACGTAAGTTTGAGACTTGTATAAATACCCAAATTTCAGAACACCACGCTATAATTTCAACCCGTAAAATGAAGTAGTCCAGTAACAGCTTTCTTATTGGCTGGAGCATCACATGAAATACTCAGTTTCAGAAACTGCTTTATTTATTTCCATAGATGCCTTCTTCATAGATTACATCTTAGCAGACAATGAATCTGCCATTTTTGTCTTTAATTTAACCAAGACTTTAATTGCCACTAGGAATCATTTCTTAGGAGTTTCCATTGTGGCTCAGCAGTAACGAATCCAACTAGTATCCGTGAGGATGCAGGTTAATGATCTGGCGTTGCCCTGAGCTGTGGTGTAGGTTGAAGGCATGGCTAGGATCCCCCTTTGCTGTGGCTGTGGTGTAGGCTGGCATCCATAGCTCTGAGTCGCCCCCTAGCCTGGGAACTTCTCTATGCCACACGTTTGGCCCTAAAAAGCAAAAAAAAAAAAAAAAAAAAAAAATCATTTCTTAGACTTCTTCATTTTAAAAAATTTCAACCACAATTTCATTTCTGCCAAAATCTGATTTCTGACAAATAACTTTTTTTAACCATTCTGCAAGAACTTAGGAGCACACAATGAATAAGCAAGTGGATAAATTTACTATTAAACTAAGTAAATCTCCTATCCCAGCCATTCACCTTAGGCAAATCAAATTTAGGCTTTTGGAGTTCCCGTTATGGCTCAGCGGAAATGAATCTTACTAGCATCCATGAGGACACAGGTTCAATCCCTGACCTCACTCAGTGGGTTAAGGATCCAGTGTTGCCGTGAGCTGTGATATAGGTCGCAGACGCAGCCAGGATTGGCACTGCTGTGGCTGTGGCGTAGGCCAGCAGCTACAGCTCTGATTCAAACCCTTGCCTGGGAACCTCATATGCCACAGGTGCAGCCCAAAAAGACCAAAAAAAATTTACGCTTTACAAAAATTAGATTATTTCCTATCAAAATTTTTCAAGACTCAGAAGTTGAAACCACAAATGTCTACAAAAGGGTTAACTGTTAAAAAGTGTATCATTTTCCTTTTTTTTTTTTTTTTTTTTGCATGTGCCCAGGATATTCAGAAGTTCCTGGGCCAGGGACTGAACCTGCACCACACGAGTGACCCCAGCCACAGCAGTGACAGCACTGGATCATCAGCCTACTGGGCCACCCAGTAACTCCACTTTTTTTGATTTTCTATATTAGAGTAAAAATAACTGCTATCAAATTAAATGTGCAGTTTTATCCAAAAAATTTCCAAAGGAAATAATAATTTCTATTAGGTTGTTTTATAAATGAGGGAACTAGTTTCTAAAAGTTTTTTTTATTTATTTTTAAGTTTTTTTTATTTATTTTTTATGGCTGCATCTATGGTATATGGTATATGGAAATTTGGGGACCAAGGAGCTGCAGCTGGGGCCTGGGCCACAGCTGTGGCAACAAAGGATCCAAGATGCGTCTGGGACTTACCCTGCAGCTTGCAGCAATGCTGGATCTTTAACCCACTGAGTGAGGCCAGGGATCAAATCTGCATCCTGAGAGACAACTGTCAGGTCCTTAACATGCTGAGCCACAACGGGGAATCCCTAAAATGTTTTTTATTCAATGTTTCAGGGTTTTTTTTAGTTTTTCCCTAAGAAGGTAACCTGATAATTGGAATCAGCAATTTCATGGCCTCCACATGAGGACGGACCTAGATTTGAAGGCCCTATCTTCACCGTACTACAGGGGCAGAGGGCCAACTTCTCTGAGTCTTTGGGACAGGACCCAGACTGGCACTGGCTCTCATCTGCCTAAAGACACCTAAAATTGGATCTCAGGATGCAGAGAGAAACAGAGTAAAACATTTAGAGTGAAACCCCTCCTTATGAGAACATGGTAGGCTTATTTTCTGCAATAACTAGGTATTTAAAATTGAAAGACTTGGAAGTTTACAAGGTGGTGATGGTATTAGAGGTGGTAGTGATAGCAGTCTCAGGATTACGGGGAAACCTTGAAGGGAGAGAAGTGCAAAGAGTCCACCAAAACTGTTGTATTGGGGGAAAAAATGTTTCCTTATGCAGCACAACAGACATTCTAATTCAAGTGGGATTAAAATATAGATATAAATATAGTATACATACACCATAGCACTCCTTGGATGGTTTTCGATAGAGATTACTTGTCTCAAGTGAAAGAGGAAGGATCATTACCTTTGCGGTTGGGTTGTCAAGCAAATTCCCTAATGATTCATTACATATCTGATAGAATCAGGCATGGGAAACATTAAGAAGAAAAATTTTTATTGCCTCAATAGTTATAAAAGTTCATCAAGGAGTTCCCATCATTTCGAGTTCGCCGCGGAAACGAACCCGACTAGGAACCACGAGGTTGCAGGTTCATTCCCTGGCCTCACTCAGTGGGTTAAGGATCTGGCATTGCTGTGAGCTGTGGTGTAGGTCGCAGATGTGGCTTGTATCTGATGTTGCTGTGGTTGTGGCATAGGCCGGCAGCTTTAGCTCCAATTCAACCCCTAGCCTTGGAACCTCCATATGCCGCAGGTGTGGCCCTTTTAAAAAGGAAAAAAAAATTCATCAAGAAGTGCAATGTGATGGGACTACCAATATCTGGGTTTTATATATGTTTACATACACAATGTATGTACATATATATGTATGTATACATAGTATTATTCTAAAAACTGTTATTTTGGCATAACTATGCCTAACTTATACTGCTTTGCTAGGAATTGAGATAAGACATTTATCCTCATATGCCCATTTATAAGTTTAAAATACCCTTAAATTCCCCCGCTCCCATTTTACTTGGGGGTGAGTTTTAACATTTATTTTTAAATAGTGGCATTTAAACCCTCAGAATTTCATCCTAAACTCTTATCATTTGGTCACATTATTCTCCTTAATTACTTTGAAGGAAATCTTGACCATCTTCATTTCTTCCTAGGTAGGAAAAAAACAGCCTGAGGTGGAGAAGCATTTATGATGAATACGGTTTATCTGAAAAATAGGACATTTGCCTGGAGACAGAGGCAAAGCATTATTACTCTGCAGCATAACCGGTCAAACAACCAGCCTAACCCATTCCCCAAAAGCCAGGGATTAAATCCAAACTGCTTCAAGATCTTGGGTTCTAATTAGCCACATGTATGACAAGATAAATCCTTTTGATTATATCTTAAGAGATTACTATTAATATTCCAAACATGGGCAGATACTCTGGGATGGACATTTCTTTAAATCCCTGTGCCTCCATTATAGGGAAGAGCCCTCTTCTGGAAAGCATTCTGTCAGTTAAAAGTACAGTATGTCACAAAGCCTGCATTCTGCAAAAATAAACACCTCTTTTGTTGTTGTTGAGGTATAACTGACACATAACATATTACTTTCAGAGGTACAACATAACGATTCAGTATTTGTATATATTGAGAAATGATCACCACAATAAGTCTAGTTAATATCCATGACCATACAGAGTTACAAAGATTTCTTTCTTGTGATGAGAACTTTTGTTTTTAACAGAATTTTTTAATGGTTTTGTTTCTTTTTTGCTTTTTAGGGTCGCACCCGTAGCATATGGAAGTTCCCAGGCCAGGGGCCGAATCAGAGCTATAGTTGCCGGCCTATGCCACAGCCACAGCTATAGCAATGTGGGATCCAAGCCGCCTCTATACGGCAACACCAGATCCCGAATCTACTGAGCGAGGCCAGGGATCAAACCCGCATCCTCATGGATACTAGTTGGATTTATTTCCACTGCACCACAAAGGAACTCGCAGGTTTTGTTTTTTTTTAACTGAGGGGTGAAACAGCTGTTGATGGGAGCAGATTTCTCACTTGTTCAGATTTCAACAAAAACATAACAGCTTCAGACTGTCTATATATGAAGGGAAGAAGTAATTAAATCCAAATACAATCTTCAGGCATTATAAGAAGGCAGTTCCAATGCATGCCAGGTAGATTTTTTAGGTAGTGTTAAGAAGCAAACTTAAGACTCCTCAGAAATTTTTAACTTTATTTCTACAAAAACCTAAAGCTCATAAACTCCATGGAAAAATAATAAATATTTAAATTAAACTCTCAACTTTGAAATCAAAACTTGACACATTTTCCAATGTTATATATGTGCATAGGCGAGGGGAGTAACTACTAAAATCAATCATCTTTCAAAGGATAATAATGGAATCAAAAGTTTGGATAGAGGGAGTTCCCATTGTGGCTTAGCAGGTTAAGAACCCAACTAGTATCCATAAGGATGCAGGTTCAATCCATGGCCTTGCTTAGAAGGTTAAGGATTCCACATTGCCACAAGCTGCAGCACAGGTCACAGATGCAGCTCAGATCTGGCACTGCTATGAGTGTTGTGTAGGGCAGCACCTGCAGCTCCAATTTGACCCCAGCCCAGGAATTGATATGCCACAGGTGTGGCCCTAAAAGGACAAAAAAAAAAGTTTGGATACGTAGTTGTCATGCTTTTCAAAATAATTTTACCATAATTGTGGCGGATTAAAAATGGGCACAGTTTCTAAGAGACAAGAGTCTATGTCCCCTCCCCTTGAATCTGGGCTAACCTAATGACTCCTCTGACCAAGAATATAGTAGAAGTAATGCTATGCCAGATTCCAGGCTAACCTTTAAGAGGACTGCCAGTCCTGCCTTGCTCTCTTGGAGCCCGAAGCTACTGTCTAAGAATTCCAACCACCAGGCTAAAGAAAACACATGGAGAGGCCCTCAAACTACATAGAAAGGGAGAGGAACCCGGTTGAGTCAAGTTTTCTAGCCATCCTACCAAAGCACCAGGCAAATGAGTAAAGACAACTTGTACCCTCCAGACCAGACCTATTAACAGGTAAATACTTCCATGTGAAACTGGTCAACCCCACATGAAGCAGAAGAATCAACCAGCTGCTCCACGTCTGAATTCCTGACCCACGAAACCATGAACTCTAATAAAACGGCTGTTCTTTTAAACCACTAAATTTTGGGATAGAGAGCCAAACTCACTGTGAAAAATACATTTTGGATTACAACCTAATACTCTATAAATATACATAACTGAAACAATGTTTCACAAAGCAGGATTTATCTCTGCCTTATTCAATGCACTGACATTTTCTATTTTCCTTTTATAAAATACCATTTGTTCTACACCTAAATTGATTCATGATCTAGTTTGAAAAGCGTTTTAGTCTATACTACTCACCTCACAGGTGCATACACAAATCTAGACAGAAATCTTAATAGGGCCCGGGTGTTCTGATTCCTAATACAAAGCTCTTTTTCTTTGCACCATGCTAAAAGCCCATAGGTATTACGGTTCAAAAGAAGAAGTTTCTCACAAACTCACTTACACACCTCAGAGCTGAGTGAAAAGCTGAAAAGCAGAGATATCAGTTGTTGGAAGTTATGCAGAAATCAGAAACAGCTAAGAGTTGAACCCTTTCTTTTTTTGTCACTTCCTTTTACCTCCCCTTTTCTTTTCACAAACCTGTATTTCCCTCCCCTACTTCCTTTTTCCCATGATTATCAAGCATTATGAAATTTAAGGTTTTAACTATCAGTTGAATTTGATGAAATGTTATAGTCATATTCTTAAAATAGGCTAACTGGACATTTCATTGTTTCTTTTAAAATGTTGCTTTTAAACAACAAATGCTGGAGGAGGTGTGGAGAAAATGGAAACTTCCTGCACTGTTGGTGGGAATGTAAGCTGGTACAACCACTATGGAAGACAGTGTGGAGGTACCTTAGAAAACTATACATAAAACTACCATATGACCCAGCAATCCCACTCTTGGGCATATATCCAGACAAAAATCTCCTTGAAAAAGACACTTGCACATGCATGTTCATTGCAGCACTATTCACAATAGCCAAGACATGGAAACAACCCAAATGTCCATCAACATATGATTGGATTAGGAAGATGTGGTATATATACACGATGGAATACTACTCAGCCATAAAAAATAATAAAATAATGCCATCTGCAGCAACATGCGTGGAATGAGAGACCCTCACACTGAGTGAAGTTAAGTCAGAAGGAGAAAGACAAATACCATATGATATCACATACCTGGAATCTAATATACTGCACAAATGAACCTTTAGACAGAAAAGAAAATTACAGACTTGGAGAACAGACTTGTGGTTGCCAAGAGGGAGGGGAAGGGAGTGGGATGGTATGGGAGTCTGGGATTAGCAGTTGTAAACTATTGCCTTTAGGATGGAAAAGCAAGAAGATCCTGCTGTATAGCACCAGGAACTATGTCTAATCACTTGTGATGAATCCATTTATGTATGTGTAACCAGGTCACCACGCTGTGCAGTTGGAAAACTGACAGAAATCTGTAAACCAGTTATAAGGGAAAAATAAATAAATAAAATAAAATGTTGCTTTTTTTTGGTATTAGCTCTCATTTCATACTTGGGATGTCTGATTCACATTTTTTGCTGTTTGTATTACACCGAAGTCACAAATTGGGAACTTGTCAAAGAGAATTATGTATGTGCTAGATAAGCACACTATTTAAAGAAATTCTGTGGAAGTGTGTTTAGTGTTTAGTAACTTTGCTTAGATTTTTGTCTTTCACATTCTCTTATTCACATACATAGGTGTCCACTCCCCTTCCCTGTCAAGAATAATTATTGCCTTGTGGGATATACTTAATTGTATGCTTTGCAAATGGATTAATCATTGAACTTGAATTTTGAGCTGGCTGTTTTTTCCTTTAAAAGCCTTGAAGAAACCAATTTTGCTGTTTTTTTTGTTTGTTTGTTTTGTCTTTTTGCCTTTATGTAGAGCCACACCCGCGGCATATGGAGGTTCCCAGGCTAGGGGTCTAACAGGAGCTGTAGCTGCTGGCCTTCGCCACAGCCACAGCCACACGGGATCCGAGCCGCATCTGCGACCTACACCATAGCTCACGGCAACACCGGATCCTTAACCCACTGAGCAAGGCCAGGGATCGAACCCACAACCTCATGGTTCTTAGTCAGATTCGTTAACCACTGAGCCACAAAGGGAACTCCCAATTTTGCTGTTTAAGAGTTAAAATTTTCTAGTTAAGAGAGCAATTTCTAGTAAGTTTTCATTTATTTTGGAGGTTTTGTACTTCTCCCTGACAGTGGTAATTTGAATCCTAAGACTTATTAACATTATTAATTATTATAGTAATATGGGTAACCATTATTGTTCACAGTTTAATATGCCTAAGATTATACAATAAGTGGCAGAAATAGGATTTAAACCTGAATCTGTCTTATTTTTAATAACTAGCTAAAATATTCAGGTATTGTATAAATAATAGAAATCAATAAAAATTTGATTAAAAAAAGCAAACTTTGCTTCAAATAATATTCTTATATATGAAGCAATTACTAATAATCTTCTAAAATGCTATTAATCTTTTAATATTGTTTACAATATCAAATTTTATTAAAATGTTTTACCAGTTCTGAGATGACAGTGATGAGAATTCTTTTTCATTAAAAAGGACCCACAGGAATTCCTGCTGTGGCACAGCAGGTTAAGGATCTGGCATTGCTACAGCTGTGGGGTAGGCTGCAGCTGCAGCTTGAATTTGCTCCCTGGCCTGTGAACTTCCATATGCCACGGATATGGCCAAACTCAAACAAACCGTGCTGAGAGTGCAGCCCTTAAAAAAAAGGGGGGGGGGGAGCTAGGAGAGTCTGCTTTAAACCTGTTTTATGCATATAAAGAAGCAACATCTTGGCCAATAAGAAATCATTTAAAGAGCTCTGAATCTGACTATCTACAGAATACTAACAAGTTTTCTCAGGAACATAGTTTATCCAACCTTCACATAGAACTAAGTCAAAGGTCTCGTGTGTGTGTGTGTGTGGTTTCCATTAGTGGAAAAATGTACTCTCTTTCCCTATTTGTGCTGAATCTAGGAGAGGAATGCTACACAAATGGAGGAAGAGAGGTTTAAAGAATGGATTCCTGTCTGATTCATGCAGGAGGCTGGGCAAAGATAACTTAATACCCCCACCCCACCCCCGCCGCCGCCAATGCTAAGGATCTGAGAGTGTAAGTCTAGAAATTTATATATTTCTCTATAGAACACCTTTATAATATTCAAACATAGGGATGAATGCACCAAAGAAGTCACAATACCATGTAAAGAAGAACTAACCCCCCCACCTTCAAAAAAAAAATCTTTTCAATTTTTTTACTAAATACTATTTTTAATAGTAAACATTTAGTACTACTTACCTTAATAATGCAACCATGTTTTATTGTAATATTTCAAATCTGAAAAATCCAGTTCCATACATTTGTATAAGCAAGTGCTACATTCAAGACAATGTAGAATCATCAGCATACTTTAATATGATCAACATGATGCTATCCCATGCTAAAATATAATGTAATCAGTTCAACTTGAGTATGTGAGAACAGACACATAACCAAGGTGTAAATTTACATCACTTCTACAGCTTAACAGCTTTAATCTTCATCAAAACTAAGAACTAAAAATGATAACTAAGGTCTCAGCTCAGCTTAGGAAAAACAATTTCTGAAAACTCTATTTTGGGAGAAAACTAAGACTTCCTCAGTCATGCCTATAAAACAAGAAAATGTTCAAATCTCTAATGTGGTTAACCTCAAAGACAACACAGAACTGTTTATTTTTAAAGAAGATAATTTTCTTGTATTTCAACTTGTTTACCCAAAAACTTAACATGGCTTTTCAGACTTCAGCTCAAGGGCTCTGAGAGTAAAACTGTTTATTTTGCTATAACAAGCTTAAAGGAATTTGAGAAACCTAAGACATCTGGGTTTGATTCTTTTGCTGTATTTTGCTTTCCACTGACCCCTCCTGCATGAGTCAATAGAGACAAAAAAAAATTTTTTTGACCACACCCACAGAAGTTCCTGGGGTGAGGGATCAAAGCCGCACCACAGCTGTAAGCAGAGCCACAGCAGTGACAATGCCAGATCCCTAACCTGCTGAGCCACGAGGGAACACCAGAGACAAATATTTTAAAAAACCATTTTGTAATATAATTTATTGGTTACACAGTACATTGTTACATAGTATGCTATGAGAACAGCACTGCTGATCTTCAGTGCTTTTGGAGTTCTAATTACAATGCAAATAATCTTAACTAATTAAGGATTTGCTAACCCAGAGGTTAAAGACTAATCATTCTTTTTTTTTTTTTTTTTGTCTTTTTGCCTTTTCTAGGGCCACACTCAAGGCATATGGAGGTTCCTAGGCTAGGGGTCTAATCGGAGCTGTAGCCACTGGCCTACACCACAGCCACATCAACGTGGGATCAGAGCCACGTCTGCAACCTACGCCACAGCTCACGGCAACACTGGATCCTTAACCTACCAAGCGATGCCAGGGATCGAACCCACAAGCTCATGGTTCCTAGTCGGATTCGTTAACCACTGAGCCACGACAGGAACTCCAAATTCTGATAAGTCACTGAGTTCTTCTCACAAATTCATTCTTTCAGAAAAAAAAATTTTTTTTTGTTTTGGCCAGGCCCTCAGCATTCAGAGGTTCCCAGACCAGGGATCAAACCTGAGCCACAGCAATAACGGCCATATCCTTAACCACTAGGCCACCAGGGAACTCCCAGAAAATGTATTTCTCCACCAAATAAACAATTCTACTATATATTTTTTTCTTTTTTTGGCCACACCTGCAGCACGTGGAAGTTCCAGGGTCAGGGGTCAAACCCGTACTGCAGTTGCAACCTGCACCACAACTGCAGCAAGGCCAGATCCTTAACTTTCTGTGCCACAAGGGAGCTTCCATCTATATATATATATATATATATATATATTTTTTTTTTTTTTTAAGAAAACACTGACTACTGGGCCTTAATAAAAATTTATTCTAAATTTGTAAGAGAAATACATTTATTGTCAGAGTTCCCATCGTAGCTCAGTGGTTAACGAATCTGACTAGGAACCATGAGATTGCAGGTTCAATCCCTGGCCTTGCTCAGTGGGTTAAGGATCCGGCGTTGCCATGAGCTGTGGCGTAGGTTGCAGACGTGGCTCTGATCCCACGTTGATGTGGCTGTGGTGTAGGCCAGTGGCTACAGCTCCGATTAGACCCCTAGCCTAGGAACCTCCATATGCCGCGGGTGCAGCCCTAGATAAGGCAAAAAGACAAAAAAAAAGAAATACTTTATTCTGAGGGAATTTTCCAAATGGACAAATACAGGAAATGATCACTATAGTCAAAGCTCATTACAGTCACCAAAAAGAATACAAATACAACACAGGAGTGCATCTCTTTTTTTTTTTTTTTTTTTTTTTGCATTTTGTTGTTTCAGGGCCATCAGATCATTAACCCACTGAGCAAGGCCAGGGACCGAACCCGCAACCTCATGGTTCCTAGTCGGATTCGTTGACTGCTGCACCACAACGGGAACTCCATGAGTGCATCTCTTGGCCTCTGTCCTCCAATATTGGATTTATTTCACACACAAGCTTGTTCCACGTAACAAGAAAAAAGAGAATCCATTTTGTACCACTGAGGACTACAAATACAACCTTAAAACATCTTTAAAGAGTTAATGAATGCATTGAACAAAAATTGAGCCTGTTATGTTGCAACAAAGTAATGAGTTATAAGGCATTGAGTTATTTAACTAGTTTCCTGACTTCAAGTATTAGTAGACAAGATGAAACATGCACATACTGTGTACAGCAATAATGCAAAGTATAAAGTACAAACAACCAGAGAATGAGCCATTTCCAGGATCGGTGACTAGGAAAGTTTTATTGAGAAGACAGGCTTTGGCCGAACCTTGGAGAATGAGGTTTTCAGTGAGGGGGACTGTTTGTTTCCATAAATATTCTCTACATGTGCTATAATGAATTTTTCCCAGCTGAAAGAATATCATCACCTCCTTTATAAGGTCTGGTGCAGTTGCTGATTAGAGTGCACTTCTCGACATCCATCCAACACACAAACACATACACAGGATGAGTCATGAGAATATGTCCAAGGCTGGCCAAGAGCCCAGAGTAATCACAATTACTCTGGTACAGTAACTGGTTCAATGGTGGGTCTTTAACCCAGTCAGGACCAGAGTAGACTCAAAACTGACACATGGACGTGAAAAGTCTCTGCCTTTTGGCACATGAGATTTTTTGGCTTAGGCATGCAAAATGCCATCTCTCATTACATTAAGATAACGTGTAAGCAGTTCCCGTTGTGGCACAGCAGAAATGAACGCGACAAGGAACCACGAGGATGTAGGTTCGATCCCTGACCATGCTCAGTGGGTTAAGGATCTGGCATTGCCATGAGCTGTGGTGTAGGTCCCAGATGCAGCTTGGATCCCACGTTACTGTGGTTGTGGTGTAGGCTGGCAGCTGAAGCTCCAATTCGACCCCCAGCCCAAGAACCTCCATATGCCGCTGGTGCGGCCCTCAAACAAAAAATCAAAAAAAAAAAAAGATGATGTGTGAAAATAAATTCAATACCAAAGGACAACAGAGGCAAAAGATGCACTCCTAGAATGAGCCATATTTGGCTAGACTTTCTCTGCTCTGTTACTGAACTGAGTCTCTTAGAGACTTATAAATAGTTCTACTAGGGAATGTATCAAAGTCCAGCCTCAGCCTCTAGAATGCACAAAGCCAAATAACTACTTCAAGAGCATTTCTGATAATCCCTAATTTTGTGAGTGTTCAGTGATCACAGAGGCTACCTTCATATCTACAATCCTGTATTTGCAGCTAACATAGCTTACTAACGTGACTTGATGAAATAGAGCATTCCTGTACCTTGAGAAGGTAAGAGTTCTTACATGATAACTGCTATACGTAACTTCTTTTTCTACAGAAGATGCTGAAATCAACATGCATGCAGTGAAAGCCAAAATGCAAATGCAAACTCGGATGTTCTTAGGCTGAAAACTAATTACACTGTTTACTAGGTGAATACATTTTTAAAGAAATCATATGAGGGCACAAGTATAAATAAAAACATCAGAAATAAAACACATAAGGGGAGTTCCCGTCGTGGCGCAGTGGTTAACGAATCTGACTAGGAACCATGAGGTTGCAGGTTCGATCCCTGGCCTTGCTCAGTGGGTTAACGATCCAGCATTGCCATGAGCTGTGGTGTAGGTCGCAGACGCGGCTCAGATCCTGCATTGCTGTGGCTATGGTGTAGGCCAGTGGCTACAGCTCCGATTAGACCCCTAGCCTGGGAACCTCCACATGCCATGGGTGCGGCCCTAAAATTACAAAAAGGCAAAAAAATACATATATATATATAAGGGCAACAACTTTAAAATTTAGAAAACATTCAAAAAGTATCTTCTTCAAGCAGTATGTGAGACTTCAGTTTGTGAGACCACTTCAATGAAATAAACCTTCCAAATCTTGAAGTACAAAAACTGAAGAGAAGCCTTTACCTTAGTCAGTTACTATTAGAGAGGAAGAAAAGCCTAGTAACTCAATGACATAAACGTCACCAGTACTATGTTAGAACTAGCCAAACAAGACATTTGAAATAATCATCTATGAAGTATCATAGACATGTAGAATGGGAACTGTAGGAAAATTCTAGCAAGTGATTCTGATGAGAAATTGCTGTTCCTGCACAAAGCAATAGTTTAAAAACTATGGAAATTTTTAACAAAGGCCCTCAATCCTTTTATTAATCCTTGGGGCAAGAAACGTTTGGAGCCCAGTACTTTATGGGGTTTAGAAGACTATGAATTTTAGTAAGGTATTACATTGTATGTATTATTAATATTTTATAAACTGCCCAGGGAGTTCCCATCATGGCACAGCAGAAACTAATCCAACTAGGAACCATGAGGTCATGGGTTTGATCCCTGGCTCAGTGGGTTAACAATCCGGTGTTGCCATGAGCTGTGGTGTAGGTTGCAGACATGGCTCGGATCCACACTTGCTGTGGCTCTGGCATAGGCCGTAGGCCAGCAGCAACAGCTCCAATTAGATCCCTAACCTGGGAATCTCCATATGCCACCGGTATGGCCCTAAAAAGACAAAAAAAAAAAAAAAACCGTCCAGGAAGGTTTCGTGTAGCATACCATTAACAAACAGACTAGTACTTCTGCAGCAAAACATACACATTTGTGTCAGACCAACAAATACTACAGGGAGTTTCATACTCATTCAAATTTTGCTGCCAAATTATCTCAAACTTAAAAACGTTCAGTTTTCAGAGCTTTTTGGATATCAGAAATATAGATGAAAAGATTACAACCTATAGTACAACCATGATACTTATTTTACAAAATTTCAGATTTACTTAGTATCCAAAAGGTCCAGTCTGTAACAGTAATATTTAGTCATTCAGCACTTGGCCAAAAAATGTATTCAAGTGCACATCAAGTTTCTCCAGCTTAGGAGTTCCTTTCATGGCTCAGCAGTTAATGAACCCAACGAGGATCCATGAGGATGCAGGTTCGATCCCTGGCCTCACTCAGTGGGTTAAGGATCTTGTGTTGCCCTGAGCTGTGTGGAGTAGGTCACAGAAAAGGCTCCAATCCTGTGTCATTGTGGCTATGGAATAGGCTGGCAACTGTAGCTCTGATTTGACCCCTAGCCTAGGAACCTCCATATGCTGCAGGTGCGGCCCTAAAATGGCAAAAACAAAAGTTCCTCCAGGTGAAAATAGTCCTAATATATATGTTCAGTGTAATAAAGAAAATAAAAAAACCCACAATCCTTCAACCTAATGATAACTACTACTAAATTTTTGGTGTCTAAACTTTCAGATTCTGAGATTGGATTAAGATGGCGGAATAGAAGGACTGTGCTCAACTTCTCTCCCAAAAAACAACAAAACTACAACCAAATGCCAAGCAACCTTCAACCAAATGGACAGTAAACTTCCAAAAAAGATATTCTACTCCAGAACACAAAGAGGAGACCACATCAAGAGGTAGGAAGGGCAATAATGTGACAGAAGCAACCCCATACCTCCCGGGTGGGAAGCCCCACAGACTGGAAAGTAACTGCATCACAGAGACTCAGCTGCAGGACTTAGAGTTCTGAGCCTCACGTCAAATTCCCACGCCTGGGGATCTGGCACAGGGAGAAAAAGCCCCCGGAGCATCTGGCATTGAAGGCCAGCAGGGCTTGTGTGCAGGAGCTCCACAGGACTGGGGGAAACAGAGACCCCATTCTTAAAAGGCACACACAGACTTTCACGTGCACTGGGTCCCAGGGCAAAGCAAAGTCTCCATAGGAATCCGGGTGGAACCTGACTGCAATTCTTGGAGGCTCTCCTGGGAAAACAAGGGTGACTGTGGCTTGCTGTGGAGGAAGGGCATTGGAGGTGAAGCTCTTGGGAACATTCATCAGCCTGATTTCTCTGGAGGTGGCCATTTTGGGGAAAATCTGGTCCCTCCCATCAGCCCTGAGAAGCCCCAGACCACAGCCCCACCCACCAGTAAACAGGCTGCCTAAAGACCCCTCAGGCACACAGCCAGCCTCTAATCTCATCCAGAGACAAAGCCCCACCCATCAGAGGGAGAGGAATCAACCCCACCTACCAGTGAGCAGGTATCACTCTCTCCCATCAGGAAGCCTACAGCAAGCCCCCTCCATACCAACTTTAGCCACAGGGGAGGCAAACATCAGAACTAAGAGAGGCTACAACTCTATTGTCAACACAAAGGTCACCACACCAAAAACCTATACAAATGAAAAGACAGAAAACTATAACTCAGATAAGGGAGAAAGAAAAAAGCCCAGAAAAACAGCTCAGTGATGAGAAGATTATCAGCCTCCCAGAAAGAGACTTTAGACCACTGATGCTGAAGATGATGTAAGACATTGGAAATAGACTGGAGGCAAAGACTGACCATTTACAGGAAACACTAAGCAAAGAAATACAAGCTGTAAAAATTAAACAAGAAGAGATGAAAATACAATAACTGAAATAAAAAATTCATTAGAAGCAGTCAACAGTAGAATACAGGAGGCAGAAGAACAAATCAGTGAGGTGGAGGACAGATTAGTGGAAATCACTAATACAGAAGAGAAAAGAGATAAAAGATTGAAAGGAAATGAACAGAGTCTCAGAGAACTCTGGGATAATGTTAAACACACCAACATCCATATTATAGGGGTGCCAGAGGGAGAAGAGAGAGAGAAGGGGACAGAAAAAATATTTGAAGAGACAATAGCTGAAAACTTCCCTAATATGGGAAAGGAACCACTCAGTCAAATTCAGGAAGCGCAACGAGTACCATATAAAATAAACCCAAGGAGGAACACCCCCAGACACATTTTTTTTTTTTTTTTGCCTTTTGTCATTTTATGGCCGCACCCGCGGCATGTGGAGGTTCCCAGGCTAGGGGTCTAATCGGAGCTGTGGCCACTGGCCTACACTGCAGCCACAGCAACGCAGGATCCGAGCCGCGTCTGCAACCTACACCACAGCTCACGGCAACGCCAGATCGTTAACCCACTGAGCAAGGGCAGGGATCGAACCCGCAACCTCATGGTTCCCAGTCGGATTCTTTAACCACTGCGCCATGACGGGAACTCCCCCAGACACATATTAATCAAAATGACCAAAATTAAAGACAAAGAGAACATAGTGAAAGCAGCTAGGGAAAAGAAACAAATGACATACAAGGGAACCCTGTTAAGGTTATCAGCATATTTTTTAGCTGAAACTCTGCAGGCCAGAAGGGAGTGGCATGATGTACTTAATGTGAAGAAAGGAAAAACTTCCAACCAAGATTACTTTACCCAGCAAGGCTCTCATTCAGATTTGAAGGAGAGATCAAAACCTTTACAGAGAAGCAAAAGCTAAGAGATTTCTGCAACACTAAACCAACTTTACAACAATTCTAAAGGAACTTCTCTAGGCAGAAAAGAAAAGGCCACAACCAGAAACAAAAACACCACAAAAGACAAGGCTCATCAGTAAAGGCATATACATAGTAAAGATACTAAATCATCCATGCACAATTATGCTACCAAAATCAGAAATCGTGAGAAGAGAGCACAAATGCAAGACACTGGAGACGCATGTGCAATTAAGAAACCAACAACTTAAAATAATCTCATTTATATATAGACTCCTATATCAAAACTTCAGGGTAGCTGCAAACCAAAAATCTACAACTGATACACAAACAAATAAGAAAAATCAACTCAAATACAACATGAAAGATAGTCATCTTTTGAGAGGATACAACAAGAAAATAAGGGAAGAAAAAAAAGAGCAACAAAAACCCCAAACAGTTAATACAATGGCAATAAGAACATATGTATCAGTAATTACCTTAAATGTTAATGGACTGAATGCCCCACACAAAAGACATAGACTAGCCGAATGGATACAAAAACAAGACCCATATATATGCTGTCTTCAAGAGACCCACTTCACTTCTAGAGATACATACAAATTGAAAGTGAGAGGATGGAAGAAAATATTCCATGCAAATGGGCATCAAAAGAAAGCCGGAGTAGCAATACTCGTATCAGACAAAACAGACTTTAAAATGAAGAACATTTTAAGAGACAAGGAAGGGCACTACATAATGATCAAATATCAATCCAAGAAGAAGATATAACAATTTTAAATATCTATGCACCCAACATAGGATCACCACAATATATAAGGCAACTGCTAACAACCTTAAAAGGAGAAATCAACAATAACACCATCATAGTAGGGGACATTAACACCCCACTTACAGCAATGGATAGATCATCCAGGCAGAAAATCAATAAGGAAACACAGGCCCTGAATGAAGCATTAGATCAGATGGACTTAACAGATATTTACAGGACATTCCATCCAAAAGCAACAGAATACACGTTCTTCTCAAGTGCGCACGTAACATTCTCTAAGACTGATCACATCCTGGGCTACAAATCAAGCCTCAGTAACTTTAAGAAAATTGAAGTCGTATCAAGCATCTTTTCTGACCACAATGCTATACGACTGGAAATCAACAAGAAAAAAATGGCAAAAAACACAAACACATGGAGACTAAACAACATGCAACTAAACAACAATGGATCACCTAAGAAATTAAAGAGGAAATTAAAAAATACCTAGAAGCAAACGACAACAAAGATATGACACTCCAAAACCTCCGGGATATAGCAAAAGCAGTTCTAAGAGGAAAGTATATAGCAATACAAGCCTACCTCAGGAAACAAGAAAAAGCTCACATAAACAACCTAACTCTACATCTAAAACAGCTAGAGAGGGAAGAACAGACAAGACATAAAGTTAATAGAAGAAAAGAAATCATAAAGATCAGAGCAGAAATCAATGAAACAGAGATGAAGAAAACCATAGAAAAGATCAACGAAACTAAAAGCTGGTTCTTCAAAAAGATCGACAAATGGATAAACCCTTAGCCAGACTTATCAAGAAAAAAAGAGAGAAGACACAAATCAGTAAAATTAGAAATGAAAAAGGAGAAGTAACAACGGACATCCCAGAAATACAAAGGATCATAAGAGACTACTATATGCAACTCTATGGCAATAAAATGGAAAACCTAGAAGAAATGGACACATTCTTAGAAAAGTACAATCTCCCAAGACTAAAACAAGAGGAAAGAGAAAAGATGAATAGACAAATCACAAGTTCTGAAATTGAAACTGTGATTTAAAAACTTCCAACAAACAAAAGTCCAGGACCAGATGGCTTCACAGGTGAATTCTATCAAACATTCAGAGATGAGCTAACACCTATCCTTCTGAAACTATTCCAAAAAATTGCAGAGGAAGGGACACTCCCAAACTCATTCTATGAGGCAACCATCACCCTGATACCAAAACCAGACAAAGATACCACAAAAAAAGAAAATTACAGGCCAATCTCACTGATGAACATAGATGCAAAAATCCTCAACAAAATACTAACCAACCGCATCCAACAATACATTAAAAGGATTGTACACCACTATCAAGTGGGATTTATCCCAGGGATGCAAGGATTCTTCAATATCCACAAATCAATCAGTGTGATACACCACGTTAACAAACTGAAGAATAACATCCATATGATCCTCTCCATAGATGCAGAAAAAGCCTTTGACAAAATCCAACACCCATTTCTGATGAAAACCCTTCAGAAAGTGGGCATAGGGGGAACCTATCTCAACATAATCAAGGCCATCTATGACAAACCCAGAGCTAACATCATTCTCAATGGTGAAAAGCTCAAAGAATTCCCGCTGAGATCAGGAACAAGACAGGGATATCCACTCTCACCACTACTATTCAACATAGTTTTGGAAGTCCTAGCCGCAGCAATCAGAGAAGTCAAAGAAACAAAAACAATCCAAATTGGAAAGGAAGAAGTCAGACTATCACTTTTTGCAGATGACATGATACTATACCTAGAGAATCCTAAAGACTCTACCAGAAAACTGTTACAGCTCATCGATGAATCTGGCAAAGTTGCAGGATACAAAATTAATACACAGAAATCAACTGCATTTCTATATATCAACAATGAAAGATCAGAAAGAGAAATTAGGGAAGCAATCCCATTTACCATCGCATCAAAAAGAATCAAATACTTAGGAATAAACCTACCTAAAGTGACAAAAGACCTGTACTCTGAAAATTATAAGGCGCTGATGAAAGAAATCAAGGATGACTTAAACAGGTGGAAAGACATACCATGCTCTTGGATTGGAAGAGTCAATATTATCAAAATGACTATACTACCCAAGGCAATCTACAGATTCAATGCAATCCCTATCAAATTACCAGGGACCTTTTTCAAAGAAATAGAACAAAATATTTAAAGTTTGTTTGGAAAAACAAAAAACCCAGAATAACCAAAGACATCCTGAAAAAGAAAAATGGAGCTGGAGGAATCAGGCTCCCTGACTTCAGACTCTACTACAAAGCTACAGTCATCAAAACCGCATGGTACTGGCACAAAGACAGAAATATAGATCAGTGGAACAGGATAGAAAGCCCAGAATTAAACCCACGCATCTATACTCAACAAATCTATGACAAAGGAGGCAAGAATATACATTGGACAAAAGACAGCCTCTTCAATAAGTGGTGCTGGGAAAACTGGACAGCCACATGTAAAAAAATGAACCTAGAACACTTCCTAACACCATGCACAAAAATAAACTCAAAATGCATTAAAGATCTAGATATAAGACCAGACACTATAAAACTCTTAGAGGAAAATACGGGCCAAACACTCTCTGACATAAATGATAGCAACATCTTCTCAGATCCATTTGTCAGAGTAAGGACAATAAAAAGAGAAATAAACAAATGGGACTTAATTAAACTTCAAAGTTTCTGCACAGCAAAGGAAACCCTAAACAAAACGAAAAGACAACCCACAGAATGGGAGAAAATATTTGCAAATGATTCAACTGACAAGGGATTAATCTCCAAAATTTACAAACAGCTCCTACAGCTCAACACCAAAGAA
>PVHT021183726.1:11469174-11523049 GCA_004024745.2 Catagonus wagneri
AATAAAAAGAGAAATAAACAAATGGGACTTAATTAAACTTCAAAGTTTCTGCACAGCAAAGGAAACCCTAAACAAAACGAAAAGACAACCCACAGAATGGGAGAAAATATTTGCAAATGATTCAACTGACAAGGGATTAATCTCCAAAATTTACAAACAGCTCCTACAGCTCAACACCAAAGAAACAAACAACCCCATCAAAAAATGGGCAGAATATCTAGGCAGACAATTCTCCAAAGAAGACATGCAGATGGCAAATAAACATGAAAAGATGTTCAACATCACTCCTCATTAGAGAAATGCAAATCAAAACCACTATGAGGTACCACCTTACACAGGCCAGAATGGCCACCATCAAAAAGTCTACAAACAGTAAGTGCTAGAGAGGGTGTGGAGAAAAAGGAACCCTATTACACTGTTGGTGGGAATGCAAATTGGTGCAGCCACTGTGGAAAACAGTATGGAGATTCCTCAGAAAACTCAAAATAGAATTACCATTTGATCCAGCAATCCCACTCCTGGGCAACTATCCAGAGGAAACCATGACTCGAAAAGACACATGTACTCCAGTGTTCATTGCAGCACTCTATGCAATAGCCAGGTCATGGAAACAACCTAAATGCCCATCGACAGAGGAGTGGATAGGGAAGATATGGTACATACACACAGTGGAATATTACTCAGCCATTAAAAGGAACGAAATAACAACATTTATAGCAACATGGATGGACCAAGAAATTATCATGCAAAGTGAAACCAGTCAGACAATTAGACAGCAACATCCAATGCTACAGCTTACATGTGGAAACTAAAAAGACACAATGGACTTCTTTGCAGAACAGAGAATGACTCAAAGACTTTGGAAAACCTTTGGTTTCTAAATAAGACAATCTGGGGGTGGGGGGATGCACTGAGGGTTTGGGATGCAAATGCTATCAAATTGAGTTGTGATGATTTTTGTACACCTAGAATTGTAATAAAATTCATTAAGCAATGGAAAAAATAAATAAATTTTCAGATTTTTTTCTATACACATTAATAACTAGGATCAAAATCTCTTGGATTTGTCTGGTGGCTGACCGGGTTAAGGATCCAGTGTCGTCACTGCCGCCACTTAGGTCATTGTGTGGCTAGGGTTTGATCTCTGATCCTAGGAACTTTTGCATGACACAGGCATGATCAAGAAAGGAAAAAAAACCCTCAGTTTTAAAGTAAGTTGTTTTTTTTTTGTTTGTTTGTTTTTTTACAGCTGCACCCGAGGCACATGGAAGTTCCTAGACTAGGGGTCAAATGAGAACTGCAGTTGAAGTCTATACCACAGCCATGGCAATACCAGATCTGAGCCGCATCTGAGACCTACATTGCAGCTTGCAGCAACAACAGATCCTTAACCCACTGAGCCACAATGGGAACTCCAAGTTTTTGTTTTCATCTTGCTATGCACTTTCATACTGAAGATTTTGACCTTAAATTCTAGAAAACTCTCAGTTATCATTTCTTCTAATGTAGAATCTCCACCATTCACACTCTTTCCTCTCTTTGGAACTCTCAGTTAGATGTCAGTTAGGGTCTCTCAAAAAAAAAATTTTTTTTGGTCTTTTTAGGGTCATAACCACGACATATATGGAGGTTCCCAGGCTAGGGGCTGAATCAGAGCTGTAGCTATTAGTCTATGCCACTGCCACAGCAATGAGGGATCTAAGCTGTGTGTTCAACCTACACCACAGCCCACAACAACGCCAAATCCTAAACCCACTGAGCAAGGCCAGGGACTGAACTGTGTCTTCATGGATGCTAGTCAGATTTGTTTCTGCTGAACCATGACAGGAACATGCACTTTTTTTTTTTAAGGCCACACTATAACATATGAAAGTTCCCAGGCTAGGGGTCGAATCAGAGCTGCAGCTGCCAGCCTATGCCACAGCAATGCCAGAGCCGAGCTGCATCTGCATATATTATTATTATATAATAATATATATAATATTCTCTGGCCAGGAAATTTCTCTTGATTTCTTTGGATTTCTCTGTGTTATATCTGGGTAAACTATTCAGTACTACCCTCAAGGTTCACTAACTTTCCCTTTAAATATGTTTTGACTAGAGTTTAACAAAACTTTGTTTTAATCTGAATAACTATTTTTTCTTTTATATAGGTATTTACTTCATATTTACTATTTTATATTTATAATATGTTGGTTTTTTCATGACTGACTTACCTTTTTTTTTTTTTTTTTGTATTTTTAGGGCTGCACCTGCAGCATATGGAGGTTCCCAGGCTAGGGATCAAATTGGAGCTGTAGCTATTGGCCTACACCACAGCCACAGCAACTGGGGATCTGAGCCACGTCTATGACCTACACCACAGCTCACATCAACGCTGGATCCTTAACCCACTGAGAGAGGCCAGGAACTGAACCCACAACCTCATAGTTACTAGTTGGGTTCGTTAACCACTGAGCCAAACGGGAACTCCAATGACTATTTTTAAATTTTTTTTAATTTCTTGGCCCTGGGCATGGCACGAAGAAGTTCCCAGGCAAGGGATCAAACTGGAGCCACAGCAGTGACAATACCAAACCCTAACTGCTAGATCACCAGGAAACTCATGTTTTTTAATTTTTTTTAACTATTACTTTATCTTTTTTGGACCTTTATAATACTTAAAGTCATTTTGAAATTGCTCTAATAATTGCATTAGATTTTAAGTGAGTTTTTCTTCTAATGGTTGTGTTTACTGTCTAAGTAATAGTCTTCCTCATTTGTTCACAGGCTCAGACTTTCCCTTCTTTTTTCCAAGCATGATGCTCTTGTACCAGGTGATAGTGGAGAAATTACAGTTCCCAGCTCTGACCTATCTGGCAGTTCAGGCACTTCTATGTTGCCACTTCAGGTCCAAAGCTTTTTAAAGCTACAGCCAGGAACAGAGGCCTTCATCCTTCTTTTTATCCAACATGAGCCCATTCCAAGTTTCGTCAGATTATCTGACTCTAGTTCCCCTATGTAAAAGTTATTTCCTCCACCTGCTCCTGAACCCAGAGTCTAACTGCATATTTCCTTTTCATTTTGGTCCCTGGAGATGTTTATATTGTTCTTTTCTTTTTCTTTTTAAATTTGTAATTGCTGTGTTTGGAGCAGGATAGAGAGCCAAAGCAGAATAAGCAGTACCATGACAATAACATCTGATATTTACTGAAGACATACTATGTGCCAATTTTATATTTATTTCTTCATGAAATTCTCTCAACAATCTTTTGAGGTAGGTACTTTTTTTTTTCAAAGGTGAGAAAATAGTAAACAATCTTCCCCAAGATTACCAGCTAATAAAGACCAACAGCCAAACCAAAGGTGTGATTCCAGAGACTATGCTCTTAACCACTGCTCTGCTGGCTCTAATTTTCATTCTCTCCCTTATTTTTTTTCCCCACTTAAGTGTGAATATTTTGCATACAGGCAAGATTTTAATCAATGGAAGGGAAACACAGCCATATTCTAGGTGGAAAAGAGTACACTGGCCTCATGTTTTACTTGGGGTTATTCCATTTAGGTCTACACCTATAATCAGAAACACAGTTTTCAATGCCTCTTTACCTAGAGCCTGCCCTCATTTTCTGGGCTCCAAGCATGTCATATTTTCCCCTAGACACTCAGGACCATCCAGGCAGGCTGTCCCCTGACATTGTTTCTTCACCACCTTCACTCTGTCCTAGTATATAATGTCCAGGAAAGGATCATATTAAGGCATCATATAAATGGAAGTCCATTTTTCAATTTTCCTTCATAGCCAAAAGCTTTAATTTTAAAGGATTAAATTCGCAAATATAAGCAACAACATGCATTATCATTCAAAAACAGCCAAACTCAATTGTAAACTGCAATATTAAAAACATAAAGCCTAGGAGTTCCTGTCAAGGCTCTGCAGAAACAAATCTGACTAGTATCCATGAGGATGCAGGTTCAATCCCTGGCCTCGCTCAGTGGGTTAAGGATCCAGCGATGCTGTGAGCTATGGTGTAGGTTGCAGACAAGGCTTGGATCCTGCATTGCTGCGGCTGTGGTGTAGGCCAGCAGCTACAGCTCTGATTCAACCCCTAGCATGGGAACCTCCATAGGCCATGGATGTGGCCTAATAAGAAAAAAAAATTAAAAGAATAAGGTCTAGAAAAGTGAAGATTATCAGTTCCACTCTATGCTGTGCTGATAATCACATTCAACAAAAATTCACTGAATAGCTCCTAAGGAACAGGCACCAAGCAACACAGTAAGGCCATAGGGTCAATCATTCTTTCTCTTTTCTGGAATACATACATTTTCCTCATCTTATCCTTACAACAGACCACTCTGGGAAGAATACTATAAAAAATCTCCAGAGAGTTTTCTGAAAAAAACAAATATCTATCTATATACATATATATTTTTTTCTTTTAAAGAGACTACCGAAACTGTTGCTTGGAAACTATGTTGCTCGGTAAACTAAGATACAGACTTTTCTTCCTAGATTTACTACATAATTCTAAAAAACAGGGTCCTTAGTGAGACAGAAGACAGAAGGAAAGAATAAAAGGAATCTATGAAAGTAAAATGGTTAGGAAGCAATAATTTGGGAAAAGCTCAATATTTGCTGATTGGAGAATTGCAGTTTTTCCTTTTTAACAGAGATTAAAATTCATGACCCAGAAAAATTTGTAACTGCTGACATCAGGGAGAGTAAGAAGTGGGCTCTTCAAATTCGACCATTCCTAACAAGGTTAGAGCTTACAAATATTTGCTATGAGCTATGACTAAAGATGATTAGACAGAGCTTGACACTGGAGGTGGAGAGACTAGTTAGGAAGCCAGTATAAAGTCTAAGCAAAATGAAGTCTAAACTTGAATTGTGGCAGCGGCGATGGAAAAGAAAAGGAATTTATCAGGTATTGCTGAAGAAGAAAAGATTAACTTTGATAACTACATGCAGAGGGAAAGTGAATCAAGTACCTAGATTCCAAACTTTGGAGTAAGAGAAGTTAGTGGTGCCATTAACAGATGGAGGGGCCAGAGAAGAAGGTACAGATTTAGGATAGTAGATGGATTTAGTTTAATATACATGACTTTGAAGTGTCAGCAACACACTCAGGAGGAGGTATGTAGCAGGCAGTTAAAATTAGGGTTTGAGAACTGAAGCATAGAGGAACAGAAAGATCAAACATGTGAAAGTGTCCAGTTCCAAGCCTGGACCCTACACCTTCTACTTCAGTTTGACCAAACAAATGTAGTTCCCAGAGGCAGCTCTCTCCCATTTCTACCTCCAAACAAACTTTTCTATAAAGCCAGACACCTGATTTCACACCCGGTTAGCTCTTTGTCATCTTTCAGAATGCTCAGGTATCATTTTCCCAGACCCCACTCATCTTCCACCTGGAGATTGATACCTGGGTTTTAGCTCTCTCTCCATTCGTACCTAATTTTTAGCACCATGCCTAACATAGCAGGCTTGAAAGACTGACTGAAAAAACACACTTGGCATGTGCTCAACAAGCCTTGGGAGGAACTCTGTTCTCTTAAAGGTGACTGCTAAAGAAATGAACTTGGGTGATATTTTTCATAGGAGAGACCTGAATATAGGTAGTCATCATGGAACATCTTCATCTAGAGAGCATTTCCCAAAAAAAAAATGTTTCTCAACTTTTTTCAACACTTAATACCTCATCTGTAACACAAGAATCATCACTCATACTTCACAGGTTGCTGGAAGGATTAAATGAGATAGCATATATAAAGCTCCTAGTATAATGCCTGGCACTCAATTAATGCCCTCTTCTGTTCTGTAACTTAGTGTGAAGAAAACATGATAGAGCCAGCTTATTTCTTTGCAACTTCAGTAACTGCTATACCCTGAAAAACTATCTAGCCTAGAAAAATAATGGATATTCTAGAAGTTCCCGTCATGGCTCAGTGGAAACAAATCTGCCTAGCATCCATGAGGATGCAAGTTCAATCCCTAGCCTTGCTCAGTGGCTTAAGGATCGGGCGTTGACGTGAGCTGTGATGTAGGTCACAGATGCAGCTTGTGTCCAGCATTGCTGTGGTGTAGGCCAGCAGCTACAGCTCCAATTTGACCCCTAGCCTGGAAACCTCCATATGCCACAGGTGTGACTCTAAAAAGAACAACAACAACAAAAAAGGATATTTGAGAACAGGAGGCTAGACTTGTCAGTTGCTCGCTCTAAAGCTAAGTTTTTTTTTTCAGTCTTACGCTATTGTCAGTTTTGTCTGGATAATCCTTTGTTGTAGGGGGCTTGCTGTGCACGGTCCAATATTTAGCGACATCCCTGAATCGCACCTACCTGGTGCCATTAGCACTCCCCACCAAGTAAGTCCTCAGACATTGTCAAATGTCTCCTGGGGGACAATATTTCCCCTGGTTGAGAACTGCCCTAGAGTTAACTGAAATTCTCACAAAACCCTAAATCCTTTCCCTGTCATCTATAAATACATATTATAAATTTATTAGTTCTCCACTAACTGATCCTATACATTGAATTATGCTTAGACTTTACTAGCCAATCTCTTAAAAGTTAACCAGAACTGGTAGTTAGCCCCTTAACTGTCAAAAAAAAAAAAAAAAAATCACAGATAAAGCATACAGTCTTACCACTCAGAGCATTATCACATGGAGACCCTTAAAGACAAACTAATATAATGAAAGTAGAAAGAGCTAATCACAAAAGATCTTCACACAAAATTAGAAGATTTATCCCAATACTCAATGTCTAATCTTTTAACTTCACTTCTGTAAGTAGCACTAAATACATATTGTATAAAATGAGTTTTAGTTGCAAGTTTTATATAGATACTAATAACATGTAAAATACATTATATCTGTTTAAGAAATATTATGTATCATACGTCCATATATTGCAACAACATACAAAGTTATGTACACTAACAACAACAACAAACAGAAGTGAAAGTAGAGAAGAGAATACTGAGTTAACAGCTCACTAGTGCTTTTGGATAAACTGCTTGAAGTTGATAAGTTTAGTATGGTAATTAAGAGTACAGACTTAGAATCAGACTGTTTTTAAATCCTAACCCCATCACTTACTAGATAGGTGACCTTGATCAAGTTACTTAACCTCTCTATACCTGTTTCTTCCTTGGTAAAATGGATATAATTATAGTGTCTACCTTGTAGGGTTGTTGTGGGGGTGAATGAGTTAAAGTAGGTAATGTGCTGACACAATACATATTAAACACTATTATTTATCATTATTTTAAGGGCATATAGGCAGAGAGAAGCACATCTTTGGTGGCTGTATAAAAGTAGACACAGTAAAGTCAAATAACAACGAATTTGCACCCAGCTGCTCTGGATTCATACTTCACTTCCTAAACTGTTTCACTCAGGCTTCCATTTCCTCATCTGTAAAATAGGAAAGCACTTTGAAAATGGATTAGCATTAACGGAAAATCTAAGGGTAGGATAACAGAGGAAAGTTGCAGCTGTCTTCCCCTTGGAAGAGGAAATTGTGAAGGGGGTGCTTTTTAAGGAAATACTCTAATAAATGACCAAGGGAGGAAAGCACATGCCTTGAACCCAGGTAGGTCTGATTCAAAAGCCTTTGGTTTAGTCTATAGTTTGAAATCCTAAAACAAAAACAGAACATCCTGAGTCGTTAAAAAAAAAGTTTATTTTCTTTGTATAAGGTAGACACACTAAACTTTTGCCCTTTTGAGGGTAATATTAAATTTATTGAAGGCACTGGAAGGGATCTGGTCACTATCCATTCACCACCACATCCCTTAGTGACCTTTTATTTTCAATTATGAATGATTCATTCTTTCAGAGGTGAAGGGTAATGTTGGAAGAAGTGAGCTTTGTCTTGTATAATCAGGAGTGTCTCAACAATTTTAAATCAGTTTGATATGTCTAGTTTTAGACAGAAAATTTATTGCCTTCCAAGGAACATTTCAAAATCAGCAAAGAATGTGTATAATACACCCCATATTTATTAGGAAATAATATATTAACCAATAAGCAGAAGCTGAAAGCAAAAGTTAGCTGGGGAACTACCTCAGCTGCTGCCAAAAAATGCAAAGAAAGTAAGAAAAATCAACTTTTCCTAACTATTCAGGCAAATTCCGTCCCCGGAACCTCGGAGGTGAGGTTCCGTCCTGGTAAAGGGTCTCCGAAGTTACCAGCCTTCAGTAGCGAATATACGAAAAGTTAAGGTCAAGACGCCCTTCCGCGACCTTTATGAAAAATCCCCCCAGTGTAGTGCAGTTGCTAGGCACTTTCCTCGTTATCCCCCAAGGAAAAGGAGGAGGCCGCAGGTGACGCGGCTCAGGTCGGGTACGGTCCTCCTAGGTCGCAACAGCCCAGGAGGGTCGGGCACCCACGTGGCGCCCGCAGCCTTCCACTGCCGGATCCGAGCGCCCCGCAGGCGCTCTGATTGGCCAAGGGTGGCCGGAGCCTCTGGAGCAGGCGGCAACTGAGCTAAACTGGGCAGGCGCCGGGCAAAGGGTCGCAGTCCGGCGGATAGCTACCCGAGCGTTGGCTTCAAGCGGGCGGCGAGGAAAGCCCCCAGCGCCGGAACCCCGCAACCCCACGTGGGCCAAGTTTAGCGGGAGGCGCCGTCGCCCTCCACCCTACGTCAGGTAGCGCTCACCTCAGCGTTCGCACCGCCTCCACCTTCAGCTTTTTGGGCTTTGGCTCGTCTTCAACCGCTGCCATCTTCGCGCTCCCACCTCACTTAAGCACCAGCGTTTGCCCCACCCCTTCGGCTCTTTGGACACGCCCCCTCTTCCCATCACCGCCTCCTTTCCTCCAAACCCCGCCCCTCTCTCCTCCCCCTAGTCCCTGCCTCTCCCGTCCACAGCCATTGGCTTTACTTCTCGGCCTCACCCATTGGATAATACGCAGCCCCTCCTGACCCCGCCCGCCCGACTGTAGGGGCACCTCAGACTGGTTTACACTGCGGATGAGCGCCTGAATCCAGAAGATGGGAAACCCACTATTCTTCTAGATTCTGTGTGATCTAGAAGATTTTATCCTAAACTTCAAAAGACATCTTTCGCATTCAGCGTCTTTTCGCTCATTTGATCGTTCCAATACTGTTGGTTCCTTTGAGGCTGTTAGTCAGGCAATCTACCAGGCACCTCAACTGCAGGGGTCCTCACGGCCTTCTCAGCTGCCACAGACTCGGTCTGGAGAGGACCCCGCATCTAATCACTGACTGGCCGAGGTGTCGTGGTGAGTGTGAGGGGCTGGGAGTGTGCGGATAGGGGACAGCTCTAAATCTGGGGGCTAGACTGAATAGCCGGGACTCTGAACTCCAGCCTGGGCTACGAAAGCGTCTCCAGTGGGCTACGAAAGTGTACTGGGACCGTGTCTCCCTCTAGGCCTTCCGGTCTTTCTTACCGGCTGGGCCGGAAGGGAGCGATGTACTTGCTGGCCAGTGTTCCTAGGCCCCAGGCCCAAGAGGTTCAAGCTTTTTAGGGCCCCTCACCATGCTCTGGCACGGGAAAACGGTCTTGTAACTCACAGTGAGCTGGAGTACTGACGGCCCTGACCTCAGGTTCAGGCTTCTGCTGTGGAGGACAAAATCCTTAACTGACCTGAGCGGACGTGCTGTTAGAGGGTGTCACCCGGAATGGGCCTGGGGTGGGAATAGGGTGAGGAGGGTGTTGCATTTCTTCAGAAGTGAGTTGAAGGGAATCTAAACTGAGGAGGTGACAGCGAGTATGGAAAAGTGATGAACGATATGGTTTGGCGGATTTGGTGGATTTGTTTAAACCCAAAGCTGAAGCTTGATTAGAAGGTGGTACCTCTGTAAAGTCAGGAGTCCTCACATGAGAAGGAAGAATCTCGTGGAGCTTGAGATATATCGAGTTTGAAACAATGAAACGTTTAGGTGGAGGTAATAGATAAAAAAAAAAAAAAACCTGACAAGTCAGAAAGAAACTTTCGAGGTGAGAACCGAAACAGGTGAAATTTCATATAATTTGGTAAGAACTATTTGTCTTGTTTGGGGGAAGCTTTTTAGTGACATGAGATAACTGCAACGATCAAAGGACAAAGTTGAAGTCTGAGAACAGGTCGTTGAATTTAACGATTAGGAAATCATTGGATTATTTGCGAGAACTGCTTTAAAGCGTCAGTTACTGAGAGGAGAGACTGCAAGTGTAGACTAATCCTTCTTCTTTTGGACCGGGAAGCAAAACATTGTTGAGGTTGGCAAGGTCCCTAAAAGGTTTGGGGTTTGTTTGTTTCAAAGAATATCAGACACTTTATGTTTGAGAGCAGAAAGCAGGTAACTAATGTATAAGATTAAAGATTCAGGGAAAAGGAGATAAGACTTGGGAAGAGAGAAAAGGGAATGGGATCAAAATTACAAGTGGAAAAATCAGTGTTGGAAAGAACAAAGCACACTTTGACTTGAGACCATAAGAAAAGTGGAGGATGTGGTGAGTGAAAATCACCGGAAACTTATCTTTAGTAGGAACACTCTCTCAGCAATAAAGTTAGCTTTTCTTGCTGAATCTTAGGATTTCTACATTGTGTCACAACAGTAAACATAATAGACTATTGGAGTTCCCTGCAAACTAGATATTTTTAAGCAGCTTAGTAATTATTCATGAGTAGCAAATGGTGTTTGTAGAGAAGAGAAATTCTCTGTTTCTATAGATAGCTTTCTATCCTATTTATTACACAGAGAAAATAGAAGCCGTTATCTTCCTGCAACCAAATTCACAAACCTGTTTAAAGAGGGAAAAGTCTTCCTTCTCCTTAGGGAAGGCAAATATTTTCACTTAAGTTTCCCAGTGTCATCCTCTCCCACATTTTCAGGGTCTTCTTTTGTTTATAATTTTTCCCTCACTTTTTCAACATCATCAGACTTTCCCTTCTCACATTTTTCCTTCAGCACTTAAAAATATTCTTCCTTAACTTTATAAACCACTCCAATTTATTTTCCTGTGTTTTTATCTCCTTCACAGCTAGAGTTCCTGAATATATCATCTACTCTCCTTATCTCTCTTTTTCCCACTTCTTGCTATTTATTTCTTGGCCCACTGCAGTATCTTCTTGCTTCCAGCATTCCACTGAGCTACTACTGAAACTACTTTTACTAGGATCACCAATGGCTCTGTGTTAAATTGTTTATTCTCGTGAGGGACAAAATTTGCTTCTTTTTTTTTTTTTTTGGTCTTTATGCTTTATCTAGGGCCGCACCCGCGGCATATGGAGGTTCCCAGGCTAGGGGTCTAACAGGAGCTGTAGCCGCCGGCCTTCGCCACAGCAACGCGGGATCCGAGCCGCATCTGCGACCTACACCACAGCTCACGGCAACGCCGGATCCTTAACCCACTGAGCAAGGCCAGGGATCGAACCCGCAACCTCATGGTTCCTAGTCGGATTCGTTAACCACTGAGCCATGATGGGAACTCCAAAATTTGCTTCTTGTGATGGGAAAAAATGATGCTTTTTATGCATAAAACACCAATATTTACAGTACATAAAGAGGTAAACAGATATATTGTGTGATATTAAAATTTTGTGGAGGAGGGGTGTTAATGAAGGGGGGTTTGAAAAGGCCTGTTAGGAGGCAGTAATGAAAAGAAAGTTGAAAAACACTGTAAAATAGTAGATATTTTCAGTTTGTCTTCCTTTTTATTTATTTGTTTGTTTGTTTATTTGTCTCTCCTTGGTATAAGGAAGTTCCTGAGTCAGGGATTGAATCTGAGCCACAGCTGTGGCAACATCAGATCCTTAAACTGCCATAGTGGGAACTCCCTCAGTTATTCTATCTTGACCTCTTTGTGCCTTTTAAATTTTTTACCACTCCATTTTTCTGGAAAGAAACTAACACACTCTTGTTACTAAAAACCGTTACCCTCTTCCCTTTTTTTTCTGAGCCCTCTTCAGCCACATCTTCTCACTATTTTTTAGGCCCACTTCCTTGACCCACATGCTACTCAAAAGTGGAAGTTCCTTCCATAGGTTCCCTTCCACTATGCTCAGTCTCTCTTAGTAATTCTAGTCTCCTTATAGTTACAGTTGCCGTTAACAAAAAAAATATGATTCCTCAAAAATCTGGCTTCTGTCTGAAGCACCAGACCTTTATATACAGTGGCTTTTTGAATATATCCGTTGGAGTCAAATATATCCAGAACTGGGTCAGATTATACATAGGACCAGGGCTAAATCCCTCATGTTCCCTCTCTGCTGCTCCTTCTCTGCCCAAACTTTGCTCAACCCTAAATGTTTCTCTTACTTTTCATTTTACTCCATCCCTTTTGTCAACACTCTGGGCCACCATCATAACTCATCTCTCAACTAGTGTCACAGAGTCCAGTTGCTTGATTATCCAATTTCCACAGTGTAATCTTTCTTAAATCTATGAATTGGATTGCATAAATCTCCTGGATAAAACATAAAAAATGACTTTACATTTCACTGAGAGTAAAATGAACCAATCTCTGCTTATCTTCCCAGCCTCCATCACTTAAATCCACCTTCTGAAGTGACTAAATTTGTACTGGATTTCTTTGTCTTCTGTTCTTTCTCATTCCGAGAAAGAATATAGCTCACTATATTTTCCCTGTCATAATAGGAATTGCATCTTACTGTATTAAATTGTTTGCCTTCTTCAATGAACTCTAAATACTCTGAGTCAGGGACTCTATTTGGTTCATCTTGTATCTCTGTTGCGTATTATAAAAAACATTCAAAACTGTTGAATGAATAATGGTCAAAATATCGGTTAAAAATCAGAGAAGTGGGAGTTCTCTTGTGGCCTAGCAGGTTTAATGGATCTGGCCTTGTCAGTTCTGTGACTCAAGTCACTACTGTGCAAAGGTTCGAGCCCTGGCCTGGTAACTTCCGCATGCCACAGACATGACAAAAAATAAATCAGAGGAACTAGATTATCTTCTGGTCTCATTCTCTCACCTTAGATATAGCCCTTCTATGCCTCCATTTTGTTTTATATAGAAGGAATACGTTTTCTTTTTTTAGACACTGTCTTCCAAGGATATTTTGACTGCTGTAATTGCATTGCTTGTAAGTCATCAGGACAAGTGTGTTCAGCATTTGGTAAAGAGGTTTTATGAAGTATTTAAGATGCAGTCAAAGCTCTAATGGAACTGCCTTTAAACAGTTTCTTAAGTGGTTTTAACATAAGCTGGGAGAATTCTATTTTCTGACTCAGATGTCATTTAGGACAAAAAGATGGTTGTGGTGTTGGTATATGTGTAGCTTTCTGAGAAAGTTTATTAACATAATGAAAGAAATAGCTGTAGCTACTCAAAGGTAAGTAGCTAAAGAAACAGGCTAATTTACACTGCTGCAGGTGGTATTTGCTTTTTGCATTACACCTTTGGTCATCATATGGATAGAAGAAATAAGCTCTCTCTTCCTATTTTAAAGGTAAGCACTGTTGAAAACTGCAAGTGCTATGCTTTTATCTCAGCACTAAGAGCAACAGCAGTAAATCTAGATGGTGGGTTTAATTTATTCTATTCATCTGAAACCTGAACTACTACCAGTGAAAATAACTTCAGTGGAAACTTTTTCTAGAAAGAGTTTTTCACTAGGTTGAGAAGTTGAGTAGGAATCTGGGCCCTCAAATAAGAAACTGCAGTCACTTGCCTTAAGAACAAGCAGCTGTCTTAGAGTGTATTGTGGCAGTGAATCCCATGGATCCACATGAGCTATACTTTCTTTAGGATAAAAGATAAGCTTTGTCAGCTCTCTTAAGTACAGATTTCTGCTTTAAATAATTTAGAACACATTTTCATTTCTAGCTAAATAAGAAGCATATTCTTCAACACCTCTTAAATTTTAGTTCAAACAGCACATTTGCTGCCCAGTCTAATAATGATGACCACTAGCTCCGTATAGTTATTTAAATTTAAATTTAGCCACATTTCAAGTGCTCATGTCTGACTAGTAGCTGCTATATCAAGCAGCACAGATAAAGGATATGTCCATCATTGCAGGAAATCCTACTAGACACTGCTGCATTAGAGTGTGTTCCTAATAATTAGTTTCTAAGAGACAGGTAAGAACAAGAGCTCAAGATTCAACTGGATCTAGGTTTAAATCCTAGTCTGATACTTACTGTATGATCTTAGAGAACTGACTTAACATTTCCAAGACTCTGTTGTCTTTTCTGTAAAATGGGGATAAGAGCAGTACTTCTGGCATTGAGTTGTGAGGATTAAATAAGATAATGTAGGAGTCGTGGCTCAGCAGAAACGAATCTGACTAGGAACCATGAGGTTGAGGGTTCGATCCCTGGCCTCACTCAGTGGGTTAAGGATCCGGTGTTGCCGTGAGCTGTGGTATAGGTTGCAGACGTGGCTCGGATCCCGCATTGCTGTGGCTGTGGTGTAGGCCGGCAGCTGTGGCTCAGATTAGACCCCCAGCCTGGGAACCCCCACGTGCCATGGGTGCAGCCCTAAAACAACAAAAGACAAAAAAATAATGATAATAAGATAATGTAAGTAAAGTGCCTAGGATATGTCTGGCCCCACAATAAGTACTCAGTTTTAGATATTATTAGTTCATTTATCTTTAATGAATAAAACACTTTGAATTATTAATTAACTGAAAATTAATTATTGCAAAGGATGCTGTATTCTATAGCTGGCTTACCTAAGTGCTCAAATCTGGGTTTCATTGAGTTAATTACAAGGTTCCACTTTAAGCCATACTTTATAGTTCAAATGAAAATTTTATTCCAAGAAAAGGCATCATAATTCAAATTTAGTTGCAGATCTTATTGCTAGAGTCTCCTGTTCCATTTTTTAGACGTATATCAGGAATTCCTGCTGTGGCACAAACAGGATCAGCAGCGTCTCTGGAGCCCTGGGATGCAAGTTTGAACCCTGGCCCAGCTCAGTGGGTTAAGGATCCAGCATTCATGTAGCTGCAGCCATATTAACATCTGATCCCTGGCCTGGGAACTCCATATGCCAAGGGGCAGCCAAAAAGGAAAGAAATTGATAAATAAAAATAGAAAATGTATCAGAGACCAGAGGTGATAATTGAAGTCAATGGGTTCTGGGAGTTCCTGCTATGGCACAGTGGGTTAAGGATTTGATCCCTGCCCATACAGTACCTTACATCAAGTTTTGAAATCAGGAAGTGTGAGTTTTCGAGTTTTGTTCTTTTTCAAGATTGTTTCTGTTGTTCTTGGTCTCTTTAATCTCCATAGGCATTTCAGGGTCAGCCTCTCAGTTTCCATTTTGAAAAGGCATCTGATATTCTAATAGGGATTGCATTAAATCTATGGGTCAATTTGGGGAGTATTGTCATCTTAGCATATTAAGTCTTCCAATCCATAAACATGAAATGTCTTTCCATTTATTTTTAGTTCTTTTTAACATCTTTCAGTGATGTTCTGTAGAATTCCATATATAGGTCTTAGACTTCTGTTGTTAATTTAATCCTAAGTGTTTTGATCTTTTTGATGCTTTTGTAAGTAAAATTGTTTTCTCAGTTTCAGATTATTTATTGCTAATATGCAGACATATAATTGATTTTTCATATTAGTCTTATATCCAGCAATCTTGCTGAACTCATTTATTGCTCTCAATAGTTTGTGTGTGGGAATTCCCATCGTGGCTCAGTGGATTATGAACCCGACTAGTATCCATGAGGATGTCCATTCAATCCATAACCTCGCTCAGTGGGTTAAGGATTCAGCATTGCCATGAGCTGTGCTGTAGGTCACAGATGCAGCTTGGATCCCGCATTGCTGTAGCTGTGGTGTAGGTTGGCAGCTACAGGTCCAATTCAGCCCCTAGCCTGGGAACTTCCATATGCTGCAGAAAATGGTTTGGAGTTCCCGTCGTGGCTCAGTGATTAATGAATCCTAGGAACCATGAGGTTGCGGGTTTGATCCCTGGCCTTGCTCAGTAGGTTAATGATCCGGCATTGCTGTGAGCTGTGGTGTAGGTTGCAGATGCAGCTCAGATCCTGCGTTGCTGTGGCTGTGGTGTAGGCCAGCGGCTGTAGCTCAGATTAGACCCCTAGCCTGGGAACCTCCACAAGCCGTGGTTGTGGCCTTAAAATGACAAAAGACAAAAGAAAAAAGTTTGTGTGTGTAAGTGTATTCCTTAGAATTTTCTATATACGAGATAACATCATCTGCAAATAGAGATAGTTTTGCTTCTTGTCAAATCTGGAAGCCATCTGTTTCATTTTCTTGCTTAATTATCCTGGCTAGACCCTACCACTTTCAGCATTTTCAAAGTGCTGAAAATGGACATAATTCTTTGTTCTTGATATTAAGGGGAAAGCTTTTGGTTGTTTTTATTTTGTTTTGTTTTCAGGGCCATACCTGTGGCATATGGAATTTCACAGCCTAGCGGTCCAATCAGAGCTGGAGCTACACCACAGCCACAGCAACATGGGATCCTAGTCACATCTGTGACCTACACCACAGCTCATGACAACACTGATACTTAACACACTGAGCAAGGCCAGGGCTTGAACCCACAACCTCCTAGATACTAGTTGGGTTCCTTACCACTAAGCCATAATGGGAACTCCTGCTTTTGGTTTTTAAGCATTAAGTATGTTAGTTATAGGAATTTCATAGATGTTCTTTATCGGGGTGAGGAAATTTCTCTTCCTAGATTACATATTTTTATCCTATAAGATTTATCAAATGATTTTTCTTGCACCTTTTTAAATGATTATATTTTTGTCTTTTATGAATACTCTGTATTAGGTTGATTGATTTTCATGCATTGAACCAACCTTGCATTCTTAAATAAGTCGTGTTACTAGATTGAGTATTTTGTTGAGGATTTTTGCATTTGTATTTCATTTATTTATTTATTTATTCATTCATTCATTTATTTATTTACTGTCTTTTTAGAGCTGCACCTGAGGCAAATGGAGGTTCCCAGGCTAGAGATCTAATCGGAGCTATAGCTGCCAGCCTATAGCACAGCCACAGCAATGCAGGATCCACACCGCTTCTGCAACCTGCACCACAGCTCACAGCAATGCCAGATCCTTAACCCCCGGAGCAAGGCCAGGGATCAAACCTACAGCCTCATGGTTCCTAGTCAGATTCGTTTCCACTGCACCACAACAGGAACTCCAGCATTTATATTTTTAGGTGATATTTGTTTGTAGTATTGTATTGCTTTTGTCTGGTTTTGAAATCGGGTTACTATAAGGATACTTTTTTTGATGTGTACTAAATTTAAACTTTTTTCCCTCCCCAGAAAATGATCCACAGTCTATTTCTCATAAACTGTTCCGGTGACATATTTCTAGAGAAGCACTGGAAGAGTGTTGTGAGCCAGTCTGTCTGTGATTATTTCTTTGAAGCTCAAGAGAAAGCTGCTGATGTTGAAAATGTACCACCTGTTATTTCAACACCTCACCACTACCTCATTAGTATCTACCGGGATAAGCTCTTCTTTGTCTCTGTCATACAGACTGAAGTGCCACCTCTCTTTGTAATTGAGTTCCTACATCGAGTTGCCGACACTTTTCAGGTTGGTTATTCATCAACTCTTTTGAATTTAAATTATCCAAGTTTGTTGACGGTGGGACACGATTATATTCTTTAATTACCCAGCTTTTGATGCATAATCTCTCTGTCTCTACCTGTTCTTTTCACCTAAGCTTAAGCTCATAAACATAAACCGTTTTTATAGGGTATACAGTAGTATACATAGCTTCTCAGTTAATGTTTTAGAAGAACAATCTCATAGTCATGGAAACTGTATTTTTTTATGTATTATAAATTATGTCATCAGGAAATAATAGTGCCCACCACGTACGTTTCTCTGAATGGTCCCGTGTATTTTATTGGTTATGAAATCTTCCAGTGCTTAACATTTTATTTTTTTTCTTGTCTTGCTGAATATACCAATAATTTAAAACTCATCTGTGGGAGTTCCCTTCGTGGGTCAGTGGTTAACGAATCCAACTAGGAACCATGAGGTTGTGGGTTCGATCCCTGGCCTTGCTCAGTGGGTCACGATCCAGGGTTGCCATGAGCTGTGGTGTAGGTCGCAGACGTGGCTCGGATCTGGCGTTGCTGTGGCTGTGACATAGGCCAGCGGCTACAGCTCCAATTAGACCTCTAGCCTGGGAGCCTCCACATGCTGCGAGTGCGGCCCTAGAAAAGGCAAAAAGACAAAAAAAAAAAAAAATCCATGTTTCTTAGAGTACCTGATCAGAACAAATGAAGTTTATTGTTCACATTCTGTTTTATCATTTCAGTGTATTTTCTGACATAATACATAATAGGAATCCAATTCAATCAATCTAAAAATATTAAGGAGGAGTTCTTGCTGTGGTCAACAGGATCAGCGACATCTCTAGAGCACTGGAACACAGGTTCAGTCCCTGGCCCAGCACAGTGGATTAAGGATATGGTGTTGCTGCAGCTGCAGCATAGGTGACAGCTGTGGCTCACATCTGATCCCTGGTCTAGGAACTCGTTATGTTGTGGGGCAGCCAAAAAAAAAATAGTCATAATGAGGAAATCTTGAGGAATAGTATATAGAACTATAGAGGGTTTTTTCACCCTCTGTTTGCATATTTTCAACATCTTAAACAATGATTGTGGTACTTTAAGTTTACCCTTTAGAACACAAAAAAGTATTTAGCAAGGCTTTCTTCATGTCTTCTGTTGTGCAATATTATGTACCTTTTGTTAGGACTACTTTGGTGAGTGTTCGGAGGCTGCAATTAAGGATAATGTGGTCATAGTGTATGAGCTCTTGGAAGAAATGCTAGACAATGGATTTCCACTGGCTACTGAATCTAACATTTTGAAAGAATTGATTAAACCACCGACAATTCTACGTTCTGTTGTCAACTCTATTACAGGTAAAGTGAAACACACTCTAATAAGAACTGAGCAATTAAAACTTCATAAACATTCATTTTTGTTTATTTGATCTGGCAGATTCTTAAGGTAGTCCATTTTGGCCAGATTTGAAGTTAGTGGTAATGTTAAAATAGATGTATATTTCTTTTCATGAAAAGAGGCTTGATTTTAAATGATAAAGAACTTTTGTTTGTTACGCTTTTATTATCAGTTTTTCTACAAGACTACAACAATATTATTACTATTATTTAACACTAAATAGTAAGAATGATGAAATTATCCCAATTAATCATAAAGAAGCCAATACGGTGATGGCTGTTAACTAAATTTATTATGGTAATCATTTTGTAATATATACATATATCAAATCATTATGTTGTATACCTTAAAATAATAGTGTTATATGTCAATTATATCTCAATTAAGCTAGAAAAAAAATAGGAAGTTCCTTGGTGGCTTGGTGGGTTAAGGGTCTAGCATTGTCACTGCTGTGACTCAGGTTGCTGTTGTGTGGCAGGTTCAGTGCCTGGCCCAGGAACTTTCACATGCTGCAGGTGTAACCAAAAAAATAGAAAAAATAAAACTGTAATCCGTGAGGACAGAGGTTTGATCCCTGGCCTTGCTCAGTGGGTTAAGGATCCAGCATTGCCATAACCTGTGGTGTAGATTACAGATGTAGCTTGGATCTGGCGATTCTACCCCTAGCCTGGGAACTTCCATATGCTGCAGGTGCGGCTCTAAAAAGACAAAAATAAAATAAAATAAAATGTAGCCATTATATGAGGCTGCCTAGAAAAGCATTTAATCTATATATAAAGTAGCATTTTAATATTTAAAATAGCATTATTTTATAAGTGTACCAAGTCAATATGTTGTACACCTTAAACTTACTGCAACATTATGTGTCAATTATATCTCAGAAAAGCTGTAGAGAATATACAAATTTTAAAAATAGCATTATAAAACTGGCATTATGCTGGGTAACCAGTTACTAGAGGATAGACAATTTTAAGCCTGTACCACAAAGCACGTATTATCTCCTCCAAGTCTTTATACATAGAGCAGATGTATTAAAAAGTAGTCTATTTGTCTTCCTACATTATGGGCCTTGAACTTGTGTTACAAACTTCTAATTTTGGTTTAATTCTTGTGTATATCTAGATATTAGGTACATCCAGATGACAATATTCTTTTAAAAGTATCTAAGTCTTCTAAACTGATTTCTATGAAGTGGTATATGCCATTCCAGCTATTCTACTCACCATTATAAATCCCTTTTCAAATGCACTGACCTAAAAAATGTGGTGAGAGAAGCCTATAAGAAGTGATCATTCATTCCTTTTTTCATCCACTATGCAGGGCTGAGTGTCGGGAGAAATTTAAGGAAAGATAAGATAGATTGTCTGTGCTCCTAAAACTTGAACTTTGGATGGGAAACTAGAAAAATTGAAACATATAAATTAACAGTATAAGTTTTTGAAAAACAGTTCCATACTTTATAAACAATGTAGTGACACTGGAGGGTACACATGATATAATATTTAATGGAAAAAAAAAGCACAAAACCACAAAAAGTTACTCTTGATAATACATAAATACATGCAGAGAAAAGTTCTAAAATTTATAATATCTCGTGCTAAGGACCTACATATTATTTTATTTTTGCTTTATACTTTCTGATTTCTAAAATGAACATGTATTTTTATACTCGAGAGAAAAAAAGTTACTGAAATACAGAATTAAAAAATAACATGGGCGTTCCCATCATAGCTCAGTGGTAACAAACCCGACTAGTATCCATGAGAATGTGGGTTCAATCCCTTGCCTCTCTCAATGGGTTAAGGATCCGGTGTTGCCAAGAGCTGTGGTGTAGGTCACAGATGCAGCTCAGATTCCACATTGCTGTGACTGCAGTATAGCTATAATGACCCCTAGCCAGGGAACTTCCATATACTGCATGTGTGGCCATAAAAAGACAAAAAAAAATTAATAAAAATAACATGGATTATTAAGACAATACATTATAAAGATCAAGAGAATTGTTCATTGGATGAAGAAATCCCTTCTGAACTGTAGTGGGTAGCCCTAGGACAGGGTCCTTGAAAATCATTAGGATTTAGAAAAAGAGAGGGGAATAAGAGTATTCTTCTTTTTAGATGGAACAGTGTGAGAAAAACACAAATGAAAAATCCTGTATTTTATTAACTCATTTAGCAGAGGCAGAGCTGTTTTTCAGTTGTGTAGTGAGATAAAAAGTTCAGTGCAGGAAGTCCTTGAATGCTAGGCTAAATATTTATCTTTTATCATAAAGCCAAGGAGAAAAATTTAACTTTTTTTCTTTTTAGGGCTGCACCCATGGCATATGGAAGTTCCCAGGCTAGGGGTTGAATCAGAGCTGTAGCTGCCAGCATACACCACAGCCATAGCAACATGGGATCCAAGCCACGTCGGCAACCTGCAGCACAGTTCACGGAAACGCTGGATCCTTAACCCACTGAGCGAGGCCAGGGATTGAGCACACGTCCTCATGAATACTAGTCGAGTTCATTACCGCTGAACCACAACAAATGTGGGAACTCCCCACATTTAAAATTTTTGAAATGGAAGATTAAAGCAGTGTTTTTAGAAAATTCTGGAAGGCAGCAGGTTGGCAGCAGAAACGCCAACCATAACTACATCACAAAATTGTATATGTAGTTTGACTGCAACTGTAGTCAAACATGGGTTTAAACTGCACAAGCCCCACTTAAATGCAGATTTTTTTTTTTCAATAAATATATAGTACTGTGTAGTCTGCAGTTGGTTGAATTCATGGATGCAAAACCACATATACAGAAGGCCAGCTGTGAAATTATACATGGATTTTCAACTGCACAGGGTCAACACCCCTAAACCCAACATTGTTCAAGGGTTAAGTGTATATTTTTGTGAAATCAGAAAACAAAAGCAAAATTATTAAAACAAAAAATAATAAATGTAGCCTGTTATGAAATGTTTAAAGAAATATACCAAAATGTTATTTTTGTAATAGGATGTATTTTGGTAATGAGAAAGATAGATTTTTTTTAGCTACTTTTCTGAGCTTTTCACATGCTGTTGTTGTTAAGTATGTACTTCTTTTGAATTGGAATTTTAAATTAAACAGAATGTTAAATATGTCCCAGCTCAAGAGTATATGTTTTGGATAACTGTATTTATTTTTGGACATATGTCAATTTACTAGGAAATTAGCCAGATTTTGAACATTAGCCATATTGCATATGGTTGTGCCATATGTGTGTGCTGACCTTAAAATGGGAAAAGGCCAGAGTATGTTTTTTCATCTAGTTACTCCACTGAGGCCTGCTTGGCAGCATCTCATGTATAATTTAAGCTGAATACCACACAGCCTAGTTATCACTTTGTATTCTCAGTGGAGACATTTTATCAGCAGAGGGTTTTGAAACAACCAGCCTCTTTTTTCATCAGTAACATCAGGATGAGATTCTCTTGTTGAGCCACAAGAATTAGGTTAGGTCACTGTTAACACACAGGAAGCAAAAGATAAATAAATGAATTTAACCTCGTTTGGCAGATAGACACAGGACCATATGGCTTATTTCTGTCTTCTAGAAATGTGATCACATTGGTATGGATATATCTCTAACAATAACAGAAACTATCCACAATTTCAGTGGAGAAAAACCCAAACATTAAAGAAGCAGCTAAAGTGGTGGAATTTTTTTTCTTGTTCATAGCTTCTCTGATGACCATTTTATGTATTAGCTTTGCTTTCTTTTTCTGGTTTCTAGGCAGTAGTAATGTTGGGGACACACTCCCCACTGGGCAGCTGTCCAACATACCATGGCGCCGGGCAGGGGTAAAGTACACAAACAATGAAGCCTATTTTGATGTCGTAGAAGAAATAGATGCAATTATAGATAAATCAGGTAATTGTGTGCATATTGTCTTATTAGGGAAAAAACAATTCAGCCACCATAAGCTGAATAGAAAATTGAAATCCCTTGGCGTGTGATTTCAGCAGAAAGGCCTTCTTTCTCTAATCATTTAAAAATCTGTTTAGTTTGCACAGAGATTACATATAATTTTCATAACCACTAGTTGAGAAACGCCAAACATTTGTAAATCAGATCTCATGCTGCCTTACTTTAAGCCAGTTATTACCCTAAATACATTTCTTTCTTGCCATTTATTTAGTCTAATATTTATTATATACATATTATGCACCATATCTTTCGCAACCACTTTATGTGCAGTCCCTCTGTATACTAAAGACCCCAAGCTAAACAACAGTACTCTATTAGAATTGTAACATTTTATTAAAAACATCTTATCCTACCCTTTGATTTTATATATAAGGAAGTTGAAGCTTTGAAGAGTTAAGTAATCTCTGTTCCAGGACACACAGCTAGTTGGTGTGTGAATTATAGACACTATCTCTTATGAATTATAGACACTATCTCTTCAGTGAGTGCCCTATTTATTACAAAATTCCATTGTATGGAGTAATAGCTATATTATTAAACAATAATGGTCCCTGCTTCTTGAAAGTTAATAGGTAGCTTAGTCTGTTTCATTAGAAACTTGGTTAGTTTTTAGGAGTTCCCATCGTGGCACGGCAGAAACAAATCCAACTAAGAACCGTGAGGTTGTGGGTTTGATCCCTGGCCTCTCTCAGTGGGTTAAAGGTCTGGCATTGCCATGAGCTGTGGTGTAAGTCACAGATGCAGCTCGGATCTGACATTGCTGTGGCTGTGGTGTAGGCTAGCAGCTGTACCTCTGATTAGACCCCTAGCCTGGGAACTTTCATATGCCTCGGGTGTGGCCCTAAAAAGCAAAAAAGAAAAGAAAAGGAAAAAAAAAACTTGGTTAATTTTTAAATTTTATTACAAATATTTTAACTTTGGAGTTCCTACTGTGATGCCGCTGGATCGATGGTATCTAGAGAGTGCTGGGACAGTGGATTGGGGATCTGGCGTTGCTGTAGCTGTGGTTTAGATCTGATCCCTGGCCTGGGAACTCCATATACTGTGGGGTGGCCAAAAAGGAAAAAGAAATTTTAACCTTAAAAATGAATATATTTTAACTTTAAGAACACTAATTGTAAAAAATAGATGCACTCCAGTGTTCATAGCAGCATTATTTACAGGTAGCAAGATATGGATACAACCTAAGTATCTATCAACAGATAAATAGATAAAGAAATACTACTCAGCCATAAAAAATGAATGAAATTTTGCCTTTTGTAGCAACATGAATGGACTTGGAGGGTATTATGCTAGGTGAAATAAGCCCAATAGAGGAAAAATGCAATATGATATCACTTAAACATGTAGAATCTAAAAAAATTACAGCAAACTAATGAATATAGCAAAAAAGAATCAGACTCGCAGATATAGAGAACACATTAATGGTTACCAGTGGGAAGGTGGGAGGGGCAATATAGAGGTTGGAGAATGGGAGGTACAAACTATTGGCTGTGAGATAGGCTCAAAGATGTCCTGTGCAACATGGGGAATATAGCCAGTGTTCTGTGATAACTATAAATGGAAAGTAACTTCTTCAAATTGTGTAAGTCAAAAGGTTTTTTAAATTGTAAAGATAAAATCCAGCAGTCTTACAAGGTTGACTATAAATATAGGGACAGGTTTGATTTTCCTTAGAATTATCATATTCCAGCCAGAGCTAGGTACAGGCTGTGGCACTTAGTGAAGAAACTGTCTAGACTGGTATTTTGGCTCCTCTGTCCACTAACCTTTTAACAGATGTGCAAAGCTTCAGTATGTCTAACATCCAAGAGATCTCCATTCCTTCAAATATAGTGATAGCTCTAGTAAAGATGCAGATTCCAGTGATGTTATCGCCTTTGTTTCTTTCTTCAGGATCTACAGTCTTTGCAGAAATTCAAGGGGTCATTGATGCTTGCATTAAGCTATCTGGAATGCCTGACCTTTCCCTTTCTTTCATGGTATGTTTTGTTCTCCTGTTTTGTAGCTCTTTACATGCCAAATACATATAAAGTACAAAATGAAATGATAGACCTGTTTATGTTTTAGACTGCAAAGGATTATCTCAGATATATTCCTAGCACAGCTTCTAAGACAGCAGCTTAAATGATGAGCGTTGCCTTTATGGAAAGGTTGAGAAGAGATCTGCCTCTGAGTAGACTAGAAGCAGCTTAAATGGCTGGCTGCTTCTATAAATCTGCAGTGTCACTTTTACTGAATTATTGTTTGCTTTGTTGACATGAAAGGGCATTAATCCTTTGCATCATTTTAGATTCATCATGAAAACACCACTGAGAACAATCAGGAGAACTGAGCTCTGATACTATGTCTGCTTCTAACTTGTCCTGAATTTGAGTTCCTTGAACCTCAGTTTTTTCATCCAAAAAATGGAAATGATACCACTCAAATTTTCTACCTCACTGAGTTATTGAAATTCAAACAAAATAATGTATATAAAATATTTGCAAAATTTAAAGCATTGTGAAACTATATGATTGTGTTGATGTGGTCATAATAACAAACTCTTACATGACTGCTTTAGCTTGAGGGACCATATTAATTTCTCATATGACTAGAGTTACTATATTCTTTATACTTTATGAATATGGTTGTCTTCTGTTTTCCTTGGCAGAACCCAAGGCTTCTAGATGACGTCAGCTTCCACCCCTGTATCAGGTTCAAGCGTTGGGAATCTGAAAGAGTGTTGTCATTTATTCCTCCAGATGGAAACTTCCGACTCATATCATACCGTGTCAGCTCACAAAAGTATGTTGATCCATGAACCAGAAGCTGCCCATATGTCAGTGTGCTAGGTAGAACTCACTTTTCCCTGTTTCGTTCTGACAGTTGGGTACTAGAATTCATCCTTGCTCCCTTTAGTTGTTGCTCACCAGGAGACCCAGGAAGAACAGGTGAAAATAAGTGCCTAAAATAATCAGTATACCCAAGAGTATAGAATAGTAGTAAATTAGACACCTGAGAGCAAGCATTTTGGTCCGTTCAGAACCTGCGCAAAACCATGGACCCTTGCCATAATTTTACTGTGGTCTGCGGACATTGTAGCTGATAAAAGGAGACAGACCTGCCTGTAGCTCCCTCACCTAAGTGGCTTGAAGTTAACTCTTCTCTGTACTCAAGTTTCAAGTGATTGATTTAACATTGTGGGTTGTAGATGGTTTATCACTGGAAAATATCAGAAAGTATTTTGAGTAGCATCAGAATAGGACTTAAGAGCGGAGGAATTGTTCCTTGACCCTTACCACACAGAAACTGATTTATTTAGTTTGTAAAATTTTATATTTCTATAAGAAATAGAAGAAATGAGATCTTGACGTTCCCATCATGGCTCAATGGTAACGAACCCACTGTGAGGACACAGGTTCAGTCCCTGGCCTTGCTAAGTAGGTTAAGGGTCCGGCATTGCCGTGAGTTGTGGTGTAGGTCACAGATGCCGTTCAGATCCTGTGTTGCTGTGGCTGTGGTGTAAGCTGGCAACTATACCTCTGATTCAACCCCTAGCCTGGAAACTTCCTTATGCCACACTGGTACGGCCCTAAAAAAGACAAAAAAAAAAAAAGAAAGATCTTAATTCATTTCTTAAACTAGGTTTATTTCCCCTAATTGTTTATACTGTAATTAAGCTTTAGATTTCTATCTTAATTTGTATACTTAATTCTCAGAAATTATAGAATTCCTAGCACAGTGGTACCAGAACACAGTGCTATATATCCGACCTGCCCTGGTACAGATAATACTGAATCTGCAGTTCTTGGGGTATAGGATACTCTGGACTGAGGTTTTCAGGCCTTTTCTAGAACTCACACTTTTAATTGTATGTGTTTGTGGTTGTGTGTTTCTTTCTCTTTTTAGTCTAGTGGCAATACCAGTATATGTGAAACATAGCATCAGTTTTAAGGAGAACAGTTCTTGTGGCAGATTTGATATTACAATTGGACCAAAGCAGAATATGGGGAAAACTATTGAAGGAATCACAGTGACAGTTCACATGCCAAAAGTTGTGTTGAATATGAACCTGACACCAACACAAGGCAGCTACACATTTGATCCAGTTACCAAGGTACAGCCACCTCAAATCAAGAGTGAGCAAGTGTTTCTGCAATCTTTATTTTGTGATTTGTGGATGTGTCGGGGGGTGGAGGCACAGGGAAGAGTTTAATGTGTTAGTTAAAATTAAAGTTCCTAACACAACCTAGAATGCATACTGTGCTGTGCTCCTGCCACTGGCTGCAAAAGGAATCCTGCATCTGCTGCTGAGTAAATGAACAGAAAAGTGAGACTCATTCAGTCTTCCTTCAAAGTCTGCCTTTACTTATCCATTAATAATCCAGATTCACTCACTCTTTAATGAGGAAGAAGATGTAAAAACTTTCTGAAAAGACAAAAGTATTATGTGGATATAAGAGGATGTTATAGTAATTGTTCAGTGTTCTATAGATCATTAAGACCTTTCTCTTATTTAAAAGCATTGTTTCATACTCTTCCACAGGGCATGTTCGTTAGGAAAGCTGCCTTCTCACCCTACATATATTTGCCTCTAGAAGAGAAACTTTATAAAAGATGATTTTTCTCTCTGCTTACTGCTTGGAAGAAAATATGATTCTTTTCCACAACAGAGTCATTGAGCTGCCTGGCAAATGAAAAGGCGTATTTTTTTAAATAAAACTGTAGAATGTTAAAGATTGTCTAATCTAGTCTTAAGGATTTGAAGAATCTCCCCAGAGACCACACAGGGCTGAGAAATAAAGGGGGGGGGGGGGCTCCAGACCCCTGGCCCTTCATCCAAGCGTCAACCATGACAGCTTCACTTTCTCATCTGTTACTGAGCTTCCCACTGAAGATTTCACTTGAATAAAGGGTTTCATCACTAAAAGTTTAAAAACATCAATTAGGCTCATCTTCTCATTTTACGGAAAAATAAACTAACTTAGGCCCAGAGAGAAGTAGTAAAGGTGATATAGTGGAAAGAACATTTGATACCAAATAGCCTTAGGTTCAAATCCCAACCTTGCCTCTAACTAGCTATGTGACCTTGAACAAGTCATTTGACCTCAGGGCCTTAGTTTCCTCATTTGTAAAAAGAAGACAAATTTACAACACAGATTTCTCTAAGATGTGCTGCGTGAATAGTGCTAAGCACAGTGCTGTATCCAAAAGATTCTCAACAAGCAGTGGTTCTCTACCCTCACTCTCCATTCAAAGTCACAGAACTAGTTAATGATACAATCCAGTGGACATCCCAGGTCTCTTTGTTTCCAAAACACTGCTTTATTTTGTGCAGAAGTTTATGGTGTCTCTGAACCTTGTCTTTGAACATTTGTCTTTAATAAATAGTGTTTTGGGTTTTTATGTCTTTTTAAGGTACTAACATGGGATGTGGGAAAAATTACTCCACAAAAGCTCCCAAGTCTTAAAGGACTCGTAAATTTACAGTCTGGGGCACCCAAGCCAGAAGAGAATCCAAGCCTCAACATACAGTTCAGGATCCAGCAGCTTGCTATTTCAGGTAAGGAGAAGTTTGACTTATGTTTAAGGATAATTGAGTTTTGCTGAGGTTAACTATTAGGAGCTTAGAAGGGTAACTGGCATACCCTCTGTACAAAGAGCAACAGCTCTAGTATGCCTTTCATTCTGCTGCTGGGTGGTTTGGAGAGCACCTTATTTCACACAGCTTCCCTTCACCCCTACCCTCATCGAGCACAAAGGAAGGAATCACTCATTCTCACAGAAAGTAGAATTATCCTTAAAAAGACATTCCTGCATTGGAATCTGAACTAAAACCGTACCCCCATAGTGTCGTAAACTATGAATGGTAGAAGAAGCATTGCTTCCAAATGGTAGAAGGGGAGTTCTCGTTGTGGCTCAACCGTAGTGAACTAGTATCGTTGAGGATGGGGGTTTGATCCCTGGCCTTACTTGGTGGGTTAAATATCCGGCATTGCCATGAACTGTGGTATAGGTCACAGACATGGCTCAGATCCTGCATTGCTGTGGCTGTGGTGTAGGCCGGTAGCTGCAGCTATGATTTGATCCCTAGCCTGGGAACCGCCATATGCTGCACATGTGGCCCTAAAAAGCAACAACAAATGGTAGAAAGGATTCTAGTTAATGCAAGATTTACTTTGTAGTAAACTGTTTGCTAAGCAGATATTGTATTGGTTTGTGTGAGCAGGATAATAATTTATTCCTTTCCTTACCTATTCTTTTGACACAGGCTTAAAAGTAAACCGTTTGGACATGTATGGGGAGAAATATAAGCCATTTAAAGGAGTCAAATATGTCACGAAAGCTGGGAAGTTCCAAGTGAGGACATGAGAACAGGCCAAAATTCCTCAAGATGTGTTTGTTTTCCAAGTGTCATTACAGTTTATTACTATTAGGTACCAATTGGGTGGGAATACATATTCTAGTTAAAACATATGTGTCAAGCCACACATCACCAATAACAAAGTTGCTCAGTAATCAATGTAGGGTTCTTAAGGAGCATTAAGCTAAGGAATGACTTAGCTTATTTGTATCTTCTCACTTAAGGAAAATTTTGGAGGCAAATTCCTCCATAGGGAGGCACGTTTTAACAGTAAAGGCAAGTCTACAAGTGATAACCTCTCTCCTAAAACAAATGAACTGGTCTCAGCCAGCAAGAGCTGTCTTAGTCTGTAATGTGATATATCAAGTGCAGCTAAATGTCTCCCTTGATCTTAGCCATCCCAAATCAGCATCTGTCCCAACAAAGGAAATATTTCCCCCCACCCCAAGAAGTTTACAAAAAACTGCCTCTTTGAGTGTTTGCCTTATTCAGCTTTTCACTTGTGCCATTAAGCAAGCACTGTAGCAAATGCCACTCCACATGGCCCTGGCAGGGAACACTGCTGCTCCATACTCCATTCTCACTGTACTTGGTATTGTATTTTTTATAAATAAGATTTTTTATTAAAGCTCAGATTTTGATTTACAGGGACCTTGCTGCAGTAAGTTCCATCTCAGTTTTGTGCCACTTGGTTCAGCTGTTAGCATAGTGAAGATCATTTGTATCAAAGGGGCAAATGCTTTAAGGGAATAAAAGGGAACACTTCTTTTGCTTTTAGGAACTTAGTGCAAGCACAGGCATTTGGGATTTTAAACAAATTAATGTAGTAAAAGAGAAACAGAAGTGAGCCTTTGCCATCTTCATGTTTTATAAAGCTTATCCAGTAACATTTAAACTAGTTAGCCTCGAGGCCTCCTGTCCTGTTCAGCTAAAGGAAGAAAATGTGCCTGCCTATTATCAGTTGTTTTTTTTTTTTAATCCTTTATCCTTTTGTTGTTCTGTTGTTTGCCTACATTCCATGTCTTCAGGGCAACTCCCTTTTCATATTGTGAGCTTCCCCAAACTATAGTTAGTAGATGCCTTCCTGAATCTATTGTAATTTTCACTCTAGTACTTTAATGTCTACTGCACTGACAAGAGTACGTGTATATACATTGTAATAAGGTGGAAACAAAATCTTCCTTAACATTGATAAACCTGCTTTGATCCTCATGGTTAGCAAGTCAGTCTAGGATTGTATCATTTCATTTACCTTGATTGACTTAGAAGTCCTTACCCAGTTATTTTGTTTCATTAGACCTGAAGAATGGAGAAAAGATACAAGTGTTTTTTCTTATGCTATTAGTTTTCTTCTTATAACTCCATTCTTTTCTTTCTTCTAACTCCCTTCCTACACTCATCCCGTTCTGCTGCCACGGCTAGTGGTTGGTGCTATACAGGGAGCATTCTTACCTTTGCCTGCCTAGCGCACACAGCCCACCTTTCAGCTAATAGGAGAGATCACTTTTTACAGCTTTGCCATTTCTAGAGTAACCAATATTAGCTTGGCAACTAATATCAAGATGTTGCCAAATATTTATTCCCTTTGCCTGTAAGATTGGTTACCTGGTTCAGTTAGTTTTCATTTTTAATGTCTTCTTCGGAGTTCATACCTGAAAAGAACAATCAATACATTTGCTTTTCTTTCTGCAGAATCCCGTATTCAACCATACATATACGTATGGACCGTCTAATTTTCTTTCTGTGCATTCTTCTCATGTGCAAGCAGACTGTATGCCAAGAGTACCTTGCCTCTAGCAGTTTCTGCTAAAACTTCCAAGTAGACTGTTTCCTTTTACAATTAAATTATTGTATTTATTAATTTGATTGAATCCGATAAGTCCTTTCTCTAGTCCCAGCCATACTGTCAATAAAAAAGTTGAAAGCAACAAGTTGATTTTTTAGCTTGACTGTTAATTGAGCATTCTCAGATGGGCACACCTCAGTGTTAGCAACAGGCTGAACATGATCACATATTTCCAATCATCACACAAGGTGTGAGGGTTGCTGCACAGCACTTCCAAATGCTGCTCTCTTAACTTCATTATGTGAACAGCCCCGTATACTTTCTCTAAGCATCACCTTCTGGCGACAGACTTAACAAAAAGTGTTCAAAGCTCCTCTCCTTACCACCACCTATTAATTAATAACAAAAATCCATGAGTACTTCATAGTATTGAAATATTTTTTCAAGCATAGAATTCCACATAATCCCAGAATAGCCCCATTTTCTAAATTCTTAAAGGAGTATAATCCAAGAGCTCATTTTCTGCATAAAGGATTTGCCATCATTTTATTCAAAGGAAATTCATGTGATGGGTTTATTCCTTAAGAGATGCTACAGAAGAATCCTTGGAAGATACGGGTACTGTTGTCCTTAGAATCATCTGACTTCTCAAAACAAACCATAATGCAGCACAAAGGCAGAACCAGTGAATGTGTGGTTAAGTTGCAAGAAGAAGACCATGAGTACTATTTTCAAATATTGCCGAGCTAATTCAATAGCCTTGGACATCTCCCTTTAACTCAAAGAGCTGTAATCTGCCTCCTTAGCAACTGTTCCAAGTTAGAGCAGTTATAAATGGAGTCAGCAGTACTGTCACACTTTAGTGATACTTACCCCTTTTACATCTAGAAACTGAGGCAAAAACAGTGATGACCCAAGCTCTACATCGTGTCTGTTCCTACTCTTAAGAGCTTCCTCAAGCAAGAGGAACATATCCCCAAAAAGGCAAGCTTTGCCTCCTAGTTCTGGTAGATCCCTGACAACCCTCTGTGGGCTTTGGAATATGAAATATAGGCCTGTGACATTCCTACACACGTAACAGCTTTAGCTTCTTAGGGTATAGTGAAGCCCTCCAGGTATAGCTGGAATCTTCTAAGAAAGACTGCTTCAACCAGGTGATGATCCATATCATCTGGCTGCTTTCCTCTGACTATTAACCTTTGTCACTTCTGTTCTTTTTCGTGGGTAATCCTCAAAAGTTGTCCTTTATTACACAGATCTTTGTTAAGTAAATATATCGCTGCTGGTTTCTACTTCCTCTAGTACAATATGTGGATTGAATAAAATCCTTTAGTTTTCAAACCTTGAGGATTAGTTTCACTGGCTATTCTTCAAAACCAAGGAGAAACCTAATCTAAAGGTTGTTGTTAAAAATAACATACCCACGGAGTTCCCATTGTGGCGTGGCAGAAATGAATCCTACTAGGAACCATGAGGTTGTGGGTTCAATCCCAGGCCTTGCTCAGTGGATTACGTATCTGGCGTTACCGTGAGCCGTGGTGTAGGTTTGGGAACCTCCAAATGCTGCGGGTGTGGTCTCAAAAAAGCAAAAAAAAATTAAAAATAATATACCCATTATTTAAAGCGTTATTTATACAAATGTACTTTATTGTTTTAAACAGAACAAAAGAAGAGGCAGAAAATATTTGCGTATAACAAATCCAAGCTTATAAATGTAGTTTTTTAGTGGTGATGTCTCTAATCAGCATTCAGGGATTTTTTTTTTCTTTTTAATTTGCTTCACTGTGTCTTGAGCACTATATTAGAGAAAAGCACATTGGCATAAAGTGTAAGCCAGTGTCTCAAAACACTGAAAGAACTTGGAGAGCAAACTTGATTTTTCTTATTTCCTCTAAGTAATCTTTAGTAAAACAAAAGGTGATCTTTGGCATAGATTCATACTTTAAAGGCATTAATATTGCATTTATATCAGGTAAGCAATTATACAAAGATGCTGAGGGCCTTGAAAATAGTCATCAGTTAAAAGGAAATAGAGGAAGCCTGAGTGTACAGTACCAACTTAAGACAAGTTTACACATTCGATGTTAGGATCTAACACACACTGGAAGTAGGAAGGAAGGACATTCAGGCAAGAATTCTTACTCCTTTACTCATCCAGTTCTGGCTTTGGGAAGAAATAGTTTCATGTGCTGGGGAATGCTTCGACAGCAGTGATAAGTGCAGGAAAGGAAAACTGCCTTCTCTCTCACTTTGCTAATAGGAAACATTATGGTGATAACTAAATATTATACCTATTAGTCTCTTGAACATCTGTACTTGGGAGGGGAGGAGGCACAGGGCTTGGTCATTGTTGGCTGAGAGAGGGAGGAATTACTGGGGACTACTTCCCATTGATTTATCCCCAGCAGTACCAGAATCCCAGTCTGCAGGTAACCACCTCCCTTAGGAATTGTCCTTCAAACAGGATTGCCTTTCCATTAAACACTCCTGGAGGGCAAGCACCAATTCTTAGGACTAAATTTCAGAAGGATAAAAAGGATCTTTCAAAATTATAGAATAAACACCTATCTTTAAAATCTCATTTAGGAAGGATCTGAGGGAAGAATACAAAAGCCAGGACAGGAGACATGATTTGGTTAAAAATTAAATGCAGCATTTCAGCTCAGAAAGTACAGTAAGAGCTAAGAATGAATGATAAGGCCTCAGCACAGCCTCTGCAGGCAGTGACAAAGCGTGGAGTGCCTGGGAGTGTCCCTGCTGGGAGGATGGGCAGGGCCACGCCCCGGCTACTCTGCCTCTCCAGTGGCAGAGAGCACCAGGACACACAGTGTGCTCTTGGGATGGCTGCCTGGGCAGGCCGAGGCAGGATATGGGACGGAAAGTCTCCCTAGCACGGACACTGCTCCGGGGCGAGGTAAAGACAAAAATCACACGATTCTGTGATTTTCCTCCTGACAAAGTGAAATTTGGTTTTGTATTGTGGGAAACTGGAAGGATTAAACTGGGGAAGGGCAGGAAGTGAATCCAGGCCCTGTATGCCGGGGCTACCCAGAAGCCACCTTTCCCTACAGCAGCGAAGCTCACTCCTGAAAAGGACCCAGGTAGCACAGCCAGGGAAAGCAGGCAGAGTCAGCAGCAACATGGAAAGCCCGAGACAAATTTTGGAGGCACAGTGATTTCCTTCTTAATTGACATGCCTGGGCCCTGGGTCTTCGGAGCCTGGTGGCGAGAACTAGGGTGGAGCAGAAAGGGAACAAGAGCAGAGCAGGGTGTCTGGCTAGTGTTCACTCTTGGATTCTGAGCTTATGTGAAGTCCATGGGCTGGAAACCCAGTCTGCCTACTGGGATAGTGTGCACGAGTAAAACCGTGTTTGCGAATACAGGCTTTATACGCATCAGACACATTTCAAAGTATCCATGACAAGAGTATAAATGCTTCCTAATATGAAGAGGCCCCATTCCTTTCTGTTAGGTCAGGCCAGGATGTGGCTTTCAACCCCCCCAGCAATCCTGGGCGGTTCCTGGGACTCAGACCATTTTCATTCTGTTTAGCAGGGGTTTCTATGTTAGGCAGGTTCAACCAGGTGTCTACTGGTACCAGGGAGTCTTTCTAACCCAGCGCAGTGTAAATCCAGCATCCGTTCTAATTTTGATTGAAGCTGCTTCTGCTTCTCGAACAGTCTCCTTTACAGACTGCATCAGGTTCTGGGCATTGTGAACCAGCATCTCTGTGGCCTGCAAGGAAAGAGGAGCTCTCCGTTACTCAAAGTCCCTGACGGAGCCCTGCCTCTAAAGCAGGCTTAAGCCAGGAATGGACTGCAGTTTATCCTGCATTTCCTTGGTATCCCTCGTATGTGTCGCATCACTGGTGTTTAATACCTGGATCAGCAAAAAGAACCCAAAACTAGACCACCACTGATTGTACACTGTGCCCTCAGATGGCCTCTAGTGTACTCTTCTTTCCTGGTGTTCAGACAAGCTCCTGCCTTGGGCTCCTGCAGTTCCCTCTGCCTGGAGCGCTCTTCCCTCGGGTATCCGAGGGCTCACCTCTCACTTCCTTCAGATCTTTGCCCAGCTCACCTTTCTCTAAATCACAAACCACCTTCCCAACTCCCAGTAGGCCTCATCGTCCAATTCTTTGCTCATTTTTCTCCACAGAACTCACCGTCACTAACTGATGTATTATTTTACCTAGGTTGTTTATCTGATGTTTTATCCAATTTTATATAAAATTCAAATTTCAAGAGGATAGAGATTTTTGTCGGTTTTGTTTCTGCTGCACCCCAGTGTTAGAGGTATTTCATAAACATTTAATGAATGAATGAAAAAATAACCGGAGCTCCCATCATGGCTCGGTGGTTAACAAGCCTGACTAGTATCCATGAGGATGTGGGTTCGATCCCTGGCCTCACTCAGTGGGTTAAGGATCCAGCATTGCCATGAGCTGTAGTGTAGGTCGCAGATGCGATTCAGATCTGGCATTGCTGTGGCTGTGGTGTGGGCTGGCAGCTACAGCTCTGATTTGACCCCTAGCCTGGGAACTTCCATATGCCATGGATGCGGTCCTAAAAAGACAAAAAAAAGGGAAAAAAAGAAAAGGTAATCTAATAAACCAAACACCTTATATATAAGTCTATGAAAATCTAAATAAGAGAATCTTCTAAACAAAAAATACAGGACTGGGATCACACTAGTACTCCACCATAGAAACTCAAGGAATTTATCAAGCCACTAACCCAGTAATTCCTTTCTTTTTTCCTTTGTTTTTAAGTTCTTAAATATTTTTGAGCTACAGACCCTTTGAGACACAACAATGCACTAGAATTCCTGATCAGTTTATCTTTTCGCTTGACCAACAAATAGGCTGAAGCCCAGAGAGATCTGGACTTGCCAACCAAACTCACACAGTTGTCAGCATGAGAACTCTAAACTTCTGACTTGAAGTCCTGTGTTTCTTCCTTTCTGCTACACTGTTGGTTTCTACCTGTTTTTATTGGAATGTTTAATGGAACACAGTAGATCCTCCCAAGATACATTTTTGTTGATTAATTGGTTCAATGATAAGGTCAGAAACTCTTAAGTCCTATCCTTCCTTCCCTGTTTTTTCTACTTCCTTTCTTTGGGGCAGAAGAGATCACACGGCAGGAAACAGCCTAGTGCCCAAACCTTGTATAAAACACATGGAAGTAAAAACTGGAGATCCAGTTCCCAAGGTTTGGGAGAAGAGAGGGTTAAGGTGAGAGCTGTTGAATTAAAACATGGTAGTTAAGGCAACACTACTGGCACCAAAAAAAGTAGCCTCCTTGTCTCCTCTGAAGTGCCCCTAATCCTGACTCCTGGCCTCGAACTGTGACGTCTCCAAAAAGAGGGACTGTGTCTACTTTGTTAACTCCTCTACATAGTAAATAAGACAGTACCACATACATATCTCATGTATGATGAGCCTTGTCTGGGCAGTTCAACAAAAGAAGCGCTACCTAACATAAGAAGAAACTGGAGGTCTAGCTCACAGCAGGGCCTACTAGAGGGGAGATAACAAGAGGAAGAGGTGCTCAAATGAGGGCTTTTGAGCCACATTTCCAGGAGGCAGGGAGGAGAGGTCCAAGAAGTAATTGCCAAGATATATATAAGAAACATCACTTAAGCAAACACTCCCACAATCTTTATTTCAATCTCTTGTCAAAGAAACCAAAAAAGAAGCACCTCCTTTGAGATGTCATTTCAGCCTCTGCACCGGCCAGACCACCTGATGTCCCTGAAAAGCCTACACCATTCATCCTCCCTGAGTACTTATCACCCAGAGAGCAAAGAAGCAGAAATTCTCTCCAGCCAAAAAGATGCAGTGGGCAGGACTGAACAGGTATTGGAGGCCTTGAGAGAGACAAACCTCCTCCATGGAGGAAGGGGACTGAGGAGAATTGTAACTACTGCCAGTTCACTTAACCTCCTAACACCCCAGGTTCTCATCTGTAAAATGACCAAAATTGCACAAGAGCTTTTTTACTTCCCCTTCCAAATTTCTGATGCCTTTCTCCAGCACAGATGCCCTTCAGAAAGAGTTAAAGACCATCCCACATACTGAAAACTCATTTCACAGGTAAAATTTCCTCAAGGCAGAATTAAATTGCTAAAATGTGGCACAGAAGCTGCTGGTGAGAAACCATTAGCAGCAGGCACGTACCTGCTCAGACTCCTCGTCACTGATGTTGGTCCGGCCCAGCATGGTGGCCTTCACCGTGGACAGGATTTTAAGCTGGGTGCTTATGGTTGGGATTCGCTCGCACACCTAAAAAAGAATTTAATTTAGCATGCTTCTGTGTTTTTCTTGCCCACAAGCTCCTCGTGGGCAAGACCTTATCCATCTCTGTATTCCTAGTAGCCGGCTTGCAGAAGGTATTCAATAAATCAGGAGCAGGATTCCACTTGTTTTCCCCCTAGCATCGGTACAGTCCCTTTGTCCAGAAATGGAAGCGTTATAATTCTTTCATTTGATTCAGAAATAAACTTTCCTGAATCTGTCCTTCCCACATGCACATGTATCTCCCTTTTCTGCTGTTTCTTCCCATTCTGAAGTGCCGCCTCCTCTGTGCTCACCCAGTTCTCTCTCTCCTGCTTTTTTCTCCCTCCCCCAAGCCCCACTTTTCCCAAGTACCTGTAAGAGGTTGGTTCTAATCCGCTTATCTGTGCACTGCTTGGCAACCTCCTTGGCCAACCGAGTCACCTCATCTGAGGCCTTGGCGATGTCCTTGGCACACTGAATCAGTGCCCGCTTGGTACCACTGCCCCCTCTGACCAGCCGAGACATCTCGGCCATCAGCAGAGCCATGCGCTTGGCTGCTGCAATGATGTCATTGCCCTAAAGAGAAGCAAGGTACAGTGTGAGCTCAGCCCACACTCTGGCCAAGTTAAGGAAGGAAGTAGAAGCACAGAGATGAGAGGGAGGGAGCCTGCCGCTCTAGCAGCCCTCGGGAAGATGAGAAGAAGACAGACATACGGAGTGGAGAGCATAGAGGAAACAAAGAAGAGTGAGTGAGGGCACACGCCCCAGCACTGAGAGAGAGAGAGAGAGAGAGAGAGAGAGAGAGAGAGAGAGACCACCCGACCGGAAAAAGGAAGACTTGGATATTAATCTCAAAGTATAACATGTGCGCATCGGGCACAGCACTGAACAAGCACTTCAGCATCTCCAGGTTAATGATGTCAATAAAATGGGGATGGGCCCAAGAAGTTGGTTAAACAGGCATTTTCCTTTCCGTGGGGGGAAAGCAATAGAGCTGGCCTGAAGGGAAAAATACAGATGAGCCTTTCCAGATGCTGAAATCATCTTTATCCTATACTTGTTACAAATAGCAGCCAAGGACTGCCACTGCTAGACTAGAATTTAAACCAAGTAACTATTATTAGCTTTGGTGGAAAAAAACATATTTTCTGATCCAGGCTATTCCTGCCTTCCATCTATGCTTCTTTATGTCCTCTCAGCCTAATAAAGGAACATGTTATTTTACTTCTTCACATTTAAAAGAGCCAAGAAGCAATTCTTCGGTGCCCTCAGTTAAATGCCTTCAATTAAAGAAACTCAGCCGAGAGTACTGGGGAAATAAAAATCATGAGTAACGCTGTAAATGGAACTCCCTCACTTCAACTAATAGCGGTTTATCTTAGATTTAGCACTCTGGTTCATTAAAATCCTCACGGGCCATAAGAAAGTAAGGTACAAGTAATTTATGCCTTCAAAATGCCCATCTTTTGGCTGACAACAACCAAAAATAACAAATGCAATGTTAAAAACTACCTAAAAGGCCAGGCCCTATGTATTTTTCCCGACGTGCTTTTCCATTTCCATACAATGCAGTGAGGCATACACAAACACGCCACTGCAGGGCGCTCTGTGAGAGACCTCCACAGGCACCGTGAAGTGGCCGATCATTTATGCTGGAAGGCGTGTAACATCTCAGGCAGTACTGAGGCCAGAGAGGACACAGGTATGGGGAAGAATTCGTGAGAATGGGTATGTTAGACAAGGCTAGCTGGGCCCACCTCTTCCAGTGCAGACCTGGGATCATCCCAGGGTTTCAGAACCTTCATTAGAAGATAGTGTAGTGCCAGGGTTAGTTTTTTATTACCCATCACTCTTCAAACTCTTCTTGCAACATGCCACCTTCAAAGGGAAAGAAGGGATCACCCCCACCTCCCACGCCCTAAAGCCAAAGCTCTGTTGTTCCTGTCCTGCAGCCTTGAGTGCTCTCTCTTCCCCACTCCCACCCCCTGTCCCACTGAAACTTTAGGTCAAGCAGTCAGTGAAGCCCCCTTCCTCATGGGTTCCCACTAAGGCCAGCATTTGCCACAAAGCCAAGTGCAGGACAGCAAGCATTCCTCCCTAGACCCTGCCATGTAAAACTACCTCTCACCCTGATCACCTCTGCCTGAGCCATCAGTGAGAGGTGGGGGGAGTCGGTGGGGGGGGTGGAAATCAGGCCAAATGACTTAATAGTCTACAATGATTCCTGACCTGAAAGTCATTGAGAGATGCATCCACAGCTTCCCAAGGGGTTTACGGTCCCAGTATTGGCCACAAGGTCAATAAGAAAAGGAATCCTTTCAAAACGTGACCCCATCTCTCTCTAGCCCCAAAACATAAATGCAATCCCATTAATCTGGCATTAGCAGACCTATCAAAATTGTGAAGCCAGTCCTAATAACAAGGTGCAAACAGACAGATGCCCTCCCCGTTCAGACTCACAGGACCCGCACATGAGTGATGCAATGTGTCAAGGCTGCACATGGCCGGATGCATATGGAGCAGCCCCAACTGGGGATGCTAATCAGTACCTTACTAGACCACTTGGTAGCTTCCCGATGCAATGACTGAGCCGCGGCCAGAATGGGCTGGTTGACCGGCTGACTGGATGGCATTAACAGCAGCTCAGGTTCGTAATCGTCTTCCATGTCAGGGGGGACAGGGAACCCAACAGCATCTGCCGCATCTGCCTCAGCTACAACACCTATACCCACCTTAGCGGCTGGGTGACCCGGCTTTGTCGATGGCAGGAAGGATGAGAAACAGGGACAGTGTTAGTAAGAGCACTAGGGCTCGGGAAACTGAGCTTCAGCTGGTTTAGTAACCAAAGCTTGCCTAGGACGGAAGAGAAAATGGATACTCTCCAGGAGTCGGATGAACCAAGCTACACAGAAGTGGGATTTAGCCTCCAGCGCCAGCCCGTTCACAGTAAGGGGGAGAGGCTTACTCCAGTAGCAAAGGGTTTCCAGAGAAATGTTTATACAAAGAAAGCTAGTGGCATGCCTTGTTTATACACTTACTAGCAAAGTTAAATTTGCCAAGAGTAGTTCTCACGTCAGAACATCTCTAAGAAGCCAAACAACCAAACAATAACAGCTTATTACCTTTAAAAGGAATCCAGAGGGAAAAAGTAAATGCGGCCACACAAGCTGCTTTGACTAGAACAAAGTGAGCATTCTGCTGGCTCATGTGGACACTGCTCTACAACTTCCTGGACACAGGAAGTGTCTCCGGTCAGCTCTGCAGCTGCTGACCCAGATTATTTCCTTCAAGAGTTAAAAGGACCCAAATTTAAAGTGAGACATTGGAGGCAACAGATATCAAACTAGGACAGAGGCAAGAGAAACAATGATGAGTGAAAAGCTTCATAAAGTACCCAACAATCACCCAGCTGGGAGAAACCTCGAGAAGACACCTCATCTGGCTTCCATCTTAGGGAAAACCTACACTTGAGAGCAGTTCTTCCTATCTAATGTCTTCAGAAACAAGACTTCCACAATCTCACATTGCATCCATCCCTAGCACCAATTCAGATACCACCTAAATCTCTCCAGTTGCACTCACTCCGAACTCAAAGTACATATTTTGCAGATAAGATAACACATGGATTTGTCAAATGACCAAGGCTGAGTTTAGAGGAGCTCAAAACTGAGAACAGGACCCATGATGGGGGAAAGAATTATTTTTATAGCAGGGATGGGGATTCTGAAAGGCCAGGGAGGAAGCAGAGAGATCAAATGATGAAAATAGGCTTGGGGGAGGCAGGTGTTAAGAAAATGAAAGGAATTACCCCAGGGAAGCCAAACCACTTATATAAAGAATGACAAAATGGGGAAGGAGAGGGATGGACTGGGAGTCTGGGGTTAGCAGATGCAAACTATTACATTTAGAAAGGATAAACAAGTTCCTACTGTATAGCACAGGGAGCTATAACCAGTCGCCCAGGATGGACCATGATGAAAAGAATATAAAAGATGTATGTATGTGTAAAACTGAGTCACTTTGCTGTACAGCAGAAATTAGCACAACACTGTTAATCAACTATACTTTAAAAAAAAATAAAGAAAAAGAGAATAGCAAACACAGGTTCTTTACATTAAACATCTCTAACCAAAAGGAAGTAAGAGTTGGTGTGGAATTTTATTTGAGGTTAATACAACTCCTAAAAGTCTTAACCTGCATGGCAGGCCTGCCTCCAAAAAGTGACAAGTAAGTTAGAGAATTCAGGGCCAACAAGGAGTCTAGGTACCATCTAAAATCCTTTCACCTAAACTGTTTCAACAAGGACTCAGCCCCATTCCTTAGAGGAGAAGCCTGCTCACTGCTGCCGGGGTTCAGAGTCCCAAAGTATACAAAGACAGACAGACTGACAGATACACAAACACCTACCACCACCCACTGCCCTAACCCACAAGGTGCAAGTAGCTCCTGACTTTACACGGTTCAAAGTTAGCAATTTCCAGATGTTCCAAACCCGTGGAGATAGACCTAAGGGTCTCTGGTGACAAATGGCAGAGCAGGGTAAACATGTAGGCCACTGCTGTCTGCCGCTTAAGTTTTATATTTATCTGCACAATTCATGTGTATGTTATGTTGCACTGCACAATGTATCTAGGGTTTACCATAATGAAGTTTAAATTTTCTTTAAAATCTTTGAGTAAAACTAATCTTCACTGTCACCCCCACCACACTCCCCATATGCACTGGGACTCTGCAAATGGTCCCAGGGGTATGCATGCCTTACTTGGAGAATTAGATTGTAAGTAATTCCACAGGTCAAAGGGAACACCAGGAAGGTCAGTGTGCCTTCTTGGAACCTGGGCTTACAGCTACCAGTTCAGAAAAAGACAATTAAAAAACCAAGGTCATTGGAATGGATAAGCAATGAGATTCTGCTGTATAGCACTGGGAACTATATCTAGTCACTCGTGATGGAGCTGATGGAGGATAATGTGAGAAAAAGAATGTATGCATGTATGTGTGCCTGGGTCACTTTGCTGTACAGTAGAAAATTGACAGAACACTACAAACCAACTATAATGGAAAAAATAAAAATCATTTAAAAAAAAAGTCAATTTCCCAGCCTGAAAAAAAGCAAGATCAGCAGTACATGCAGGAGGTCCCCGGGGAATCATATTCAATGCAAGAGCTTGAGACAGCTGAGGGTATGAAAAGAACAAAGGCTAATCGATGCTGGGAATAAAGATGTAGAGTCACAGAAGAAACAGTTTAGACTGGACTCCGAACTACACTCCACGGCAGGGTTAACAGTAATATTGAGTTATCTAGAGAAGCTACCACTCACTTTTTGTCATTTAGGGCAAAACAAGCAAAAGTTAGTCAGGGGGCATGACCGCTGCAGCACCCAAATTTTTACCATGTTAATACTTATACTTCCCAGATTTGTTCAGGAGTCAGCCTGGAGCAGTCTTGAGCTGGGGGGTAAGATGATTTGGAGAAAAGGACAAAGTACATACACGGATTCTAAGACCCCAATCTACTTGCTTCTATGAGAAAAGAGAAGGGAAATGCAAACGTTTCATGTAGCTATAGCAGAGCCCACACAAGACAGTGCCACGTCTGGAGTACAGATAAACAGCAAGAGTATCTAAGATCATTCAGCAAACCCAAGAAAGAAAAGCAGCTTCTCAAGACCAAATGTCCAGCATCAGAGCGGCTGATACGCTAGAGGGCAGAGGAAAGGAATCTTCCTCTCAAACCACAAGCATTCCAGCTCTCGCTTTAGCTGCTAGAAGGATAAACCAGCAAGCATCAGAAACATCTCACTAGACCACAAGAAAGAAAAGGATTGTGCTATGGGCAACAGCAGGAACCAAAGCAGAGAGAGGCTGACTTTCCAAACAAACAGACTCTTCCTCCTAAGCTGTGTGTATGGTTCTTCATCCTTTCTCAACAGAAGAGTTTCGTTACTTACCTTGCTGGACCATTTGCGAGCTTCATCATGGAGCTGCCTGGCAGCCATCATCATTGGCTGGTTAATCACCTCCCCGGCTTTCTGCTCAGGGAACTCTTCATCCTTCTCCTCTGGTGGTGGAGGCCTGGGTGGAGGGACCTCACCCTCAGGCAGAGGTGGTTTTGGAGGAGCAAGCTCATCTGTCAGCTAAGAAGGAATTACCAGGTTGTAAGGAAAGCCCCGGGAGCGACTCCCCACTAGAATTCTTTCCTTTCCTTTAAAAAACATCCCCAGAAAAGCCATCCACATTCACTTCATTTAAGACCACTCACACTATGCAAAGACCACCCACTTCAATCTCAAGAGAAGCATATTTTCTTCCCTCTTTTTTTTTTTTTTAATCTGCAAAAAATTAGCAGCTACTGTTTGGGACATATTCCAGGGAGGCATGCACAGCAATACTGTACCAAGGATTCTCAGAGAAGGTCTAATTTCTGGCCCTGACTCTGCTGAAGGGCACATGCCTGAGAATGTAACTTCTCCCCTGGGCCTCGGGTTCCTCATCTGTCAATGAGGGGTATCTAGACCAAATGACCACCAAGTTCATAACTTCAAATGTCAAGACTCTGCTGATCATGTAAGAATTCATTCCCCAGCAGAGTCCTTTCCCTGGCCTAAACCAGCCACCAGCAAGAATCAAATCAAATCCGAAAGAACCAAGGGGTAGTTCTCTGGTGGCTCAGCAAGTTAAGGATCCGACATTGCACTTCCGTGGTTTAGATCGCTGCTGCGGCCCAAGTTCAAACCCTGGCCTGGGAATTTCTGCATATTGTGGGTGTGGCCAAAAACAACAACAAAAAGAAGCATCAAAGGCTATGGAAGCTTACTTCTGACTAGGTTGTTAGTACAAGCTATTTTTTTTTTTAAATGGCCGCCCTTGCCTCGTATGGAAGTTGAATCTGAGCTGCAGCTGCCAGCCACAGCAACACGAGACCCAAACCTCGTCTGCAACCTACACCACAGCTCACAGCAACACCAGATCCTTTAACCCACCGAGTGTGGCCAGGGATCGAACCCATGTCCTCATGGATATTAGTCGGGTTCTTAACCCACTGAGCCACAATGGGAACTCCGCATCTATAAGTTATCGCCCAGTTTTTCTCCTCCTAAACCATTTACCTATGGGAGAAAAATAAATTCGTGGTACTTTATGGGGCATCAAAATTTTTAAATTATAGTTGGGGAAAAACAATATTTTTTTTTAAAAAAAGGACTATATTACTTTTGCTACTAAAAAAAGTCAAGAGCCCAACCACCTCAGTTTTGCCATCGTCAACTGGGAACACATAAATTCTCGCCACAAGCAGTACAGATGATTTTCCCACTCCTCACTAACTCATCACTCATCACACCCACACTCAACCAAAGCCAGTCACTCCCATCACAGCAGGCCAGCACCACAGGCTCCCACTTACGCAGCACAATGCACGCATAAGCACAGGGTTTTAGGACTCCACTAGATTCGGGAATGAAAGTCCAGTTGTGCGTCTAAGTTTCAAGTATAAGTTCAGCAAAGGCCCCTACTGATTGAGGCTCCAGAACAATCTCTTGCTTCAGTCCCAACACCCTGCTGCTCAGTTCTCCCCATCTCTCTGAATTTACTTACTCGGAGCTGTTCAAGGTCTGGCGGAGGAGGCGGGAAGTCAGGCTCCTGAGGCTGGAAGGCTTCTCTCACCTTGGCCACGGCTCCCAGGATCCGGTATCCTGAGTCCAGGAAGCTCTTCTGCAGGCCTGAACACACACACCCTCACTTGCAGTTGGGTAGCTTACTGCCCTGGAGCACTGTCCAGCACAAGAACTGGTTTCCAGTAACAAAAGCTGGATATGAAGCTGCCAGTAAGCAGCACAGGCAGAGACTGAAGGGGAAAGGAGGTAAGGGCCTGAGGCCTGCAAAGAGTCAGAAGTGTCACAGACAGGCTGTTCCCCGAAGTGCTCAGCGCGCTGTCTTGTTTGTACAAATAGTAAGTACTTGGGACATTCCTGGGCGTGAAGGCTTCGGGCGCAGGTGGTGCTCTTCACCTCTCATGACAGAGCAGTCAAGAGATAAGCCTGACCCACTCAGAAACGGGAGATGTCAGTTTCAGATGTGCACACAGTCCCTGGAGTCCTTCTCACCTTTCTCCCTGCCCCTATGCCCGGCTCGGCATTCAGCATTTTAACCCCTATGTTGAGCTGTGGCTACTGTGTCCAGTCACCTAGAATTCAAGAAGCTACTCAAACTATTACAAACTCCAAAAAGGAAACTGAGCATGGCCTTAGCGATGGTGGGTTGAGAAAACTAGAAAGATTCTGCTTGGGCTGGGGACAAGCACAGCAGACCCTTCCTTCCCACTTCCTCACACTGGGGGGATCCTACTCACGGACAAGGCAAGAAACACTGGATGCTTACAGCAATGAATTCAGATGTTTCCAACCAGAAAAGAAGTGATGAAAACATAATCAAAATTCAGCTAAAGAAAATCCAGATTTTTTCGTGGAGGACCAAGATAATGACCTAGGAGACTCATAGGTCAACTTAAGCCCTCCAGATTTGACAAAAATAGAGAATGTTGTTCAGAGAAAAAGCACTTTAAGAAAAGCAGAAGAGGAGTTCCCATGGTGGCACAGCAGAAATGAATCATGAGGTTGCAGGTTCAATCCCTGGCCATGCTTAACGGATTAAGGATCTGGCGTTGCCGTCAGCTGTGGTGTAGGTCGCAGATGCTACTCGGATCTGGCATTGCTGTAGCTGTGGCTGTGGCATAGGCCGGCAGCTGTAGCTCCGATTCAACCCCTAGTCTGGGAATCTCCACATGCCGCGGGTGCAGCCCTAAAAAGCAAAAAAAAAAAAAGAAAAGCAGAAGTTATGCTAGTTACATAACCTAAATGGTTGGTAAACTGGCTATCAGGCAACTTTTGAGAAATTTCCAAAATAATGACAGGACCAGGAGCTATTTAGTCAGACGATGTTAAGAAAGTGCAGAGAGGATGATTCGAAGAAATTAACAATAACCCTGCCAATACTGCAGAAAATGTCCTCTCCAATATATTTTGGACAGGAAAAAATTAACCTAGAGCATCCTCAAACTACGTATCTGTAGTATTTGCTCCCAGACTTTGTGTGCAGTAGCTGTGGTGTGCATACTCTCTCCCCACCCGGTCAGCTTCCTGAATTAACCTCTCCTCTGAGGTGAACCACACCATGCATTGCTTACCAGGGTCAGAAATGTTTCCTGCCACAGCCTTTGCATCCATCACCATTGGGGAGATGGTTTTGCTCAACTCGTCAGAGGCAGCTTTCACCGCCTCACGGAACTTGGGATCCTCAGAGTTCTCCACCTCCCTCTTAGCCACCAGCAGGATCCGGTTGGCCCGACGAGCAATGCTGGTTGCCCCAGCGACCAGCATCTGAGGCTGAATGTTGGCCATGGCTACTTTACACTTGTCCAGGTCTTTTTTAATTGCTTCTTCGGAAGCATCCAACAGAGATTTGGTGTCAATGGCTTCGTCCACCAACCCTGTCCGGAGAAGAGAAATGGAATTTAGGTGCTGTTCTAGAACAGAAACTCCAAAACTCTGATGTCCACTCCAGCTTCTCACATGAAAAGTGCAACACCCATAATTCTCACCTTTGGCTCAAAGCCCTTCTTACATAATCAAAAGCTTGCAGGTGATTACCATTGTTAAAAATAAACAAAAATTAAAAAGTGAGGATGTAGCCCAGGAGGCCAGACAGACTCACAGCATTTATAGCAATTGTGGCCACCAGCCTTTAATCTACCACAGAAACCCAGAAATGGATCAGGAGGAAACAAGGATTGCATCTGAAACCTCCACCGCATCAGCACCACATTATCTGTTAACAGCATTTTCTCCCTTCCCAGCTCACTCCCCAGCCATCTGTTGCTTGTTGGCAGCTCGCAGTGCCCAAGAGGAGCCATGCAGAGGATTCCAATAACCCTACCAGCCGGCTTCTTGTTCCTGTTACCTCTCTGCAGACACCTCAGGAGCTCCGTTTGCATCTCTGGCTGCTACGGACCCCTGTCCCTGCAGGTTCTGCAGGGAAGCCGAAGCGCCCACACCCCCCATCCTTCCCTCCACAGAGAACGACGATTCGGAGGTGCCACTTCAACTGCACAGACCCAGGTTGGTTTTAGCTGGTTTCTCCTTTTTTTGAAACTACGTAGTTGATAAGTTGGAGGAAACTCTGAGACAAGTTGTATTAAATGGTAGCTATTGTGGTTCCTTGAAATGTGAACCCGCTGAAAATAACAGGGACACTTACTGTATCCACAAATACCGCCTCTCGGCCTCTGAAACCAAACTCTGGCTCACACAGAGCAAAGACACTATTCAAAGAGAAGATAGGAGCTGTAACAATAAACATCACACTGGGAGAGCGGCATTAAAATGAAAGCGACTCAAAGAGTCTCTCTTCGGACAAAGTCACGAAGCTCATATGAGAAGCCGCCGCTGCTCAGCAGCCTTAACAGGGCCAAGTACACTGTCGAGCACGTGACCGATCCTTTATCCAATTACAGCTGAGTAACACAACCGGTCCTGCTTGAGTTTCTCAGAACTTGTTCCTCACGGATTAGATAATAAGAACTTTGCACACAACTCTACCTGTCATTTTTTCAACATTATCGATCCACTGGTTCTTCATGGTCTCAAAATGTTCATAAGCAGCTTGATTTCCAGGATTCCTAAGCAAGATGCGAGCGGCTGAGACGACCTGGGGGTGACAAAACAAACTTTAAGCACCAGAGCGCCTTCCCACTCAAATAAACCTCCAGCAAACTTCCCCCTCTTTACCTACAGGTGGCACTATAAGGCCAAAAATTGAGTCTCTTTTCAGACGGAACACTAGTTTTGGTCTCATAAAACAGCTCCCCAGAATGAGTTCTCCCAAAAGGTTTTACAGTCACAGCCTGATTTTAAGAAGGTAATAAAGTGACAAAGTAAAAGAGGGTGTCTGATACTTCTGAACATACACAAAACAGATACTTAAGCCCTCGACGTCAACTCTTCCATCTTCAAAAGCAACATTAAGAAAGATACTGAAGTTATTTAAGATGAATTTATGAATATTAGAAATAACTGTCCACAGTTAACAAAATGCTTTCACATAAACGATCTTACTGAATCCTCACAATAAACCTATGAGAGAGACAGGACAGTAATTTCTCCACTACACGGCTGTAAAAAACCAAGACGCAGGACATTTATGTGACTTGCTCAAGAGCTCCCAGGTAGTCAGTTACAGCACTTGGGGAAGGAAATGACATTTACTGGATATTTGACAAGTTACAGGCTGTACAAACATCTTCTTAATCCTCCTAACAATCCACTAGGAAGGAATTATCTCCATTTGACACGTGAGAAAAATCGAAGTCACAGAGGATTCAAGTCTAGATCTGTGTGCGACCCCCCTTGCTCTTTCCACAGCTGGTGTCTTAAGCCTGGGTTCTGCTTCTGTTTTTTAGGCATCTCGGTTTTACGTAGAAACCCTGTGTTTTATGTTCCATGTTTTACAGAAGTTTTTAAAGAACATTAGACATGTTCACATTTTATGATTTTTTTTTTTTTTTTTTTTTTGGCTGAACCAGGGGGATGTGGAAGTTCCTGGATCAGGGAGTGAATCCATGCTATAGCAGCGACCCAAGCCTCTGTAGTGATAACACTGGATCCTTAACCCACTGTGCCACAAGAGAACTCCTATGAAATTTTTTTAAAAAAAGGAAGTCCCTTGGAGTTCCCATCATGGCTTAGCGGTTAACGAACCCCACCAGCATCCATGAGTATGCAGGTTCAATCCTTGGCCTCGCTCAGTGGATTAAGGATCAGGCATTGTCATGAGCCATGTTGCAGACACGGCTCAGATCCCGCACTGCTGTGGCTGTGGTGTAGGCCGGTGGCTACAGCTCTGACTGGCTCCTAGCCTAGAAACCTCCATATGCTGCAGGTGTAGCCCTAAAAAGACCAAAAGAAAAGGAAGTCACATGTGGCACATCTGGTGAAGGATCGGGCATTATCAATGCAGCAGCTCAGGTCACTGCCATGATGGGAGTTCAATCTGTGGCCCAGGAAATTCCACATGCAGCCAAAAAAATAAAAAAACAAAAAGCTAGACAAGTATGATTTTTCAAGAGGCTCTAACTTGTTAAATGCCACATGGGCAATTAAGAGACATGCTTATTTCCCCTGTCTCTGCCCACAAGCCCTCACCAAAGCCAGTATCAGCGATTTATAAAGCCCAGACAATTCCTAATGTTTCACAGGCACTCAAGAAATATCTGCTGAGTAAATGCATGAAAAAATAATGAATTTTCTACAATGTAATTAGAAAAAAAAATACTCAAATATCGTACTAAAGGATGCTGAACCGATTTTTTTTTTTTGACTTTTTAGAGCCACACCCGCAGCATATGGCACATGGAGGTTCCCAGGCTAGGGGTCGAATCAGAGCTACAGCTGCCAGCCTACACCACAGCCACTGCAACGTGGGATCCAAGCTGTGTCTGTGACCTACACCACAGCTCATGGCAACGCCGGATCCTTAACCCACTCAGCCAGGCCAGGGATGGAACTCGCAAGCTCATGGTTCCTAGTGAGATTCGTTTCCACTGCGCCACAATAGCAACTCTTGAACCCTTATTTTTAAGAACATCTATCAGATACCAGAACTTTAACTCCTGTCCAATTTGTTTTCTTTTGTTCCCACTCTTCCAATATACTGTTCACAGCACAGTGGCTACATCCTGGTTATATAATTAAGTAGAAAAGGAAAACAAATTATGGATACAAACTTTTTAAATGCTCTCAAAGAAACATGGGGAAAGGCCTAATAAATGCTAAAATCAAAACAAATTATCCTTCAAGATTATCCAAATATTTTCCTAATTATGCTGGGGGGGGGGGTGTGCTTTACCAGTTTCTTCTATTCTCAAAACTAATCTATGATCATTGTAAAAAATTCCAATAATATAAAAATGATTTATGGGGCTGTGTGGGTTTTTTCAAGATGTTTTACAGTAAGTGTTCAAAAATGTGTAGAAACTGTCCTGCACTTAACTTCACTTACTATATGGTGAGCGCACAATAAAAGAAGGAGTGAAACCCACCTGGGGTGTGAGTTCTCGGGCCGTCTTCACTGAGGCCTGAATGCCTTCTACCGTTGATTTATTAGCAGTTCCAACTGCAGCCGCCTTCTCTGCTGTGGCACCAAGCCTTCCTGAATGGTTTTCAAAGTTAGCTGCCCTCTCATCAAACACCTGAGGAAAAGGCAAAGATATTAAGAAAATTTATTACAAGAAAATAGTTCTGGCAGCCTAAGAAAAAGTCTCTCTTCAAGCAGAGGCAGCAAAGTCTACAGGAGATGACTCCAAACTCTAGGTAATAAGACAACAGTCAAACATCAAGGCTCGGCTTTGCCAGATCTTCTCAAAGGTTTGGCCATAAAGTATCACACACCCTTGAATTTCGGTTCAACCAAATGCAAACAGGACTTAGAGCGCTGTGTTGTCTGCAATTAGGATTTCACAGCATGCAAAGACCAATAACCCCGTTCCCAAAAGGCTTATCCTCTAGTTTGAAGAAGATAGGAAAACCCACTCCAGGCTCCAGTGTAGACGGCTCAGTGCGTTAAAGGCTGAGAATATCCACAGTACTAAGCAGAGCTCCAGCCTCCTCAGGGCAGCTCCCTCATGTATCCCATTACCATTAATGTTGTAAAAACCCTGCCCCTGACCTTGGGTGAAATGATAGCTGGTGCTCACACCCAGACCTGACACAAGGGTAAGTAAGGATGGCTGACTTCTGTCACCCCAAATGCAAAACTATCTACCAAATTGTTTGCTCAGCACTCACATGTTTTAAAAGTTAACTTCTTCGACAATACTGTCATGCAACTTCGCATACCGTGAAAGCGACAATTTAACTTAAACTGACAAAAGTTCTTCTATTATTTGTTTGTATAACATTATTAGAATTGATGTGTAAAACAAGATATATCCAACAGCCCTGGTGAGCTTTACACTATACACAGAGCAGGGCAGGAACTGCCTGGCAGAATCTGCCCTCTCTGCCTCCTCCTGAGGGTCTACCTGCCCGTCCTTGGAGACAAGTTCTGGCTCCCAGCAGACAATCTCTCAAGGTCTCCTGGTTCAAGAGCAGCCTCCAATCTCATCACCAGGGTTCTATGTTTACCTATTCAAGTCTCTTCCCCATCCCGGCCCCTTGTTTGCATTTGTCCACCTGGGTTCTTGTCATTTATTACTCAGAATCTCTGCCTATCTCTGATCTCCTCGCCTCAATCTTCGGCTGGCCTCCCACACCGTGGATCTAAAGGACTTTTGTTGACTTTGGTTGACCATCTCAGTAATCACAGAGAAAGAAAAAGTCATAGAGAGGGGAAAGGACAGAGGTACACAGGAAACTACAAGCAATGAGGTATTGCTGGGGCGTGAACTGAAAAGCAGGACTTTGTGGAAAACAGGGGTAGACAGAGTATTAGAAGCCAGACCACAGAGCTCTGGTTTTCTCCTGTGTGAAAGGTAAGGGCCACTAAAGGGTTTAAGCAGGAAAATAACAGGGTCAGATTTGTGTTTTTATCTTATTGGTGGCCTACTGACAGATTTCAAGAAGACCAGTCACAGCTGAGCAGTCATTCAGGCAGCAGGGGACCAGGATCAGAACTAGAGCTGTGGCAACATGGCTGGCAGTTGGAAAGGCTTCAAGAAATATTTGTGGGATCAAATTAGCTTGTCTTAATTTATCGATGTGGGAAGATGAAGGGAAGGGTCAGTGGTGATTCATAACTTTCCAACAGAACAAGAGCAAGGGTCCCAGGGTTAGAACGTATAAACATAAACAAGGAACATGGGGACTACAACACAAGAAGGTCAAAGCAGAGAGAGGAGCCTGAGGGTGAAGAGAGGCACCACATGAGGTAAGAGAACTACACGGGGGACCAGATGCAGAGGTGTGATGATGAAGCCGCTTGTACCAACTCATTCAAGTTCGTAAGAGCCAAATATACTCCTCTCTTCCCAACTCTGCTGACAGGGACTTCACATTGAAATAGCCATCAGAGGAGTGTATTTACATCATGGAAATCAACAAACATTACAAATTAGGACCTTTTCTGTTATTGTTTCTGTTTGTTTTTTTCCCGGAGAGCTGGTCTACCAGCTCATCACTGTCTTTACTGTTCACTGAAGGACTCTGGCTTCACTCTGGGACAGGGAAGAGTCATCAGGCGGGTTTGAGTACAGGAATGACATCAAATGATTTCAAAGAATTGTCCTGACTTCTGTGTTGAGAATAAAGTACCCTAAGAAAAGGGACGGTTATGACTGAAGTGCTCCCATTCCTCATTTCTTACTGCCTAGAACATATTGCCTGGGCTGCAACAGCCATCTCAGATGGTGAGGCAAAGACCAAAAGAATCACAGAGATGCCAGCGCTCGTGGTGTTAAGCTGCTGAACCAATGCCCAGGCCACCTATCTCCATGTTTCTTGTTATGTGATGAAAATAACATTTGTTTTCATATCTGATGGTCAGGTCTTGTACTGCCTGCAAGTAGAGACATGTCCTCAAGACACTCTTCAGTGACATACTTGATGACTGAAAGATGTGCCAGGGTCTTCCTTCCCTCTCCCATCCTTCCACTCTTCATCCACAATTTCCCAACCACTCCTGATGTACATTGTAGTTACCTTTACACACACACACACACACACACACACACACACACACACACACGGTTGGCCAAAAGAAGAAATGGGAGACCTCAGATACTCACCTCTTCTCTATTGGGTGCATCAGGAGGGGCAGTGGCTGCTACTGCCAGCAGCTTGATGGGAGTTGTGGTATCACTGAAAACATCTGACACCTCTTGAGTCATGGCTTCTTGCATCCGGGCTTTCAGATCCTTAAAAACATTGTTTATAAATGAAAATTTCCATGAATATCCAAAAAGTACATCTGCTATTGTACTCTCCTTCCTGATACAATCATTCGTTCAGTGTTTCATTCAAGTTTATCAACTGTGAGGATCAGCTGTGTACAACACAGTAAGCTGGCATGAAACAGGTGCAAGATGTTAATCCTACCCTCTAAGAGATTAAGGAGAAGTAAGACTTGACCGACATGACCCCAGAGACTGTTCCACCCGATCAAGAAATCTTACTTCCTTTTGAGGTGGCCTGTAAGAAATGATACTAAGAATCATGGGACTGAGCCCAGAGAATACCGTGGTTTCAGAGTTCCTCACCAATCCCAAAGCTCGAGGGACCTCAGACCAGAGTAAATATAAAGAATGGTGGATGCAGTTCCAAATATCTAAGCAATTTCTTGTATTTAAAGAAGTCAAGAATGGGATTTTGTTTTGGTACATGCTATCTCAATAAAGTTTCTAGCAAAACTTGATAATCAACATGTGTATCCATTTTTTAACATAGGTCTAAAGAAGGAGATTTCGAGAAGTCATGAAAAAACTCCTTTTCATAATTACCATACTTAATCCAATCTAAGTTTTATGCTAGATTTATACTCAAAAAAGTCTAAATCCTCCCCACTGTTTCTCAAGATGGGTGGCATACACCAGCTGGTAATAATCTGAGATGATTTTAGGTGTTCTATAGACAAATTTTTT
>PVHT021183726.1:11524049-11550859 GCA_004024745.2 Catagonus wagneri
GATTCTTAACCCACTGAGCAAGGCCAGGGATCGAACCTGTGTCCACATGGATACTAGTCAGGTTCATTTCCACTGAGCCACGATGGGAACTCCTGGTAGAGAAAATATGAAAGAGCTCCTTTTTTTGTCTTTACAGGGCCACGCCCATGGCCTATGGAGGTTCCCAGGCTAGGGGTCAATCAGCGCTGTAGCTGCTGGCCTACACTACAGCTCACGGCAATGCCAGATCCTTAACCCACTGAGCAAGGCCAGGGATTGAACCCAAGTTCTCATGGATACTGGTCGGGTTTGTTAACTGCTGAGCCACGAGGGGAACTCCTGAAAGAGCTCTTGATTGACTGAAACTTTAGAAATACAACTTTAGTTGCTAACTGCTGTCATACACTTGTGAACTTTTACCTAACAAAAAAGCTCTGGATTTTTTGGTTTTCAGGGCCGCACCCACAGCATATGGAGGTTCCCAGGCTAGGGGTCGAATTAGAACTACAGCTGCCAGCCTACACCACAGCCACAGCAACTCGGGACCCAAGTCGCATCTGCAATCTACACCACAGCTCAGGGCAACACCAGATCCTTAACCCACTGAGCAAGGGCCAGGATCAAATGTCGTATTAAGTTCTGCTGCACCACAACAGGAACTCCTGGATTTCTTTATATTCTTTTTCTTGAGAGGGAGAGGGGGCGCACCTGCAGCATGTGTAAGTTCCTGGGCCAGGAATCAAACCCATGCCATGGCAGTGACAATGCCAAGTTCTTAATCACTAAACCACCAGGGCACTCCCTGGATTTCTTTATATTCTTGATCCCACCCTTTTCACTTTCCCTAGACTCAAGAAATTACATACTCTAAAAACTTCCTCCCTCGTTTTTCAATAGTAGTAAGTATAAGAAATGTAATGATATGTGCTTGCATGTTCTACCTTTAAGGAGTCTTGGAGTTGAGATGCAAGTGCTCGCGCCTGAGGACTCTCCCCTTCCCCTCTGGCAGCCAGGTCAGCCAGCTGGGCTGTCAGCTGGTCCACACGGTCACACTTTGCAAGAAGATCTTGGCGATAAGGCCCCATCATGACATTAGCCAAACGATGCCCTTCAGCTACAAGCCCCCGGATAGCAGCCTGACCTGGACCAAGAAGAAAACACTGTAACTCACATAGACCCAGAGAGGCCAACTGCAGTGCCATTCTGGTAAGAAGGATTTCTTTATTAGTGAGGTCTTTTCCCCCTAGCAGTACAAAAAATTGGGTAAATAGGAAAAATGTTAAAAATATAAACCACCCATAATCCCATCATCTGGAGACTGATATACTTGAAGATTTCCCACCAGTCTTTCCCCCACTCCCCTCCCCTTTTTTTTCCTTTTTAGGGCCGTACCTGTGGCATATGGAAGTTCCTGGGCTAGAGGTCAAATCGGAGCTGCAGCTGCCAGCCTACACAATGCAAGATCCAAACTACATCTGTAACCTACATCTCAGTTAGAGGCAATGCTGGATCCTTAACCCAGTGAGCAAGGCCAGGGGTTGAACCTGCACCCCCATGGATACTAGTCGGGTTCTTAACATGCTGAGCCACAATGGGAATGCCTCCTTCCAGTCTTTTAATGCATTGCGTGCTCCCATACGTACATGCATTTCTCTTTTACAAAACTGGGACCATGCTATATATTAACTTTTATTCCTTGCTTTTCATTTAACATGAGCATTTTAGAAAAATTATTACTATTCTCAAAAATTATTCTTCTTCTTCAAAAAATCATAATCTAAAAATCTATGTAACATCTTATATTAACCATAATTGTTAGCCATTCACCTATTATTAAACCTCTATGCTGTTTATCTACACCTTCATATGTAACTCCTTAGAAACATCTCTAATTATTTCTCAAAATAAATTCCTTTAAGTCAAACAGCTAAGTCAGTAGGTATGAAATTTTGTAAAGTTCCTAACATATAATTCCCAATTGCCATTCAGGAAATTGTACTAATAAATTCCTCCATCAGTAAATTACACGTCTGCCGGATTCCCCAACACTGGGAATCAAAAATTTAAAAATTTATCTTCTTCTACACTGTAAAACAGTTATAATGGAAAAAAGTAAAAATCATCAAAAAATAAGTAAAAATAAAAACTTATCTTTTTCCAATGACTACAACAAATAAAGTAAATAGATCTTTCCATTTCAGCAGGCCTGCTATCATAATGTAACAGATCCTTTCTTAAAATCCCTCAAAAATCAAAATTTTAGGTTATCAATTCCACAGATGCCTGTTTGACACAGGAGCCCTTACAACTGAAAATAACCTTGGTAGGTAAGTGCCTTTCACTTATTTTCAAAAATTATATTTAACTGGGAACTTTCTAACGACAGTATTAACAGAAATATAATAGAATGAAGTTATACACAGACTGGAAATAATTAGCTCAAAGTTTCAATTACAACCTGAGGACTTTTCTATTTGCCCACAGCAGAATCATTTATTTGCTAATACCTCTTGATTAAATCACGGGAATCTTATTGGATACTTGGAAATGGAGTCACATTGAGGAATGACTTACTTACCAGCGGCTAAAGAACCCCTCTGTACCTAATTACTGATGATACAGGATCTCTATCAACAACTTGCTTATCTTCACTGATGTAAATTTAATGAGGGTTAAGCGCACTGAAGGCCTTACCAACTCCCCGGTCATCCACCGTGGGATTATCAATCCACCGCTGTGCTTGTTCAATCTTGCCCTCAAGGTGCACAGCTGCTTTGGCAGGTCTGCTGTTGGCAACAGCCCTGTTGGTTTTGGTCTGCAAGTTCTGTAGGGCCGTGGCCACCTGTTTGGCCAATGCTCGGGCCTCTGGGGAATCTCCTTTTCCCCTGCAAAGAAAAAAAAAAGTCATCCTGTCACATAAAGACACTTCACCTTGAGCTGATTTAATTGCTAAGACAAATGCTAATGAGAAGACAAAGTGCTAATGATTATTATTAACTTGGTTTGGAAGGAGAGGAATTTACTATTTGGCCTTTAAGAAATTAATAATATAAATTTGGATGGTTTTGCCTAGTTAAGACATTTAAATATGTTGTAGTTAATTATGAGTTTGGTCAATCTAGCTCAGCATAGCTCAACCATTTGATAAGCTGAGCTCATTCAATCATCATTAGGTTAGATGAATCCTAGCCTGCCACCTCTGAAAATACCAGTTCTTTTGGAATAAGGTGGGTCCAAGCAGCCATGTTTGTTGCATAATAGTAGCTGAAGTAGTCATAGCAGAACCAGTAGCACAATGTTTTGAGTCCTAAGCTCTGCAGGTGCTACTTCAAACACTCTTCTTATATTGTTTAATCCTCACAACAACCATATGAAATAAATACCAGTATTATCCCAATTATTCAAAACACAAAACTGAGGCACAAAGAGATAAACAATTTACTCAGAGTTCCAACAGTTACTTCAGTGGAGCAAGGACTAAAACTCAGGCACCCATCTGAATTCAGTCCTCACTCTTAGATACTATTTATATTGCCTTATGGTGGTATCAGATTCTCATGATAATGACAGAACTGGGTGGTTAATCTAATTCAAAGGCAACATGCCCACAAGTCAGGCAAGGCACTTAATTTGATTTTGGTGGTTCTCAAAGACCACTATAAGTCAGTTGGGATATTATTTTTAAATGCAGATTGATAAACCTAGCACCAAAAGAGATTCTGATTAAGTACATCAGGGCTGGGGTCCAGGGGTCTGTATTTTTAACAGCCTTCCCAGGTGATTTTGAGATAGGTGGTCTTTGGTGCGAATTTTTAAAAAGTCAACACGCAGAATGAAATACAGTGCACCACACAGCTACTAAGAGAAGGAGGGAGGATCTTCCAGCTGCCACAAGCCTGGCCACACTTTTTTAAGCCACTGGTTTCAAATAGATGTCTCTAGATATTTTCAATAAGCATCTGCTTTTTTCTAGGTTTTGTTTTTTTGTCTTTTTGTCCATTTATGGCCGCACCCACGGCATATGGAGGTTCCAGGCTAGGGGTCTAATTGGAGCTGTAGCCGCTGGCCTATGCCAGAGCCACAGCAACGCCAGATCCGAGCCGCGTCTGAAACCTACACCACAGCTCACGGCAACGCAGGATCCTTAACCCACTGAGCAAGGCCAGGGATTGAACCCGCAACCTCATGGTTTCTAGTCAGATTCGTTTCCGCTGTGCCACAATGGGAACTCCTGCTTTTTTTTGTTATGGCCACACTCAAGAATTGTGGAAGTTCCCAGGCCAGGGACCGAATCTGAGCCACAGCTGTAGCAACACCAGATCCTTTAACCCATTGCACTGGGCCAGGAATCAAACCCATGCTTCTGCAGCAACCCTAGTCATTGCATTCAGATTCTTAACCCACTGCACCACAGCTGAAACTCCAATAAACATCCACTTTTAACATGAGTTAACCAAAGTTAGTAACCAAAGAACCACAACAGGAACATGAACACAAAAATAAAGACCTCCATAATTACATCACAAGTGGAAATAACTGCCACCCCCCAAATCTTACTTCAAAGACTTCAGATTCTAACCACAATAAACATATAAAGTCTGACTCATTATATATCTCAAGTCCACTCAGTCATAGAAAAGTAAACTCAGAATAATCCTGTTTCATCAATAAAAGTCCAAATATTAGCTTACCTAACAGAATGACTAATTTAGATACTGTCTGAAGAGCTCCTCTATGATTCTAAATTTCTACACTTTCTCCATTATAAAAGTAGACAAAGAAGGTACTTAATATGGTACTCCTGCTGCCAGGAGGTTATTTATATATATAAATAGTAGGAATAAGTAATTGAAATGGCATGGGACCAAACTTGAAGGTCTGTGGCTATCACAATTATCATTAATTCTCTCCTCATCATTAAGAAACATTGATGAGTGCCTGCTGTGTATATGGACTTGTACTAGGGTCCTGAGAACACAGTTTCCTCCTCTGAGTATTTATTTTTAAATCTAGTAAACATGTAAACAGACTATATTAATGGGCTAATATGCATAAACAGAGACCTAACTTTGTAGACATTACATTTACAATTGTCCAATTATACATTTTCCCACTTACCCTATTTAAGATTCGGAGTACAAAACAGTGACCCCCCCAAATGACTGAGCTCAATATGTAATCAAATATGAACTACTACCTACGCTGCTCTCCATCACCAGAACCTCCTGCCTAAAGTATGTCCACTCTACTTCCATTCATTCTTATTTCATGATCCGAGGCAGTAGTTTGCTTTCCTAGCCAACATAGCTCTCATAGTCAATGTACGAATTTTCTTTTTTAATTGGAAGTTACTGAGCCAGGGACTGAATCTCACTAACAGTAGCAATACCTGATCCTTTAACCCATTGTGCTGGGCCAGGGATTGAACCTAAACCTCGCAGTGACCCAAGTGGCTACAGTCAGATTCTTAACCCACTGAGCCAGGGCAGGAACTCCTCCAATAAGATTTGAAAGGGAGTTCCCATCGTGGTGCAGCGGAATTGAGTCCAAATAAGAACCATGAGGTTGCAGGTTCAATCCCCGGCCTCGCTCAGTGGGTTAAGGCTCCATTGCCATGAGCTGTGGTGTACATGGCAGATGCGACTTGGATCTGATGTTCCAATGTTGCTGTGGCTGTGGTACAGGTTGGCAGCTGTGGCTCCGATTCAACCCCTAGCCTGGGAACCTCCATATGCCACCCTAAAAGGCAAAAAAAAAAAAAAAAAGACTTAAAAGAACTCTTAAGGGTCTCTTTGGGGAAAATGTAGGCACTCTTGGTGGAAGAATGGAATCTGAAACATGCAAGTTAAATGAAAAGCCGAATCTCACAAGATACTCAACTGTGATTATCCCTGGAGAAGCGGCTGGAGGACCGAAATGGAAAAGAGAACTCTTACTTTTGCTGCTGAAGCTGTTCTTAGTGTTCTTTTAGCATGTGATGCAGCTGTGGTTTATTTTTTTTTTAAGACAGAAAAATACCTTTCAAAAGAAGAAAGCAATACCTCTCTCCAATATAATCAAAGTAGGTGCTATGAAAGTCTTATCTGTCTCACCAATTTTTTAAAAACCCTCCTAAGAAGCTGTGAGGACAACGTCATATCTAAGGGTGTTTCATAACTGCTGCATAAGAAATAACACTGCTGTGGAAGGAAGAAAGTTTCTTATGCCTCCTCCCTTCCACCTCCTACCCCACCCCACCAGCCACTTTTCATAGCTTGTCACAAAAGTTATTTTCCTCATATGCCTGGGAAACAAATATGTCACAAACATGGTATAGCAGAGAGTCCTGGCCTAAAACTTAAAAAATAGATCTCAAAAAAATAGTTCTTAGTCTCTTAAATGTATTAATTTAAAACTATCTGCCTTTACCGTGTCACTCAAAATAAATGCAAATACAGTGGAAAAGCATCGTATGTGCATTTAACCTATAAAATTCAACTATATATGCACTTAGGGGAAAAAAGAGAAAGATTAATGGACAGTTTAGCTGATTCAATACGTACTGTCTTCGTAGATCTGCTAATTTAGAAGTCAAAGCAGATATTTCTCCAAGAGAACGCAGAATGTCATCTCTCTCTTTAGGATCATCACATAATTCTGCTATTTTCCGAGCTTCAGCCAAGGCCCCTCGAATCTGTTCTTCTCCTTCTGGTCCACCATTTGGATCTGCAAGCCAATTCTACACGCACAGAAAACACACATAGGAAAAGAAGCACACTGTCATCTATTCATGAACCAATTAAACTTATTGGCAAGGCCATCAGAAATATTCAAAAGTTATCAAAAGGCATACCAGCAACTGTTTTATAATGCTGATCCTTATTATTTTACATTGGCTCTTGCTCAGGTAAGATCAAATCAATTCTTCATCTCTCTCTCTCTCTCTTTTGTTTTTTTTTTTTTAAAGCCATGCCTGTAGCATGAGGAAGTTCCCAGGCCAAAGACTGAACCCGCACCACAGCAGTGACCCAAGCCACAGCAGTGACACCAGATCTTTTAACTGCTAGGCCACTAGGGAACTCCAATCCTTCATCTTTTTTAAAATGATTTTTTTTCCTCTTAGAAAAATGATTTTTTCCCTTTACCATTAGGATAAAGTATCTTCACAAGCTTTATCTTATCTTTGAACTAATCACACCTTATTAATTCTTCAGTTTCTCAAACATATGTGTTTCTTCATGAAATGCTTGAAAATCGTTTTGCAGTAGAGTAGGATCAGAAAACTTTAACCCTTAACATTGCTATGACCAAGTATAGTTGTGATTTCTGAGATGAAGTACGGGTTTAACATACTGAAATTTCTATCAGGGAATAGGATTCTCTTAGTACGCAGCATGCTTACTTTTAACTAATTGAAGTATTCAAAATTAAGATCTCTATTTTAGAATACAAACATCAGTCTTTAATCTGCGGTGGTAGGCAACGTGTTAACACTGGTAGCTGCTGGGGATCAGTCATCACTTAAAAACACTCATTATCCACCCACAGTAAATTAGAGAGAGAAGGAGGGCTATAGGATATTTATGGAACATTTCCCTTTCTCTCTGATTTCCCACCCCTCCTGAAAATCATTATTGCTACCTGAGCAGCATCGATCTTCTTCGCAATGCTCTGCTTTGAGTTGGTCATGGCTTCCAGCTTGCGGGCTGCATTTTCCACTTTAGCTGTGAGCACATCCAGACCCTGAGACACCTGCTGGGCTTTCTGCATGGCCACCGGTGAGGCTCCTTGTCCTCTGCTCAAACAGACAGATGCTGTCATTGTACTCTTTCCAATTCTTAATAGCAAAATATCACTAAAAACACAATCTATGTCGTTTCATTAACATGCCTTTCATTTTCCTTTCCTCCACTAAATCTGGGATAGCATAAGAAACACAGAGTGAAACAAAACACAACGCTCTAATCATCCAATTTCTGCTTTGCTTTAAGAAATACACAGTAGCTTCAAAGAACTGCATCATCACTCCTGCAAATTTTGCCAATAATGATTCTCCTCATGGAGGTGATTACATAATCAAACCTAATATTTGGTGGAGGGGGTTGAGGGAGAAAATTTGCTTGTGATCTTAATTCTATGGAGGGTTTTCTTACCATAGTAATATGTGCTTTAGAAATAAACAGCCCATTAGATTATCTTACTTATGGACATGTATATATTGAAAATGTTTCAGAAAGCAGCATGCACAGTGTTACTGAAAGCACGTTAAGCAGATCTGTGTTCAAATCCTCATTCCTAGAACCCGTGGAACCTTGTTTACAATCTTTAACTTCCTTGGGCTCCAGTTTTCTAATTCACAAAAGGAACGGTGGGTAGATAACACTTGCCCTGCTCATCAAACAGAGTGACTTGAAGCAGAAAGATATATTTGAAAACACTTTGGCAATAAAGCAATACATATGTGTAACTACTGTTATTACTGAATTGCCATTATCATAACCTAATGATCATCTTAGATAGCTACCTTCCATTCCTATGCAATCTTTAAATAACAAAGCCAGTTGTTACTGAGGGAAAAAGGGCAAATATGACAAGAAACCATTCTTTCCCACCAAGTTCCTAAAGAACTAATTTCACAATTTTCCCCTCTCAGAAGTGGTATGATATTACTACAAAAAAATGTGAAATTTGCCTTCCCTTTATAAGAGACTTCCCAAGTCATAACAAAGTAAGATTTGCCATCTTTTTATACTCAGATTTTTTAATCCAGCCTGGTAAAGTCAATGACAGGATGTCAACTTTATCTTTTGGCCACATGGTATGGCTGACCATCCTAACCTAGGCTTGTTATTTTAGGATAAATTCCAAAACATCTTTGCTTCCTTTAATAATAGTATGGATTTGTCATTCATCCATCTTCTTTTAAATTTATATATGTTTTTCATCTATTCCAATACTTGAGGTAGAAACTGCTTTAATATTTACTGCCAGGTATATAAAAGATATATATATATATATACATTCCTCTTACCTGTACTTGACACCTCCCTTTTATTTTTTATGGCCACACCTGTGGCACACAGAAGTTCCTGGGCCAGGAGTTCCCGTCATGGCTCAGTGGTTAATGTATCCAACTAGGAACCATGAGGCTGTGGGTTGGATCCCTGTCCTCGCTCAGTGGGTTAAGGATCCAGCGTTGCCGTGAGCTGTGGTATAGGTCACAGACGCGGCTCAGATCCCACGTTGCTGTGGCTGTGGCATAGGCCGGCGGCTACAGCTCCAATTAGACCCCTAGCCTGGGAACCTCCATATGCCACACCCCCTGGAAGGCAAAAAAAAAGACAGAAAAAAAAAAAGAAGTTCCAAGGCCAGGGACTGAATGCAAGCCACAGCTGCAAACTACACCACAGCTGCAACAATGCCAAATCCTTTAATTTACTGCTCCAGGCCAGGGACTGAACCCATGCCTCTGCAGTGACCCAAGCCACTTCAGTCAGATACTTAACCCACCGTGCCACAGCGGAAACTCCTATTTATGTATGTATGTATGTATGTATGTATGTATGTATGTCTTTTTAGGGCCGTGTATGGAAGTTCCTGGGCTAGGGGTTGAATCAGAGCTGTAGCTGCCTGCCTACACCACAGCCACAGCAACGCCAGATCCAAACCATGTCTGTACCACAGCTCACGGCTAACACCAGATCCTTAACCCACTGAGCGAGGCCAGGGATCAAACCCTCATCCTCATGGATACTACCTGGGTTAATTACTGCTGAGCCACAACAGAACTCTGAGGGAACTCCTTTTAAATGGCAGAGGAATCTAAGATGTTTGGGAAATATACTTTTCATGATTTAACTTGATTTTTCCTTCACATCTAGTAATTCATGATGAGGAACCTTTTTGGTAGATGAGTCCAACTTGGAAAAAGTAAAAATATTTATGGACTACATAATTTTCATTGGAAACAATAAATTGAGTCCCATGGAGGGGAAAATATATATTTACAACCCTAGAATCCCTGAATATAAGAATAGAAGACTATCAAAGAACAAAGTGTTACCAAGTTTCAGCCATGAAAATATTAGAAAGCTAGGCATATTTAAAAAAGGATAACAGGGAGACGGCTTTGTAATCTTTCACTGTGAAGGCTACTCCAGTGTGAAGCAGGCCCGCTGCAGCTCCTCACTGTTCCAGCCTTTTCTCTTTACAGATTTATGATCAATCCTATAGAGAAACTACCTCATTCTCTTGCTCAAATTCATCTTTCTCTAAACACACACAACTGTGTATTTGAGAACTCCAACTGAAAACTCAACCACACTGTGAAAAGGCTGCAGACAAAAGAGCCGGCAGTGAGAAATCAGAAGAGCCAAGAAACTTGTCAAACTGCACTGGCATTTCTCCGAATGGAAACAGAACTTCCTTTTGTCCTTTCCGTAAAGTTCCTGTCATGCTCATGACAGGGGAGACTGCTTCACAGCGGGAGAAAAGGCCCACTGAGCTCAATGAGATCACATTTATTTTTATTTATGCTGGTCCTTCTCCCCTTCAAGGTAGAGACTCTTAACCTGAAGCCCACAGAGCTTCCAGGGCTGCAGTGAATCCATGAACCTCTGGAAATTACCCATAATATTGCATGGGCATGTTTAATAGGCATCTTTTTAGGTAGAGATTAGTGGCTTTCATCATATCATAAAAGTGACGGTCCAAAAAAAGGTTAAGAACCACTCCTTTAAGAACTGTATTCTTAGGTCCATTATGTTAATACATTTGAGGCTGGGTATAATGGTGTACAACATGTCACAGAGTGTTTCTGAGGTCTTAATTTGTACGGAGACCCTGCACTGCAACTGGGAGACCCTGTACTGCAATTATCTCAAGATGATTCACGACATTCTCAAAGCAAAATTAAACTTCACCTATATTAGTGTGTCATCATACCTCAATTTTTCTCAATGTCCATGCTATAAAATTCCATAAAAATGAGGATCTTTCAGAGTTCCCCTCGTGGCTCAGTGGTTAACGAATCCGACTAGGAACCATGAGGTTGCAGGTTCGATCCCTGGCCTTGCGCAGTGGATTAAGGATCCGGCGTTGGCATGAGCTGTTGTGTAGGTTGCAGATGTGGCTTGGATCCCGTGTTGCTGTGGCTCCGATTAGACCCCTAGCCTGGGAACCTTCACATGCTGCGAGTGCGGCCCTAGAAAAGGCAAAAAGACAAAAAAAAAAAAAAATGGGGATCTTTCAGAGCTTCATCAACTATTTGTATGAGTTCCAAACAAAGCTATATTATACTGAGTTTTTTGTTTGGTTGCACCTGCAGCATGTGGAAGTTCCTGGGCCAAGGATTGAACCCAACCTACAATAGTGATAACGCCAGATCCTTAACCCACTGAATCAGGAAGGAACTCTCTATACACTGACTTTTCTTAATATACTTAGTTTATGGGGGATAAGGGTGGAGTCTAAAAGCCAAGACTTGAGGTGGGTACAATAGGTAAAAGAATTACAAATCAAATGATTTAATGATGTAATAGAAACTCAAAAAAGCCTAAAAATGACCAACATAGAAGATCATCTATTTAACTGATTTTAAAAAAGGCATGTAAAATAATCATGATATGTTTTTCCAACCCATCCCTCATAAAAAGTATGTACCCACTGTACTTTATTTTTATCAGCCTACGGCTAGAAACTGAAAACAAATTTCAATTTCAATTTCAACCTCACTACAAGGGATCTGCACATTTTAAAAGTTCAGCAAAGGAAAAATTCACTTCAAATCTCAAAAGAACTAGTAGAATATAATATATACGTTATCTATTAGCCAAAGAGAACTCGGTAAAATTCACAGAACCTTGCTTTCTGAATCACGAGTGAGATATTATCTGTTCCCATTACTGCTCTGGCAAGAGCAGAGGAACTTTACCTGGCTCGGAGGTCAGCCACTTGATCAGTCATCTGCCCTAGCATTTTGCAGGTCCCCAGGATCTCCCTGCGTTCTTTGCCTGCACAGAGTTCACCAACTTTTCCAGCTTCATCTAAGATCTGCCTGATGGCCTGTTCACCAGCATCACCTAAAATAAAGACATATTCAATATCTACACTGTTGACCATCCATTAATTATTTAGAGAGAATGCTCTACAAGTCATTTCATTCACGAAGAAATGGATGATTTTAAACAAGTGAATAGAAGGCAATACATCTGATAGCTAACAGCCAAGCAGTGCCCTTACAACCAGAGGGTGAGGTTTCAACCACAGAGACTGCTGAAAAAAGATCCTTGGAACCATACCCATCTGGAGATAATAAGCAGCTTGTGGTAAGCACAGCGATGATAAAGGAAGACTCTAACAATTAATAGTACTTGAACACCTCCAAACTCCATTAGACTTTCCACATTCATTCAAATATTAATCTAAAACTGAATAAATATTAAATTAGAAAACCCATAAAGCCTAGTTCAATAACCTATTTGGGTCTTATCTTTATTTAAGTCAACTCTGCTTCCCAGTTTTTATTAGCATCATCATTTAATCTGCTAATTAAGTACTTTACTGACATAAATGGAAATCTGCCCAATGGAAACTAGAAGAGCTTTTATTCAAAATAATTACCTTTCTGATTCAGGGAGGGGGTGAGCCAATAATTTGGCAAAGAATGCCCAGTTCACTTTGGTTTATTCCTCCATGATGAGAGGTAATTAGTCTATGCCCTTTATCCTTTTAAGAACCAGTAATGCTTCAATTAGTCAAAACTACCAGGGAACGAAGTATGCCCCTAAATGTTGCAATAGTTATTTTAGGATTATGAGATCATGGAATGACTTCTTTTTGTTTGTTTGTTTGCCGGGTTTTTAGCTTTTTATTCTACCAGACAAGTAGAACCAGAGGGTTACCTGGGGAGGCACTGGGGTCACGAAGCCAACCTTTGGCCTGGTTCAGTTTGGAGTCTATGGAAGCCAATGCTCTCTTCATGGCTTCAGTGTCCTTTCAAAGAAAAAAAAGTAGAGTTATTTTCTTTGCAAAAATTGAGATACCATGATACAAAGTAAGACAGATAAGAAGTTACACCATTAACATACAATAGCTAAGGAAGTCCTACAACAGCCTTAAAAATATTTTCATCACACCATAATGCTTATTTCTATCAAAATGCACCATCTTCCATGCAAATCTTCAGTTAATTCTATTTTGTTTCCCCGTCTCTCTATTGCTAAACTGTGAAAAGTGCTAAAACTGCTCAAGCCAAAAGATATTTAATGTCTTCAGCAGAAAAAAGCCCTGTTGTCACATGCCTCATTATCAGCCTTTCCACTAGTCAACATTCATCTTCAGCAGCCCTGCCAAAGCCCTCATTAGCATGTGGTGCCACAAATCACAGTTCTTTTACATCTTGTTTTGAAATACACACACACACTGGATGATGTTTCACTATGCTTAATTAATCTGAAAAACCTGAATTACTGGTTGGGAGAAAACTGAAAATTTTAACCTAGCAATTTAGTTTTAATTCTACAAATAAACCAGGAAATGTAATACAAGAAGAAAGTGTTTCTCTGGCCGTCCCTATCACTCCTCACCCTTAGTTCCCTTCCCATTCCTAACCTGGAAGAAGACGCAGGAAAAAATAAGTGGGTCTCAGTTGACTGTTTACAATCAGGATTCATAATGACTAGCATAAAACTAGCATAAAATCTCCCAGACTATATAGCATACACAGTCGAAACAACAGACTAATCACTTTTAGGATATACATATATTTTAATAAAGTTTTTTAAATAAGGAAAAATATGAGACCAATATAACAAATATCCATGTACCTACCCATCCTCTCAACTGACAAACTCACCATCTCTTAAGTCTCTATTTAACACCTTGAAAGATACCCTATCTCCCTTTTGCTTAGGGAACCAGCTCTTATAGAGTCCATCCATCAAAGCAGAGTTAACCTCTGAAACTCTAGGCAATGCCCTAAATCTCTACCTTTTTTCGACTTCTAATTCTGCAAACCTGGGTTCTTCAAGGTGTGGTACCACCAGTTTTCCACATGGGGTCACTAGGAGCATCCCTACTTTCCTTGTTTCCTTTTCTTTTCTTTTCTTTCTTTCTTTCTTACCCGCATCCTCATGGATACTAGTCAGGTTTGTTACCACTGAGCCACAATGGGAATTCCATCCCCACTTTCAATTCAAACAACACCCAGTACCAGTACCAATATGCGTGTGGAACACTGCTCATTAGGCTTAAGTTCAGCAGCCTGACCCCAGCTTTTCAAAAGTACCCATTCAAATTATAGGACTCTCAGCTTTGGATGCCCTCCTTCCCCATCTACACAGATATAGATTGTTCTCCAGTTGTAATCTTTGCTATCTCCGCAACTAAAAAGAACTGAACTAAAGTATTGGAAAATGAAAATAAAATATTTTTATTATCAAGTCATACTGAATTGTAACAGCTCTCTATCAACAAAAGGCAGAGTTGCAAGAGGATCTATTTCAAAATCCATTTGTAACTAATACAAGTAGACAAGTCACATTTTCTGAGTACTTTGATCCTCAAATGGCTTATTTTTTTGGGCACATTCACGACATGTGGAAGTTCCTGAGCCAGGGATAGAGCCCATGTAACAGCAGCAACCCCAGCCACTGCAGTGACAATGCCAGATCCTTAACCCACTGCACCGCAAGAGAACTCCCTCAAGTAGTTCAAATATTTACTCCTCCTCCGTCTTGTTCTAATTAATCTGTACAGCAAACCTTGCCTTCAAAAATCAATTTGAGCTTAATTCCAAATTAGCAAGGCCCAAGAGTTTCAGGCAGCTCCCAAACCTCAGAGAGTTAGAGTAGCCTCTGAGGTCTAATACAAATTATAGGACTTTGTCTTGATATAAATTAAAAACAAAAAAAATTTCACAGTCTCTCACCTAGGAAGTATCGTGTACTCCGGGAAGTAGAGAAATTATCACCATGTAAAAATACTTAATTCAAAATCTATTAGTAACCATTTCTATAATACACTCATATTTTCAGTGAAAAATATATATATATATTATATTTCAAAAATCTAAGTTCAAGGGGAAACAAAGATCAGAAATTTCTTAGTGTCTATTCTAAGCATTAAAGTCTCTAGTTAAGAAACTAACTGAGCATTTTTATATGTTAGGTTCTATTTTGGGCATTTTTTCCTTCATTGCTTCATTGAACTTCAAATTTAAATGTAATTGAATTTTATAAATTAAGAAACAGGGGATCAGTCCTGGAAACCCAATTTGAACTCGAACCTCATTATTTTATATTAAACGAAATTCAAGAATTTTATTTCTTTTACCAAAGAGAGTTGGGAAAGACTCTATTATCCTTTGATAATAATCAGCAAATCTTTGCCTTGCCAGTTTTGGCTTTGGTTAATACTGCCCAGAAAAGTAGCCCTAGAGATCAAATTCAGAATCCTCACACACCTAAATAACTGCTTTTATTCTCCACTGCCCCAAAATGATTTGAAACACAACAGAAAGCTGGTCTTGCTCTATTCAGTATCCTCAAAAATCACTGCTTTTTTCTCCCTAATAAAGCATGTCTACCACGCTTCACAGAAAGAATATGATTCTCAGGATGTGAATAATTTACTCCTGAGTGGGAGATGTGACAATATCAAGAGAATAAAATTAAGAGATGCTCATTTTCTCCTAAAAAGAATCAATGGCAAATGTGGAATGAAGCTGCATTTTTAAACTGGGAATTTCAATTTGTTACTAAAGTTTTTAATAGCATGAATTTTAGAGAATTTTGGAGATTTGAAAGTCACCGAGAGGGTCACCTTAAATTCTTTCTGGAAAAGGGCCAACTATAAATAATCACTTAAACACAATAATTTTAATGTCATATCTATTAAAAGCAAAAATGTCTATGGGAACAAATACTTTGGTCTCCTAAGAATCTCAGAAGAATTTCTTTTGAAGGTCAGTATTTATTATGGAATTGACAGAATTCTGTCACAAGCAACAAATAAAGGAAGAAAATAATTATAACACTGTGATCAACCTACTATGCACCACAAAGCTTTTAGTTAAACTTTGTAACCTAAGTCTAGGTACCCAGAGTACAGACTAGGTACGAAACAGAAGAGAATAAAAGTATACCTTCATTTAAGTACTTGTATTGGCAAAATCTCAAATTTTACAAATACAAAAGTCTTCACCAATCTCTTCTCTGTTTTTGTTATAGTTGTCTTTTTTTTAAAGAGTAAATATAAAAAATATCTAGTCATGCAGCTTTGGGGACAGTTGGCAGGGTCCCTTTCACTGGAAATGAGTTCAGGTTTTAAATGAAAAAAACCACAGTGCCTTGGCACTCTGCCACACATGTACGGCAGAAGGATAACATAAAAGAACTCCTTTTTACATGCTTTTCCAGGAATTGAAACTCTTCTGAAATTTAATATACGTTAGACCAAAAGAACACTGAATAATACTGAGAACCACTGAGTTCCTCCCACCTCCCACAGACAATCAAGAGGAACTGTAGTAAGAAAAGTGAGATCCTGAGATCCCAGGCTCTGGAAAATTTTAAAAACTGGGACCACAGATCCTCTGTCTCATCTACTCTCCCTTTTCCACTAACACCTCCCACCCCTACCCCTTCCACTCCATTCCATTGCTGACCACATTTCCACCTCCCAATCCATGTTTTTCAATTTGGTGGCTGTTTTTTTCGTTTGTTTGGCTTGCTTTTTAGAACCATACCTGCAGCATATGGGAGTTCCCGGGATAGGGAGTCAAATTGGAACTGCAGCTGCCAGCCTACACCATAGCCACAGCAACACAAGATCCAAGCCGGGTCTGTGACCTACACCACAGCTTATGGCAATACCGGATCCTTAACCGACTGAGTAAGGCCAGGGATCGAACCTACATCCTCATGGATACTAGTCATAACTCCCTGAGCCACAATGGGAACTCCCTAATCCATGCATGGAACAAAGACGTTTTTGGAAAAAATAGATTGGGAAATAGGACAAAATCTTATAAACTATTTTTTTTTGTCTTTTTACCTTTTCTAGGGCTGCACTCGCGGCATATGGAGGTTCCCAGGCTAGGCATCAAATTGGAGCTGTAGCCACCGGCCTACGCCACATCCACAGCAACGCGAGACCCGAGCCACGTCTGCAACCTACACCACAGCTCACGGCAATGCCGGATCCTTAACCCACTGAGCGAGGCCAGGGATGGAACCTTCAACCTTATGGTTCCTAGCTGGATTCGTTAACCACTGAGCCATGACAGGAACTCCTCTTATAAACTAGACTTAAGCGATGAGGTAAAGTCATTTAGTCCTGGGTCTTCAGGCAAGCTACCCTCCCAGGCATCAGTGCCTCATCTCCAATACCTTCCCAGCTCTACCAGTCTGTGCCACCTATACGCACACAATCAGATGTACCAACTAAAAAAATCACTAGGATCAGAAAGGAAATGTCAATTCCTTTAACGTGTTGGACTTTACTCCTTTCTGGGGGGAAGGGATAAAATGTGATAAATGCTTGAATTAACCATGTATCTCAGACTCCAACAGATAAATCTTTTCTGCTGTATTAGCTATATACTGGAAGATAATGCTGCATAACAGAATACTAGAAGACTCATAAAAAGCTCACATAACTTTATTTTTTCAAAACTGAAATAAAAATCAATCTTTAAATCCCAATGGTCTGTAGTAAGGGCAAGTATTATAGGACCGCATGTTCTAACCAGTACTTCCTACTTTGGTAGAGTAATCTATGCAAGACACTACATTTACCCACCACCAGCCTAGGCTCATGATGGGAGGAGACACACCAAAGGAACAAATTCTGAGTAACAGTATCTAATGACTCAAGGTGCAGTTACAGAAACACCTACATAGGGTTCAAAAATTCTTAGCAATGAGGGAGTTCCCGTTATGGCTCAGTGGAAACAAATCCAGCTAGTATAAATGAGGACGCAGGTTCGATACCTGACCTTGGGAGTGGGTTAAGAATCCGGCGTTGCCGTGAGCTGCGGTGTAGGTCACAGATACAACTCGGATCTAGCGTTGCTGAGCCTGTGGCATAGGCCAGTGGCTACAGCTCTGATTTGACCCCCTACCCCGGGAACCTCCATATGCCATGTGTGCAGCCCTAAAAAGATAAAAAAAAAAAAAAAAAAAAAAGATATAAGTATAATACCAAAAAAGATTAAATATAGATTGATAAATGCATAAAGGGTAAAATTAGAATTGTGTTTAACTCCCAAATTCTTCTGTCTTATAATGTGTTCCCAGGGAAAATGCTAAACTAATTTTCAGTGATTATTATAAGACGATTGTTAATTTAAGGAGGGGAAATTGTTATTCTCAAAACAAAAACGAAGTGTTTAAAGTCAAAGTACTTTTAAATTTGCCATTTGAATGTAGGTAAAACAATTAGCTGTTGCATTGCCTCTTTAAAATCTTAACTTATTCGGCAAGACGCAGTTTTTAGCAAGAATTTTTTTCCACTTACTTTCTTCCCCCACTTTTCTAGAGGAACCATCACTTTCCAGGAGAAAACTGCACCATTGGGGAAGCATGAAACAAGTATGGTAAGACAAAGTTAATTCTTTATTGGTAGGGGTGAGAGAAGGTAAAAAAAAATAATAATAATACCATATGTATTAAACAGAATGGGAACCTGGGAATCACAGACACAAGGTCTGATCAATTCACTGCTTACAGTGGGTCAGTGAAAGATGCATAATCTACTAAGCTGAAAAATAATCAAAAGCCTAGTCACCAATTTCCATTGTCAGGGTAAAATTTTTTCTAAAATTCTTGCAACTAATAAAAACGATTACTCTGAGGTGGTAGGGGAGGTAGAGTGGATGGGGATGAGAGTAAGAAGTGTCGTGTATATCTTTCCACTGCATTTTGATTTTTGAATCAGGTAAATGTATAACACAAACAACATGTGGTTAAAAAGTAAACATTTCTTGCTCATTTTGTAGTCATTATGTACTTAAGCTTCTTTTGGCTGAATTAATTTTATTTCTTTCCTTTCATTCTGATAGTTTTGCAGCATCCTAACAGTCTAGTTCCTTCCAGATCAGCATAAAACTGGGGTAGCTATTAGACTGTACACAGTGAGGACCAGGTCTTTCCCTTTGTATTCTGCCCTCAGTGCCTAATCTTCCTCCTGAAAAACTCAACTGACCATAGAGTGTTTTGTGTTTGTTTTTAGAGAAGCAACTTTCATTGGCACGTGCACAAAAGAAAGCTCAGTAACAATTATTAACTGATGGATGACTTTTCCCCTCAAAAAACAGAGAAACATTAAGGTCATAATGCCTGCTCCTCCTTTTTACAAGTTCTCAACTGCTAGAAGCAAAGTAAAGAGAATACGGAAAGAGATTAGGTTAGGGGAACATGAGGTCATAGAGAACTATGGCTGATTCACAGCTTAGACAGCAGAACATGCAGTGAGCCAGGGAATGAAGTTAGGAAAAACTTTAGGTACCCCTTATTTTTTCCTTTTGATTTTGAAGGCTGGGACTATTGTGAAGGACAGGTGCCCCATCTAAAGTCTCTAGCCTATCCATTTTCATTATGGCTCAAAACCTCAAAGATGCATCTCCAAAAGCAAAATTCCAGGGTCTGCACAGGAAATTGGTAAGAGAGGCAAATACAGAGATGGCATCAGCTGGAAGTTTCTTCTCCTAAGAGCATGGTCCACAGTAACTTAGGAGTCACCCAACCACCTGGGGAAATCTGCCCCTTAGGTGAAGTCAGTGGGAATGACCAGGCCAAAACCGTTCCCAGCAGCCTGCTCAAAGAGAGGGAGGCATCCATCAAAAGAAGAAAGCCCAATATCCTACAGTAATGTCTTTCCTTTTGCTTCCCCCGAAGAAATAGCTCCACGTGAGCCAAACAGTCTGCCCAACACAGCCCTGAGCCCCTGTATTAAGTCACATTCTGACACATATTCGAGCACAGTGATACACACCGGCACACAGAAGAAGGCACGGCACACAGCACAAGAAAACCTCACAGACATGCTTTTTTCTCGTTTTAAGCAAAAAAGAAACTAGAGGGCAAGAGAAAGCTTACCTTCTAAACGTGAGAAAAAAGAATAAAACAAACAAGAGAACAAAAAAAAGATGCATAAAGAAGTCATAACAGGGAAGTGAAAGTTGTCAAATATGCAAAAGCAAAATTAAGTAAAATATCAAAAGACTTCAATGATTTTACCATATGGATTTAAAATACTGTCATAGAATCTCATGCCTCTGAAAACAAATTCAAAGTTAAGATAAACTGACTAATTTCTCCTGAACATTTAAATTCACTTTCTGGGCAACAAAACAGAGAGCTGGTGATTTCAGGCCCCAGCTCTGACCTTACCTTACAGGTGTCCTAGAGGGCAAATGGAGCCCCCCTGAGTACTTACTGGAAATCATACTACAAAATCCCATCTGTAGTCTGCTACCAGCCTGCAAGGTGGCCCTCGAGACAACATTTGGGTCACCTTGAGTGGGACTGGGGGGAGGGGCAGGGATCAGCTGAATCCTGGAGACAGTTGTTCCCCCCACTGCCTGCATCTTGGGCTCCTACGAGGGACGTGTACACCCAAGTGTCTCTGTTCCTGGAGACAGCCACTACACAGGGACAAGCAGGCGAGAACAGCAGTGACACAAACCACTGCTGCTGGGCTCTAGGAGAAATCCACCAACCCTTTTGGAGTCCAGAAGACATTCCAAACCAAGGGTGAAGGGGTCCCGCAAACTAACTGACAAATGTGAAAACTATTATTTAAGTTAAATTTTCATTGGGAAAATGGGGTGATGAAGGGACACACCCAGAAACGCCAAGAGTGTCCTTTATAGATTTCCCTGGATCAAAAGGTTGGTTAAGGAAGTTTCCTATAAAATTCAGTCACAGGCATATGCTGTATCTTAGTCACCTAGCAACAACCACCCACATAAAAAGGAGGGCTCCCACCCAGGGGAGTATACACCACACAAGAATTCCTCCAACAGTCCCATCAAGGAGACTCCAGCCTGCAGGAAAAGCTTCTCATCTCAGCTTTCAACCAAGATTCACCCCACAAACCTATTTATTTGTTCTACTTCAGAGCAAAGGAAATTTGCAAAAGCGGCAAGTAATCCATGAAACAAAAGCAAAGGGATTACTTTCATAATATCGAAGTAGTCAGGCTACACACAATTGCAAGATAAAATATGAAATAATCACACTCCCAGGAAAGGGAAATTTGGGATTTCACTTATTTCTCCCCCTGTAACACCTACCTTGCTGGCCCAGGCATCTTCATCCCAAGAAGTGAGTTGTAATACACGAATGATCTCATTAATTTCCGCACTCATCTTTTCTACAGTAAAATTGCGGTTTTTCAAAGCTTCTTCTATTCCTTGGTTTTTTGAGTTTTTAGTTGTTACAAAAATCTTCATAGCTGTAAAAATAAACAAAAGATCGGAAACTAAGCTTGGAATTTAACCTTGCTGTATTACAGTATTCACACAAGATGTTCCACACTTTGAACATATTTTGGGCTTCTAAGGGCTTAAAAAGAATATGAAAACAAACACTACAAGTCTGCCAGTAAGGTTCCAACATCAGCAACCTGCATTGTAAAGCAAACTTAAGGTACAAAAATCACCATATCATGATCAGGGAACTAATTTATATGCATATACTGGTAATTCACAATCACAAAATATCCAATATCCTTCTAAATCAGTTATCAACCCAGCCTTAACACTAGTCCCATCTAATACAAACCTAATAGGACAAGATAAAAACAGTCAGTAAAATAGTAACTGAAGTATCCTGTTGCCCCCAATCCTAACGGAAGATCCCAAAGTCTTAAGTTTATCTTCCACGACTTCTCTGAATATATGGCAGGGACTTTCTAACTCCCAAAAGTGAAGAAGAAGAAAATAATAACATGAAAAACTAGAGAAGAGAGTATCTCCCCATAAACTAATAAAATTATAAAACAAAAAATTAAACAATACTTTAATGAGTTACCCAGATGGGAAAGAAAGTCTCTTCTCAACAACATTTTTGCCACATAGAACATCTGGCCTCAAAAACATATTTTCCATGAGATTATAAGACTCTACTTATAAATTTTTGTTTTCTAGTTCATGTAAGGGCTTTCTGAACTCTTACACTCACATCTCCTTTTTTAGCTACTACCTGAAAGGACAAAGCAGGAAGGTGGTAGCTGGAGGGCAGAGGGTGTCACAGTGACATGCCTCATAAGATTTTGAAAATAAAGCTGCTCTCTGAAAGTTAAACTAATTCACCTACAACTTGACTAACCCATAAGTTACATAAACCTTGAGATGTCTGGTATATAGTAGACATTCAATAAGGGCAACTTGCTTTTGCTGGTTGATAGAGCAGCCACCATGTTTGCATATCTGGGCTCTGCCCAATGGGAAAGTGGTCCTAGTTAGTACAGACCACCAGCTCCATAATGCAGAGAGAAGTTAAATATTCTTTAGGGGAGTTCCCATGTGGCTCAGCAGGTTAAGGATCCTGAATTGTCAATGCAGTGGCTCAGGTCACTGCTTTCCCTGGCCTAGGAACTTCCAAATGCCTCGGGCACAGCCAAAAAAAAAAAAAAAAAAAATACACACACACACACACACACACACACACACACACACACACACACACACACACTTTAGGAAAAACTGTATTAGCACAACACTGGACAAGTTCCTGCTGTAGCATAAAGGGATCAGTAGCATCTCTGCAGCACCAGGACGCAGGTTTGATCACCGGGTTAGCAAGTTAAAGGATCTAGCATTGCTGCATGATTCAGATCTTATGCCTGGCCCAGGAACTCCATATGCTGTGAGGCAGCCAAAAAAGAAAGAAAGGAAAAAGAAAAAAACTGTAACACTGGAAAGGTGTTACACTTTGGGTTCACTTCTTTACCATTCAATTCTCAATAATATCCACTCCAGTTCTTAATTGCCTTTTTTTTTTTTTAAATAGCTGCAACTGCAGCATATGGAAGTTCCCAGGCCAGGGAATGAATCTGAGCCCAGCTGCGACCTATGCCACAACTGCAACAACACCAATCCTTTAAACCACTGCTCTGGGCCAGGGATTGAACCCGGGCCTCCGCAGCAACACGAGCCACTTAACCCACTGCATCACAGGAGGAACTCCCTAATTGTCTCTTCACAATAGAAATAAGGTATCAAAATCCACACATCCAAAACTAGAGTTTCTAGAGGAGAAAAATGTCCTGTTAGAACTTTAGAAGAACAGAACTAGGCAACAGGAGGGCAGTTTCAAACAAAGAGCAGGAGAAGGAGAGCATTAGAGAAGATGAATACCAGTTCTTAGCCCAGCAATTGCATTTTTACTCAGGCTGAAGGAAACGCAACTGAACAGCAAAAGAAAATAAACACCAGAGTTTAGAACATATTAACGTTGTTTTTGTTTTGTTTTCCCCTGTAAGATAAAGTACAGACAGAAAATACCAGAAATGAGAACTGGCAACAGCTCTTTCACAGTGTTCATTGAGTTCACCAACATCACTCGATGCTCCTGGTGAGTCAGTTCCTGCTGCCTCTCGTCAATCATCTTGGCCATCTTAGTCATTCCTGAGACACAAGGAATAAATTGTGCAGAGTGAGTAGTGAAAAAACTCAGAGTCTGGCTTTCCGAGCCTAAATCTATTATGAATTATTAAGAAAGTCCAAACCGACTGCCTACTTATTTAAACAACAGATAAGATACTACACCTAAATTCTAGCATCAAGGACACAGAATTTTTTAGGAGAGTTCTAATTTCATTCAACTTTCATTCTTTTCATGAAAAATAATTTATTAAATATAAATCCTAAACATGATATAATTTTCACAAACTTGACATAAAAACATTCACAAATACTTTTTAAATGCTGAAATGAATAAATATATATTTGAAAAAAAAAATTCACAAGGGGAGAAGAAAATACCTTGCCTGGCTACCATGCCAGGTTTCATGCTGTGTACTAGCCACTGAGCCTATGTATGTAAGAATCTCAAGTGAGCCTAGTACAGGCATACCTCAAAGACATTGTGGATTCAGTTCCAAAACACTGCAATACAATGAATATCATAATAAAGTGAGTCACATGAATTTTTTTTGGTTTCCTACTGCATATAAATCACTATTACTGCAGTCTATTAAGTGTACAATAGCACTATGTCAAAAAAACAATTACATACCTTAATTAAAAACACTTTATTTCTAAAAAATGCCAGCCATCATCTAAGCCTTCACTATATCATAATATTTGCAACATTAAAGATCCGTGATCACAGATCACCGCAATAAATATAATAATAACAAAAAAATTTAAAACCCTGTAAGAATTACCAAAATGTGACACAGAGATATGAAGTGAACAAATGCTGTTGGAAAAATAGTGCCGATAGACATGCTTGAGGCAGGGTTGCCACGAGCCTTCAATTTGTAAAGAACGCAGAATGTGTGGGGTGCAATAAAGCCGAGTGCAATAAAACAGAGCAAGCCACTGAGAATTTATTTGCTGAAAAAACCTTTAAAACTGCAATAATGTATTTAATATTTAATATTTTCTGTACTTTCCAATGTGCCCAAAATAAGGATGTACTACTCTTATAATTAGAAAAATAAAAATGTTATAAAAATAATTACAGTGATGACAGCATTTGAAAGCATCTGGTGCTTTGGAATCAGCCTGCTAGCTACTTTTTGTTTACCTTGGATATTATTCAAAGGTGCTATGTGATTCTCTAAAGCTTTGATTTTCAAACTGCTCTTAGAACTTCCTAAGCAGTTTCATTGAGTGTCAAGGGGTACCCAAAGGGAGATGGGGCTGCTCCTGCTTCATCCAAAAAAGTTCCATTTTTCCTTTCATATGTTGGAATTCTACATGAGAGTCATTTAAAGAAATAACATTTCTTCACAGTGCTATGAGAAAAGTTTAAAGGGTACTGCTCCAAAGTCATTTCCCAGTAATCTCCAGAGGAATTTTTTTTTTTTAGGGCCGTACCTATTGCATATGGAAGTTCCCAGGCTAGGGTTCAAATCATAGCTGCCACTGGCCTACACCACAGCAACACCAATGCCAGATCCGAACCGCATCCTTGACCTATGCTGCAGCTTGAGGCAATGCTGGATTCTTAACCCACTGAGCGAGGCCAGGGATTGAACCCTCATCCTCATAGACACTTGTCAGGTTCTTAACCCACTGAGCCAAAAGGGAACTCTTCAGAGGAATTCTTAACTGCCATAAGTTTATAGGATGACTGCCCTGGAACATCAAGCCAATAATAATCATTTTATATAAGACAAAGAATTTTATTATATGACATGTGATCTTTAAAACTAACAGACTAAACATCTGATATGTCTTGTCATTGGTTTCATTCATACTTTAAGGAGCTTTAAGTTTGTGATGTATATCTATAACATCAAAAGCTGGTATCTGTGTGTATTTTAAATATTCGATTCTCAAATGATGAAACAATCAGATTTAGCACAAAAGCTCTTCTCCTCTTCTAGGTCTGACTGTATTATGTGGCCTCAGGCAAGGGCATGAATCCATAATAGGCAGGCTAATGAGCATGATAAGAGGTCATAGAGAGCTACAGGCTGGCAGACAGTGAAGGAATGCTGTATAAGTGGAATGAAGAGGTCAGGATTCAGGGTGGCCTTAAGCACTGCAGTAACAGAAAAATATTTCCTACATTCTCCAGCAGCATTTGCAATGTCTAGTTTAATTCATTAGACAGGGCCAGGATTTGTAGAAAGCAGATTCAGCTTTCAGAGACAATGCTATCTCTTCAGTAGAAGCACAGTGTCAGCTCCATCGACAGAGTAGAGGTACCTAAAAGTCCAATGCATTATTACCCCTATTTTCCACAAAAAGTAGGGGGAGCTAAACTTTCTTCTTGATCAAACATAGATAAACCATAAAACTTTTTATTATAAAAAGGAGGATATGACTAACCTGGTCCAAGATTCTTTGTGTAAGTGACCAAATCTTCCATAGTTTCCACCACTTCTGCCACTGTAAGATATTCCAAAATTCCTTTGCAAACTCTAATAATTTTACGAACCTGAAAACATATTTCAGAGTATTCAGTCAACTGAGTGAACAATTTAAGTAGAAAACATAGTAATTCGGATGGGTAGCTAGTCAACATTTTCTCACCCTAAACAACCGCCAATCCTCCATTATTATCTTTAAGACAAGGCTTATTGTCTGGAAGAGCTCTGTATGGTCTCAGATTGCCTACCTCAGCCTCATCGAAGGTGAGGAGCAGGTCTGATGTTCCGGAGAGGATGCCCCTTGACCCATCGATCAAATAATCTCGAGCAGGCACTGAGTAAGGATCTGACTGAAGCATCTGGGCTGCCTGGACAAGCTTGGTGCAAGCATTCTCAACCCTGAGGGGAAGAGCATGGCGCGTTAACTCACTGGCAGAACCAAGCAGACGAATGTCACCCTCAAATGCAAAGAATGTAAATGGACATAAATTCACATTTTTTCCCCATATGAAAAATAGCCAAGACCTACTTATTTTATTTTATTTTATTCTATTTTGGCCATATCCACAGTATGTGGAAATTCCGAGACCAGGTATCCAGCCCACACCACAGCAGCAACCTGAGCCACAGCAGTGACAAACCAGATCCGAAACCCGCTGCACCACCAGGGAATTCCTACCAAGACCTATTTATAATAGAACGTAAGTATTCTGCCTTTAAATTTTACAATTAAGGGCAGCACATTCAGTCATTCACTGCATTAAACCCTTGTTCTGGAGTTCCCGTCGTGGTGCAGT
>PVHT021183726.1:11551859-11588004 GCA_004024745.2 Catagonus wagneri
TCCGGCGTTGCCGTGAGCTGTGGTGTAGGTTGCAGACGCGGCTCGGATCCTGCGTTGCTGTGGCTGCGGCGCAGGCCAGTGGCCACAGCTCCGATTAGACCCCTAGCCTGGGAACCTCCACATGCCGCGGGTGCGGCCATAAACCCGCGGCCATAAAATGACAAAAGGCAAAAAAAAAAAAAAAAAAAAAAAAAAAAACCCTTGTTCTGCATCATTTCCTAATAACAAAAAAGAATAAGAGGAATTCCCATTGTGGTGCAGTGGAAATGAAGAATCTGACTGGTATCCATGAGGATGCAGGTTCGATCCCTAGCCTCACTCAGTGGATTAAGGATCTGGCGTTGCTGTGTCTGTGGTGTAGGCCAGCAGCTATGGCTCCAGTTCGACCCCTAGCCTGGGAACCTCCACATGCCACAAGTATGGCCCTAGAAAGCAAAAAAAAAAAAAACAATATGTTTTACACTTCTTACTTTAGGTCGCTATATCTCTGTAACTCCTCTCTTTCCTTATTTCTCACTCTTCACACACACTGCCATTAAAAGATACTTACACAGACAACTGAAAACTTTGGCAACAATTTCAGATTTAACATCTGGAAATAAAATGCCAAACACTGTGTTAGGTGAAATTAAATAATCAGACAAAATAAAGGAATAGGAGGAAACACAAAGAAAAAGTATGAGGTAATGTGTAAGTTTTTCATTCATCTAACTAAATGGATTTGTTTGACAAATTGGACTTTTTGAAAACAACCCTATAAAACTATACTGTTAATTAAAATGTCACTGGCATTAATAACTGAACTAATTATTAATAGTTTAATATTAATATAGCTGAATAACTTAGATGACCTGATCAATCAAAGGTATCTTTTTATTGGGGGAAGGAACCAAAAACACAGAGCAGGTATTCTCATTGACCCTTTTATATTACTAAAGTATATTCATTCATTCAGTCATTCTTCCAGAGTTGAAAAGGACCTAATAGATCATCGCTAATCTCACATTCAATAAATCCACTATATTATTACTGAGTAACTTATAAAGGTATGGAACAAATTACTTAAAATTTTTATTCAAAATTACGTTCTTATTTGAAAACACAGAAATCTGTCACATGCACATAAGAGCCCAATTCAAAGAGCAATTTTGAGTACCAAATGAAATAACATAAAACTCCACAAATATAAGGCAGTATTGTATTATTAATAAATAGAATCCAACCAACATGAATTCCAATTACATAAAAAGCATTGGGCTATGGACACTATATTAAAATGCAAAAAGCAATATTCTAACTCTCAAGAGGCATATTTTAATAAGTCACAAATATCAGAGCCATAAGGCAGCACAATATAAATATCAGCAAAGAGCAAAACCTCAACTGAAGTGGGTTTTTTTTTTTTTGGCCGCACCCACAGTATATGGAAGTTCCAGGGCCAAGGATCTAACCCATGCCAAAGCAGTGATTCAAACCACAGGAGTGACAATGCCAGATCCTTCACCCACTAAGCCACTAAGGAACTCCCAGTGTGGCTTTTGATCACTTTTAGATTATTGGTTTTCTCTTTCTAAAGGTTTTTTAATTAAAATTAAAATTTAATTTTAAATTACATAATACATGGTTACATGTATATGACAAAACATACACATGTATAGGAGTTCCTGTCGTGGTGCAGCAGTTAACGAATCTGACTTGGAACCATGAGGTTGCAGGTTCGATCCCTGGCATCACCCAGTGGGTTAAGGATCCGGTGTTGCCAAGCTGTGGTATGGGTTGCAGATGTGGCTCGGATCCCGCGTTGCTGTGGCTGTGGTGCAGGCTGGCAGCTGTAGCTCCAATTAGACCCCTAGCCTGGGAACCTCCACATGCCGTGGGTGCGGCCCTAAAATGACAAAAGGTAAAAACAAAAAACAAACCAAAAAAACCCAACATATACATGTATAGAAAACCCTAAGACATACAATGAAAAATCTTCCCTCCTCTGTGCCCTAGGCACTCAAATTCCATGTACTTGTAACCAGTGTTATGAGTTTCCTCTGTATTCTTCAAAAAAAAAAAGACACTTTCTGCATACAGAAACATACACATCCACTTTTCTACATATACAGAATCATACCATGCATACTCTCTGTGTTGCGATTTTTTTTTTTTTTTTTTTTTTTTTTTTTTTTTTGCTTTTTAGGGCCCCACCAGCTGCATATGGAGGTTCTTAGGCTAGGGGTCCAATCAGAACTGTACTTCCTTCCAAATTTCAGGATGGGAGTTCCCGTTGCGGAACAGTGGTTAATGAATCCGACTAGGAACCATGAGGTTGTGGGTTCGATCCCTGGCCTTGCTCAGTGGGTTAAGGATCTGGCGTTGCCATGAGCTGTGGTGTAGGTCACAGATGCGGCTTGGATCCTGCGTTGCTGTGGCGTAGGCCAGTGGCTACAGCTCCGATTAGACCCCTAGCCTGGGAACCTCCATATGCCGCGGGTGTGGCCCTAAAATGACAAAAAAAAGGCAAAAAAAAACAAATATCAGGATGAGCTTAAGACACAATTTGCAATCATTCCTTTCCTGAGCTTTATGCCATTTTTTCAAATTTTATGTTTATGTTATTGTTTTCATGAATAAAATATTTTATCTTTTATTTTAAACTTCTAAATCTTTACATGTTATATTATTATATACGTCAGTTTGTTTATATTTACTAACACATTGTCCATTAATCTTGGCTAATCATTCCCTCTTATATTTCAGGCCTTATACCTGGAATCATCTGACTACTGTTTGAAGGACGTTCTTTAGAATTTCCTGTAGTAAAAGTCTGCTTGTGCATTAGTCACAATAGCCAAGACCGGGAAACAACCTAAATGCCCAGCAAAAGATGAATGGATTAAGGAGATATGGTACATATATACAGTAGAATACTACTTGACCATAAAAAAGAATGAAATAATGCTATTTGCAGCAACATGGATAGAACTACAGATATACTAAGTGAAGTAAATAAGAAAGAGAAAGACAAATACCATATGATATCACTTATATGTGGAATCTAAAATATGACGCAAATGAACCTATCTGCGAAGTAGAAATATACTCACATAGAGAACGGACTTGTGGTTGCCAAGGGTGGTGGGGTGGGGGAGAGATGAATTGGGAGTTTGGCACTAGCAGATGAAAACTACTATATATAGAATGGATAAATACTGGAGTTCCCGTTGCAGCACAGTGGTTAATGAATCCGACTAAGAACCATGAGGTTGCAGGTTCGATCTCCGGCCTTACTCAGTGGGTTAAGGATCCGGCATTGCCATGAGCTGTGGTGTAGGTCACAGACGCGGCTCGGATCCCGCATTGCCGTGGCTGTGGCGAAGGCCGGCAGCTACAGCTCCTGTTAGACCCCTAGCCTGGGAACCTTCGTATGCCGCAGGTGCGACTCTAGATAAAAAGCAAAAAGATAAAAAAAAAAGAATGGATAAATATCAAGATCCTACTGTATAGCATAGGGAACTATATTCAATATCCTAAAACAAGCCAAAATAAAAAAGAATATTAAAAAGGGTATATATGAGTATAACTGAACAACTTTGCTGTACATCAGAAATTAACACAACATTGTAAATCAAATATACTTCAATTGCTTTTAAAAGGCAAAAAAAAAAAGCCTGCTGGCGAAAAAATTTGGCTTGTTTGAAAATGCCTACTTTGTCCTCAATCTTCAAAGACTATTTTGTTATTACAGAATTCTGATTAAGAGTTATTTTATCCGCACACTGAAGGTATTATTTCATTATGATTTGACAAGAGAAGCAGAAACAGATGTGATAAAAGGAGCAGAGATCGGAGTAATGCAGAGGAATGTGGGAATTCAGAAGTAAGCCAAAGAATTGGTACAGCTTCTAGAGTCTGGGAAAGGCAAATAAATGGATCCATTCCTAGAATCTTCAGAAGGAACACAACTCTACTAACGCATTTTGGACTTCTGACCTCCACAACTGTAAGACAAAACATTTGTATTGTGTTTGTTGTAAGAGTAATATGAAACTAGCATCCAATTAAAATTTACTAGGCATACAAAAAGGTATGAAAATGAAGAGAAAAAAACAATCACTCAAAATCAACTCAGATATGACATAGATGACAGAATTAGTAGACAAGTACATTAAAATAGGTACTATAACTATATTCCACATGTTCAAAAGGTAAAGGAAAGATTGAGTAGATAAGTGAAAGGTATTAGAGAAAAATACTCAAGTGGAACAATCAGAGATGTGTCTGAGACACAAAAATACGCTGGGGAGTTCCCATCATGGCACTGCAGAAAGGAATCCAACTAGGAACCATGAGGTTGCAGGTTCAATCCCTAGCCTTGCTCAGTGGGTTAACAATTTGGCATTGCCGTGAGCTGTGGTGTAGGTTGCAGACATGGCTCAGATCTGGCATTGCTGTGGCTCTGCTGTAGGCTGGCAACAACAATTCCGATTAGACCCCAAGCCTGGGAACCTCCATATGCCATGGGTGCGGCCCTAAAAAAAAAAAAAGAGTTAAAAAAAATACACTGGAAAGACTACTAGCAGACAAGATATTACATGAAAAAGATTACTGAAACTGTAGTCATAGTAATGAAAAATATCTAAAATGGGACAAAGCAAGACTTAGAAGAAAATTAACAGAGCATCAGTGAGCTATGGCACAACCCCAAGCAGCCTAATATGTGTGTAATTGAAGTCCCCAAAGGAAAGAAAGCATAAAAAAACAAAACAAAACTGAAGAAACAATGGTCACAGTTTTTCTAATTTAATGAAAACTATAAAGCCCCAGGGCCAAAAAGCTTAATAAAACACCAAGTGCAAGAAATATCAAGAGAAGTACACCAAAGCACATCATAATGAAACTGCTTAAAACCAATAATAAGTAGAAAATATTAAAAGCAACCAGAGGAGTTCCCAGGTGTCTCAGTGGGTTAAGGATTCAGAATTGTTACTGCATCAGCTCAGGTCGCTGCTGTGGCTCAGGTTAAGTCTCTGGCCCAGAAACTTCCACATGCCTCAGCCATGTTAAATAAATAAATAAAAGCAGCCAGAGAAAAATGACATTATATACACAGGACGAAAGGTAAGAATAACAACAGACTTCTTCTTGGAAACAATGCAAGCCAAAGAACAGTGGAGCAAAGTACTGAAAGAAAAACTGCAAAAATTAAAGCAAAATAAAGACTTTTTCAGATATGTAAAAGCTAAAAGAACTCATTACCTAGCAGACCTGAACCATAAGAAATGTTAAAGAAAGTCCCTCATGAAGAAAGAAAATTATACCAGACAGAAGTTTGTATTTACAAGAAACAAATGAAGAACACAAAATGGTAACCATGTGGATAAATATAAAGACAATTTTTTTTCTTATTATTTAAATCTTCAAAAGATAATTGACTGACTAAACCAAGAACTTCTAGGACTGTTTTACCAATGATTATGGCAAATGTTTTCCACAAATTAAATGAGCTAAATTTACAGGGAAACATAAGACACGTATATAACATACAATATGGCAGAAAATACATGCTTGCAACTAAACTTGTGATTAAAAAATATTTAAACGAGGAGTTCCTGTCATGGTGCAACATAAACGAATCCGACTAGGAACCATGAGGTTGCAGGTTCAATCCCTGGCCTCGCTCAGTGGGTTAAGGATCTGGCATTGCCGTGAGCTGTGGTGTAGGTCGCAGATTCGGCTCAGATCCCGCATTACTGTGGCTTAGGCTGGCAGCTGTAGCTCCAATTGGACGCCTAGCCTGGGAACCTCCATATGCTGTAGATGCAGCCCTAAAAGGCAAAAAAAAAAAAAATTAATGAAAACTTCAAATATTCAAGAGAAGTATTTCAAAAGTCTTTTAGGGATAGCCAGCAAATTATTGAAAACCACTAGTTGAAGAGCACAACTTCACTAGTTGAAGCCTCTACTTCAAGTTTTTTTTATAGCCATTCCTTCTAGCTGAAGCACCTTTCTCTCTCTCTCCTTTCTTTTGCTTGAATTACCCATACTTATTCTCTTAGGTGCTGCTTTTAAATGATTCTTCCTTCAGAAAACCATCCTAAATCTATTAAGTACCTCTCTTATGTGCTCCCATGACACATAAACCCTCTGTTTTGTTTTCTCTATCTCCCATAAAACTCTAAGTTCAGCAAGGTCAAGGACCTTGTCTATCTTGTTCATCAGTGTATCCAAAGAATATAATCCCTGACACATAATGCTCAATATACATTTGTTGAATAAATGAATGGATTTTCACCAAGTACAGAAGATCATGAAATCATCTGGACATAGAAATCATAAACTTGAAAGAGTCACAAACTTAATTTTATTTCCAGGTAACAGGAACCTTGATAAAATTATAGCAAACAAAATAAGCACTAAAGAATGCAACTGACACACTATGCCTATTTGAAAGGATACAGTTACTACTATACAAGTGTTTCACATTTGGAAAAAGAAAAAAAAAAGCATGGAGAAAACAAATGGGGAAAAAATGGAAAAGCTTTACAGGAATCAATTTGAGTCTCCACTAATGGTTCCCTTGTGTGGTAAAATGATAGGGCCAAAACAGACAGTGCGCCCTTTCCTTTTACCTACAATAAGACATCTGATCTGTACATTAAAATTTAATAGCACTCTCATAAAAGCCAGACAAATCCCACCATGACTAACCAGTAGACAGAAACAGGAAGAAGTCTGTCTTGTCTGTGGAAAATGAGATTTTATTTAAACATTCAAGCTGTCCAGCTTCTTAGAGTTATCTTCTACTTTTTAACACAAATCTGAATTTTTAAAAAGCATTTTAGGGAATGACAGCAGGGATATGGTCCAATACCTAAATAATCAAATATCTTGACTACATACTAATAACACTGATCTAGCTACTTTAAATCAATCAACTAGCACAGGTTAAGGTTTCTCTCTGCCTTTGAGTCTTCAACCTAAATTAATAGAAAGCTCTTATGCTTTAGATCAATGGATCAATGACAGCCTCATAGGACAATCTCTTAACTCTCTAATCCATTCTTCACAGAATTACTACCTGACATAACTCCATTCAATTTAAGAGATGGAAAGGTTCCAAACTACTCAGCCCCAAGTGATTTCAATTATCACTAATCGAGATTTATCCTAAATTTTTTATTTAAGAAAAATAAGAGGAATAGAGTTCCCCTGGTGGGCACAGCAGCTTAAGGATCCGGCATTATCACTGCTGTGGTACAGGTTTGATTCCCGGCCCAAGAACTTATGCATGACATGGGCAGCATGGCCAAAAAGAAAAAGATAAAAAAGAGGAAAACAAATCTAGAGATTATAAAGATTGATTGCCACAAGACATTTTTAAAGGTTCTTCTAGACTGAATTCAGAAGTGAGATACTAATCTTAAACTCCTTTAGTTTAATTCTTTCATGTATTTTTTCATCTAACATATTGAGGATCTACTACACACTGCGTGAGTCCTAAACTAGATTTTTTTTTAAGTCCATACTTTTAAGGGGTTACCCCCTTAACAGGAGAAGACATACCATGTTAACAAATATAAATTAGTATTTAGAAGGATGTCCAGCACATGCAGAGGGAACATAAAAGTAGAAGTAGTCATTTTTACTTGAGAGATGGGAAAGCTGTGATAGAGACAGTGACAGCACTGCTCCTGTCCTCAGCTCAACATTACTTATAATGATGATTCTCATTACAGCACTTCTCTGAGGCGTCTTTCCAATGTAAGAGTATTTCCTCCCTCTCTTTCTTTCTCTCTATATAAGTGTTTCTCTGTGTTTTGCCTCTACCTCTCACACATATGTACCCCAAGTTGATAATCCTTTCTGCAAATAATATCACGCATTTGCGACAGACCCGGTTTGACTAGAGAGGGCAGTTTACTATCACAAAGGACAGGTAACTCCCTCACCCTGAAACCAAACAATCTCAGTCTGCTTCTGTCAAAATCAGTCATCACATCCCAGCTCACTGATTCAGCTGAGGAAGCAAGCGAGAGCTTTGGACAAAATAATACAGGCACAGCATGGAGCTGTTGCGGGCTTGGTTCCAGACCACCAAAATAAAGTGAATATCACAATAAAGCAAGACACACAAATGTGTTGGTTTTTCAGTGCATGTAAAAGTTATGTTACACTCTAATGCAGTCTAGTAAGTATGCAATAGCATTATGCCTTAAAAAAAATGTACATACTTCAATTTTAACTACTTTATCACTTAAAACACTATCATCTGACAATGCAGCGTTCTCACAAATCTTCAATTTTTAAAAATAAAAAAATGCAGTATCTGTAAAACACAATTAAGTGCAATAAAACAAAGGATGCCTCTATGAAGGAGAGAGTTTGATGGGCCTATTTAGACATATACTGCTCTATAACTTTAAACCAAAAGCTCTCTAAAACATTTAACAGGTGGATTTCCCTTCGTGGCGCAGCAGAAACAAATCTGACTAGGAACCATGAGGTTGCAGGTTCAATCCCTGGCCTCGCTCAATGGGTTAAGGATCTGGTGTTGCTGTGGCTGTGGTGTAGAGAAGCAGCTGTAGCTCTGATTAGACCCCTAGGCTGGGAACCTCCATATGCTGCAGGTGTGGCCCTAAAAAGCAAAAAAAATAACAAATGAAACGTTCACTCTATACCCCAAAAACACGCTGGCAGTGAGGGAAACTATTCCATACCAAATCCACTGTCTTAACAAAATCCGACCTGAGACAGTATAGCCATTTAGGTTATAAACACTGTCACAAAAAAATACATTCTGTCTGCATTGCTACAGAACAGAACACCTGAAAATCCAATTTCATGGAAGTTAGATTACCCTGGAGCATACCCAAGGAAGAGGTGTTAATTAACATCTTGAAACCTGTCCTTTCAAAGGAAACAGCTGGTCAGGCCACAAGCATTTCCGATCAGGCAAAACACAGACAACTCTTGGTAGACAGGAAGGAAACAAGTGGGAGGAAGAAAGAACATAAGCAGTTAGTTGTTGAGGCTTTCCCCCACTGTGGCCATGTCCATTCTCCAACCGGGCTGGCCCTGGCATAATTAAGCTGGCAGGCAAAATCAACTGGCCAGGCTATTCCTGTTCTCTACTTCTTCTTTTCCTTTTTTTGGCCATGGCATGCAGCAGCTTGATGTGGGATCTCAGGCCCCAGACTAGGGACTGAACTTCTGGCCACAGCAATGAAAACGCCAAGTCATAACCACTAGACCACCAGGGAACTCCCCCTGCTCTCTTCTTAATCTATGCTGAGACTTTCCCTCCCTTCCTGTCTACTAGGCAGAGTCCCTCAGAGAATCAAGAAAGGCCCAGATCACTTTCAAGTTTAAGAAGCCTATCATATTTAAAAATGAAGAAATACCAAAACTGGATCATAAACATGGCGATATATTTAAGTCTTTGCATTGAATAATTTTGTTTTCTTTCTTTTTATGGCCACACCTGTGGCATATGGGCATTCCCTGGCTGGGGGGTAGAATCAGAGCTGCAGCTGCAGGCCTACGTCACAGCCACGGCAAAACTATATCCAAGCCACATCTGTGACCTACACGGCCACTTGTGACAAGACCAGATCCTTAAGCCACTAATCAAGGCCAGGGATCGAAACTGCAACCTCATGAATACTACTTTCTTAACCTGCTGAGCCAAAACAGAAACACCTGAATAATTTAATTGCATGATAAACATCTCCATTTTTTTTTTCCTTTTGGTCACACCTACAGCATGTGGAAAGTTCTACGGCCAGGGATCGAACCTGTGCCACAGCTGTGACCTGAGCCACAGCAATGACAATCCTGGATCCTTAAACCACTGAGCCTCCAGGGAACTCCAAACATCTCCTTTTCAGATTCCCCCTTTTTCTCTCTACAGTCAGTATAAATAGTATCATTTGAACAGTATCATTAAAGCCCAAGCCCTTCATAAATATAAGGCCTGAGTGAGGGGCCAGATGTCAGCAGTAGGGGACAAGCCCTCAAACACTGTCTGCTTTCCCATATTTGGAACCTAACCTCAGATCAGTAAAAGTCACTGCTGATAGCCCCAAAATTCTGTCTTCACTAGGTATTCAAGCATTTAAATTGTTAACCTGAGGAATGAGCTCTAATGAAACACCAGGTATTAGCAACTAGCAGTGCAATCTTTTTACTATCCCTCAAATAGGCAGTGCTGCCTCCACCATCACTTCATTCCATCCTCTTATCTTTTTGTGTACATACATACGATTTTTTCAAATAATAATAATAATAATACTTGTGAAATTTTTAGAAGATTCAGGGAGATATATGAAAACAATTCTTTTACATACTTGGCACAAACTTTACCTTAAAATAGCAAAAAGCAGATTCATTCTGTGGCATCCCAGTACCAGCCAATAGGCTTTGCTCCTGGCACTACCAAAATTTTGAGAAAGGTCAAGGAGCCTAAGCCATTAGTCATCCAGAAACCTGAGTGAAGGCCACAAGCAGTTACAGTTTTTAGGAGGGAGTCTGAACACTGAGTACGATGATCAGCTTTAATCTAGTTCAAGTAGCAAGTGCACAGCACGGGCTCGCCCATGTGTACACTGTGTGATAACACCAAAACATGCTGTTCCAACCCCATGCTCCTAGATTTAAAGATATTACAGTCCTCACCCACAAACTATTCCTTTCCCTGACCTAACTCAGCGATACTGCAGGACACTGCATGTGTCTACCCAATACTAAAATTAAAAACCACAATGAGTCATACTGAAGATATTCAAAACCCTTCAAGGTCAACACCAACCTTTTTTGCTAGAACATGTACATTGAGATAACAAAGCTACAACACACATAAACCCCAAAGGCTCACTAAATTATTTCAGATGAGATCAGGAGGGTATGCAGCCAGTTTCGACACCCCTTTTAAACAAAACCGGATTCTGCCAGTGCCCAGAGACAACTGCAAGGAAAGTAGCATACTGGCAATGGGAGGGTTCGAAGTGTCACTGCTGCCCAAGCTATCCCCTCCTCAAGACTTAGGGACAACTTACTTGAAAGGTAGAGTATGAGTCACAACGAAAACCTGAATGACTAATCCTAGTCTTTCTCCCCTCTTCTTTCACCCCCTTTTCAAAAACAGCATCTGTGAAGGAAGAGGAGATTCTAAGCCTGAGAGGTTCTGTCAAGAACACTGCTACCTCAGATCCATCAGCTCCTCTGGTCCTGCCTGTTTCATGCTAGGGTTATGGAAGAAACAGATGAACATATAAGCAAGTGTGTCTTACAGACTAGTTTTCAAATATATGTTGATACTGCTGTGATGAATAAAATAAAATTTTATTTTAAAATCTTACAAAATCAGAGAGAGACAAGTATCATATGAGATCACTAATACGTGGAGTGTAATTTAAAAACGATACCAAAGAACTTATTCACAAAACAGAAACAGACTCAAAGATTTTGAAACCAACCTTATGGTTATCAAAAGGGAAACCCTGGGGGAAAGGACGGACTGGGAGGTTGGGATTGGCATATACACATTCTACATACAAAACTGGTCGGTAACAAGGACCTACCGACCAACCATATAGCTCAGGGAAATCTATTCAGTACTCTGTGATAGCCTACATGAGGAAAGAATCTGAAAAAGAATGGACATATACATGTTACATATGGTTGAATCACTTAGCTGTACACCTGAAACTAACACAACATTGAAAGTCACCTATACTCCACTAAAATTTATTTAAAAGAATTACAAATTCATCTTAACTTTTATTCTTATGCATTCTTCTTTTTTTTTTCTTTTTTCTTTTTTTTTAAGCGCTGCATCTGTGGCATGTGGAAGTTCCCAGGCTAGGGGTCCAATCAGAGCTACACCTGCTGGCCTACACCACAGCCACAGCAATGCGGGATCCGAGGCACGTCTGCAACCTACACCACAGCTCACGGCAATGCTGGATCCTTAACCCACTGAGCGAGGCCAGGGATCAAACCTGCATCCTCATGGTTCCTAGTCAGGTTCGTTAACCACTGAGCAATGAGGGGAACTCCTTCAAATGCATTCTTAATCAACTAATAATGAAGAATCTCATCATTATTATTTGAAAGTCCTTATTCTAAAAAAAGTTGACAATCACTGTTCTACAGTAGAATGTAATGAATGAAGTAGATGATTCTAAACACAAAATGAAGTGGAATAGATACAATATGAGAATGTTTTTACTTTTGAAGGAAACTGACAAAAACTAAGATGTAGTTTAAAAAAAAAAGGAACACAATCTGGAGGCGAAAATCAGCAGTAGATTTAACATAAACCAACAGTCATTCTGAAAAAGGATAATAACAAAATAATTAACAGAATTAGGACCCAAGAGAACCATAAGCTTGTAACCATTTAATAATAATGCTTTGAAATATATACAGCCAAAATTGACAGTTATGAGGAAAATTGACAAATATACAGTTACTATAGATTAACAGACCTCAATCATAAACTGATAGTTGAAACAGACAAAATAGTAAGACTATAAAAAGCTTGATCAATAATATTTATATGTTGACCTCATTGATAAAAGGAGAGCGCTTTACCCAGAAAAAAAGATATTACTTTTTTTTGGCCACACCCACAGTATGCAAATTCCAGGGCCAGGGATTGAACCAGTGCCACAGCAGTCACAATGCCATATCCTTTACCCACTGAGCTACTAGAAAACTCCAAAAAGAGATTCTTTCAAGGAAGACGAGTCAGAAACTTTAGAATTTAAATCTTACCTCTGCCATTTATGTACTGGATAACATGTTTATAAGTCTATTTTGCTTCTACTAATGAAAAAAACAAAGATTTTAAACAGTACTGGGGGGAAAAAACCTTAAACTTTAAGAAACTCTTAATTTGGTATTGGATCTACATAGAAATAGTCAAGGTAACAATTAAGAGAATACTTGTTTGTGTCTAATTACTTTTAGGGTATTGTTTGCATTTACAGGGTAGGGTTGGGACAGCCAATGGCCTCAATTCATCTGTAAAATAAAGTAGTTGGATTAAATAATCTCTATGATTCCTTTTAGTTTTAAAATATTATGACTTTGGGAGTTCTCCTCGTGACGCAGTGGGTTAAGAACCCAACATAGTGTCCGTGAGGATGCAGGTTGATCCCTGGCCTCATTCAGGGGGTTAAGGATCTGGCATTTCTGAAAACTGCAGCTTAGATCCAGTGTTGCTTTGGCTCTGGTGTAGGCCTGCAGCTGCAATTCCGACTGGACGCCTAGCCCAGGAACTTATATATGCCGCAGGGGCAGCCATAAGAATAAATAAATAAATAAAATGACTTTAACTTCTTCATAGCTTAGGAGTTGTAAGATACTGTAATGCATGACAAATTACATCTAAAAATTTTTTTCTTTGGAAATACTCAGGAAAACTAAATTGTTATCCTCTAAGAGTGGTATAAATTTACTAGTGCCTGGAAAGAGAAGGGTAGACTACGTGACTTCTTGGAAGTCAGACTATGGAAAGAACATGAACTTGGAGGCCACAAGACCATCAACAGGAAACATGTTCTACCACTTACACACTGCACAAACCTGAGTACGTTAAAGTTTTTTAAACCTCAGTTTTCTTATCTTATTAATATATTCATTTTAATACCTTTAAGCTGGTGTTCTCAGAATTACAAGAGAAAATAAAAATATCTAAGTACTTTATCCAATAATACATACTCAATAAATGTGATTTCTCTTGGCCCCCTGAGCTTTTTTCAATCATGTGATTGTGATTACTCTATTGAAAATGGAAAGCAAAGCATTATATGTTTCAAGTATTATTGGTTTACTTCTTTTTTTTCTTCTTCTATTTTTAGGGCTGCAGCTGTAGCATATGGAAGTTCCCAGGCCAGGAGTCAAATTGGAGCTACAGTGCTGGCCTATACCACAGCCACAGCAATGTAGGATCTGAGCCACATCTGCAACCTACACCACAGCTCACGGCAACGCTGAATCGTTAACCAAGTGAGGGAGGTCAGGGATCAAACCTGCATCCTCATGGATCCTAGTCAGGTTTGTTACTGCTGAACCACGATAGGAATTCCTTGTTTACTTCTCAATCCTGAAGTGTATGCAAAGTAAAACAAGGGTTAAATCCCTGCCAAGTTGTTTAGAACTCTTCCTCAAGTTAATAAAATACCCAGAGTTCATTATTGAAAAGACTCGAAATTTAAATCATCTTTGTTTGAGAAAGTCTGTGAAAAACAGTAGGACTCAACTATGTTTAATGTGGCAAGTTCAAAGATGAACTATTTAAAGTTTGTGTACTTGCTCTAGGTCAAAAATGCAACAAGTCAGCTGGCAAATGTAGATAATTATCTCAGTTACTTGGTCGTCTATGTTTAGAAGAAAAATCTTCTTTTAAAGTAACAATGGAGGAGTTCCCGTTGTGGCTCAGCGGTTAACAAATCTGACTAGCATCCGTGAGGACACAGGTTTGATTCCCGGCCTTGCTCATTGGGTGAAGGATCTAGAGTTGTGTGAGCTGTGGTGTAGGTCGCAGACGTAGCTCAGATCGTGAGTTGCTGTGGCTGTGGCGTAGGCCGGCACCTACAGCTCCGATTTGACCCCTAGCCTGGGAACCTCTGTATGCTGCTGGTGTACCCCTAAAAAGCGAAGTATTTAAAAAATAAAGTAGCAATGGAAAGGATCACAAAAAACTAAATTAAAAAATAAAACAAAATATTAGTCACACATTAGCCCTGGATAAGAATAGCGCATTGAGTGGTACGCTCAAAGAAGTAATATTTTATAACGACATTTCTGTTTATTTATTTGGCCGCACCCATGGCGTCAGGAAGTTCCTGGGCCAGGGATTGAACTCATGCCACAGCAGTGACCTGAGCCACTACAGTGACAACACCAGATCCTTAACCAGCTATGCCACAAGGGAACTTCCCCCAAAGAATTAATATTAAAAAAGATATTCTAGGCACTTTCACCACTAAGAGGGTTTGAAAATACAAATTTCATCACAAATTATTCTGAGTGTTCAAGATCAAAAGCAAAGAAGAAAGCTAAATATGAGTGCTTGTGATCTAAAAATATGATACTATTACTTTAGGTCAAAAGAGACCTAAATTAAGTGTAAGCATGTTTATTAAATCCTTTTCAAATTTCTACTTTGCACATGAATATCAGTCAAGGTAAAAATCATACAAACATAGACCATAATTGTGCTTAACTAATAAAGTTTAAGGATTAAAACAAGGCAAATTCCAAGGAAACATAATTAATAGCAATCATTAGATTGTCAGTGATACATATACCCTTTCACAAGGTATTTTAGGAACATTCTTTTTAGTCGATAGGCTTAGACATTACAATATACTTCAAAAAGAGCCACTACTGGTCAATCAATCTGAATTTTGATGATTCCCGGCAGCCTGTTCAGAGAAGCACTGAGACAGGGGCAACATTTCACAATTCTACATGAAACTGTCATTTGCCTGCCAACAGGCAAAGTGCATTATGACCTTTTAAGGAGCTCATACCACAAGACCACCTCAAAAGTGACACTTTTTAATACGTTCAAGTACTGAGCATCCTTGGATAAGGGCCAAGAACTGCCTTCCTTATCCATTTTGGCTCCATTGCAGAAATAAGAATGAAATTCCACTGTATACTGCAATAGCAATTTTTCTGAGGCAAATAAAATAGTTTGCCATAAACATTTTTTCCTATATGAAATCACTTTGAAGCAAATCCTTGCTGACAGAAAATGAATCCGGTCGGTTTGACATAGAGCTTTCTCTCCTTCACTAGCACGTATTATTCATCCTGTATTTGGCTATGAATCTTCCTGAAAAATCACTTTCATCTTGTCATTCTACTTATTGCTCAAGAACTGCCAAGCTTCTCTGCCACCCAATTCCAAATTCCTCTACCTGGCTTCCATCACCAGGCCCAACCTACGACCTAAGCTCTGTTCTGACCACTCCCACGATGACGGTTCCTCTTCTCACAGCCACCGTAGCCGACTCATGCTGCTCATTCTACCTGGAATATTTTCCTTTCTCCCCACACTTGTCTCCACTTCAGGACTTACTTTTTCCCTACATCTGTTCTTCCAAGTCCCACTCCCTACATGAAGCCTTTTTCTACTATTTCTACCTATAATGAGAGCATTCCTTGGAATTTCTGTTATAGTTAAAGTCAGTCTGTCTTACGGCACTTTAATTTGAAACTTCTTAAACACTATTTAAAAAAACCTCTCTGCAGCAGCAGCAGCAGTCCTCCACCTTAGTTCCTCCTTGATACAAAGAACAGAGCTCTCATATAGGACATATTTCCATGGGCATACCTAGGATTATGCAAAATTTCCAGCCACAATAGCTGTAATTCCACCAATTTCTTCCCCATTAAAGAAAGCATACTAAAAAGCCGATGAATATATTATACTTGAACAAAAGTTAAAAGGAAAAAACAAAACCTAGTGAGAATGAGAGTGATGTTTTTATACATGTGATCAAAGCAAATATGTTCAATTTGCTTTTTAAAAAAAGATAAAGCATTTGCAAACTTTGGCACTTTATTACTATAAATAAATAACTTGTAATACATCATACAAGTGATCATTCATAATAAGAATAAGAGGAGTTTCCACGTGGCTTAGTGGATTAAGGATCTAGCATTGTCACTGCAGTGGCTCAGGACACTACAGGACACTACTATGGTGGGGGTTCAATTCCTGGCCCAGTAACTTCTGCATGTGAAGGTGCAGCCAAAAAAAAGGGGGGGGAATCATAGAATTTGATATTCTATGTGGTACTTAGCATGCTAGACATATAAAAAGCAATCAATAAATATTCAATTAACCAATTAGTGTGTCTAGCCTATTAATCAATTTCACACTAATGTTACTGCTGCTGTCGCTGCCTGGATGATGACATAAAATACAAACATGGTGCATAGTAGCTAAATTCCTGCTGACAGCCTCTAAAGCAACAAATGACTATATTTCCAGGACCAGTGACCGAACCCGTGCCACAGCAATGATCCAAGCCACAGCAGTGACAACACCAGATCCTAAGCCTTCTGAATCACCAGGAAACTCCAACAAACAACTTCTTATAGGATGAGCCTAATATTTTAACAGTCCAGCATGACGTGGCACTCTTGAAGTCCATGAAGATCCCAGCAGTTTCTATGGCAATCATCATGCAATCCTATACCTCTTGTGCAACAGTGTGGCTATTAATGCAATCTTGGGTAAAATTAGTAAATTGTAAACTCTATCTGCCAGTGCACTCGGGGATCAGATAACTTTTGCTCCACCCAAGTGAAAGCCTTCCTGTGCAATGCAAATCTTGGTCTGTATTAAGATGGCCCTCACTTTTACCGTAGGGAATTGCCCGAGCATTGGCAGTCCTTCATTGACAGTTACAACCCAAATATATAATCTTTAACTGGTATTAAACCATTTTCCAACATTCCAACCTGCCCTTAATTGCCAGTCTCACAAATAGACTATGATTTGATTGATTGATTGATTGACTGATTTTATTTTTTGCTTTTTAGGGCCATACCTGCGGCATATGGAGGTTCCCAGGCTAGGGGTCCAATCAGAGCTACAGCTGCCGGCCTACACCACAGCCACAGTAACATGGGATCCAAGCCACGTCTGCAACCTCCACCACAGCTCACAGCAACACCAGATCCTTAACCCACTGAGCAAGTCAGGGATGGAACCCACAACCTCATGGTTCCTAGTCGGATTCATTTCTGCTGCACCACGACAAGAACTCCAGAATATGATTTGATTTCGAGACCACCAAAATCCTGAAAATGTCAAAAATTCTGAAAACGTCATATCCTTCCCTGAAAAATCTCTTAACTATAAATCTACATCAGATTGTTTAGGTATAAATCTATCTATAGATCAAGAGTCTTCTGTTTTCTCTGCCCTTATATTCTAACAGATTGATCTAAGAATAAATTTTTTAACTTATTTTAACTTTAGTGTTGCCAAAGCAGACACTGTTTAGAAAGCCTTGTGAAAGTGAGGACAGAGGAAGGAAGCTTCAGTCTATCATGCCCTGGAAACTTCTAAACATCAAGCAAACAGCCCAAAAGAATGTCCTCGTCAACAGTTCCAAGGATGTCATTAATTGCTTCCATCTGTTTCCCTCTCTGTCCCCTCCCCATCCTAGTCAAGGCATCTACTAAAGTTATTTTTTGCTTCATTTTTCACTCTACAGCATAGAGAGCCCTCATGTTTTCAACTACAATATTTATTTGTCCCCCAAGTTTGTCCGACAAACAGCCATATTGTTTTTGTATTCTAAGCAATTTTCAGGTAACATTTCAGAGTGTGGCATATTAAGTTACCTACTTTTTAAACAATGAGTAGTAAATATTTCAGTTGGTAATAACACAATATTTTCCCCTGACTCCTCAAGGAGACTAGGGGTTTCCCCCCCTAGTGTGATAAAGGTTAACACCTCTGAATGGTTTCATCCATTCATGACCCTTACCTAAATCAAGGGCTATATTAAATTGTGCAATGATGACTTTCTGATTCTGTCATTTATTCCACATTTATTGATTAGAATCCCCCTCATCAACACTGTGAAATAAAGTCTGCACAGGAGATGAAGGATAGATACAATTTTTTTCTTGTGATGAGAATTTTTAAGATTTACTCTCTTAGCAACTTTCAAATATACAATATGGTACTATTAACTATAGTCACCAATCTGTACATCTTATAAATTTTAAAATATTATAAGAATTTTTTTATTTTTAACTGGAAGTTTGTACTTTTTGACCCTCTTCCCCTATTCTGCACATCCCTCCCAGCTCCCCGCCTTTGGCAACCACCAATCTATTCTCTGTATCTAAGAATTCAGTTTAATATTCCCCATATAAGTCATTCAGTATTTGCTTTTCTCTGACATTTCATTTAGCATAATGTCCTCAAGGTCCATCCATGTTGTCAAAAATGGCAGGATTTCCTTCTTTTCTATGGCTGAATAATATATAAATTATACATATATGATTATACATATTATATATATATGTGTCTATATCACACCTTCTTCAGTTCACCCATTGATGGACACTTCGGTTGTTTCCATCTCTTGGCTATTATAAATAATGTTGCAATGAACATAGGGTGCAGGTCTTTTTTAAGATAAATTGATATTGTTTCCTTAAGATAAATACCTAGAGGTAGAACTGCTGGATCATATGGTATTTTTTAATTTCCTGAGGGACCTCTAGAAATATAGGATACATGTTTAATTCTTTTATTTAAATTTCCCAGTACCAGAGTAAGAGATTAATGTCCTAGTTACCACCAAAGGTGATCGATGAAGTTTGTTTTAAAATTACCCACATTTTTAAAAATATTACCACAACTAGGGCACTCCTTAATTTTTCTAATCCCCAAGGAAGCCAGTGAGAGAATACACAGCATACTTCAAGAGTATATCTCTGGGAATAAGCAGAAATAAGTTTCCTGAAGAAATTCGCTTACCAATCAAATGATCATAGACTTGAATGTGAAGGGTTGAAAGGAACTTTTTATAGGGTCATCTAGTCCAGCATCCCCTCAGTGGTGAAAGTCCCTATATGCTCTCTCACCGTGCTCTGTACAATCCAGGGAGTGAGGGGTAAATGGGCACAATAGAGCAAGTTCAATTACAATGTTTAAATGACAGCATAGGACTCAATATTACCACTCTGATGAAATGGCACATAAACAAAGTGGCCTCATACTAGTTAGAGCTGGAAGAAACCCTGGAGGCCACCAAGTCCAAGAAAGGCAAGTTTAAAAAGATACTTCCACAAAACAGACTCTACAAAAAACAGATGCTTCTGTTACCTTACTTCCTGACACATGAACATTTTGCAGAATTAACAGAAACATACTTCTGCAGAAGCACCCACTCAAGTAAGTTAGAAATAAGAAGACATCAGTATGGGTGAAATTTTACATCTGCTCAATGAAAATAATAGAACATAAGGAGGATAAAAATAAAGGAACGCTTCTCACTTTATTTTAAATCATGATATATGACATACATACAGAAAATTGCAAAAAAACATATGTATAATACAATGAATAATTATAAAACAATCACTCATGTACCTTGACGGCTTAATCAAGAAATAGAACATTACAAAGTTCACCTTGTGGTTCAGTGGTTAATGAACCTGACTAGTTATCGATGAGGACACAGGTTTGATCCCTGGTCTCGCTCAGTGGGTTAAGGATCCGGCATTGCCATGAGCTGTGGTCTAGGTCACAGACACAGCTCAGATCCCACATTGCTGTGGCTGTGGCATAGGCCGGCAGCTACAGCTCTGATTCGACCCCCAGCCTGGGAACCTTCATATGTCACGGATGCAGCCGTAAAAACACAAAAGACAAAAAAAAAAAAGGAAAGAAATAGAACATCAGGAGCCCTGCATGCCTCTCCCAGAAAATAGCCCTTTTCCTTCCTCCCAGAAACACCACTATCCAGACTTTTGTGTTGATTTTTTCTTTATTCATCTTTATCTTTTTTATCTTATAAATAAGCATCCCTAAACAACATAGTTTATTTCTACATTTTGAACTTTAAATAAATAGAATCTATCTACCTACAACTCTATCATTCACTTCCTTAATTACTTTCGAGATTCATTTATCCTTTTAATTCATAAAATTAATTATTTTAAATGAAAAGTTCATTCCCTTTTATTACTAATTAATATTCTAATTTATGAATATGTCATGACTGCTTTTAACCCTTTTACTATAGAAAGACCACTGGTATCATCGTGAACAATGCTGATACCAGCATTTTTGGGTCTGGGTTTTTTTTTAGGTTGGTACATTTTATTTTTTTAATTAAACATAATCGATTTGCAATATTGTGTCAATATCTGCTGTACAGCAAAGTGACCCAGTCATACATATATATCCATCCTTTTTATTCTATTATCTTCCACCGCAGTCTATCATAAGAGATTAGATATAGTTCCCTGTGCTATGCAGTAGGATCTTGTTGCTTATCCATTCTAAACATAATAGACTGTATCTACAACCCCAAACTCCCAGTCCATCCCACTCCCACTCCCTCTCTTCCGGCAACCACAAGTCTGTTCTCCATGTCTGTGAGTCTGTTTCTGTTCTGAAGATAGGTTCATTTGTGGATATCGATATTTTTAAATATGGATCCTAGTATACACGGGCATAAGTTTTTCCATGGGGAAGTGGTGAAATTGCCTATCTTCCACTTTACCAACACCAAACTCTTTCCCAAAGTAGCTGTACCAAGCTACATTCCCAACAGCAGCCTATGAGAGTTCCAATTGCTCCACATCCTCATCAGCAACTGATATTACTGGACTTTTTAATTTAGGAGCTTATAATAGAACAATTTGTACTTCTCTCATTACTAAGGAGACAGAGCACCTGCTCATAGGTTTTTTTGGCCATTTGGATTTCCTCTCTTCTAAAGTGCCTATTCAAATCCTTTGCCTTTTTTTTTTAAACTGAATAAACTTATTCTATTGACTTGTAGAGGTTCTACCTTTTTTCTTCCTTATGCCTCAGCCTTTACTTTTACTTAGGACTTGACTGCCATAAAGAACAAAGTCATTAACCAAAGACAGTGTAATCACGAACCTGAGAAGCCTTAATCCAAAGTCAGTATCTCTGCTTGCTTTACATAGGATAGGCCAAAATACCTAGAAATTACTTGTAGGAGTATTAAGTAATATGTAAGTATAAAAAATTTAAAATGCTACTGAAATAAATTGCAATATATTTTTTTAAAGCTTATATCTATTGTTACCTCCAATCAAAGGTATTTAGTACACAATCCAGATTCGTGCATGCTAAGGTTAGAATGTTTCTGAATTCTTTCCATTCTAAAAAAAAAATTTAGAAGTTATAGTCTGACTAAAAATTATGTCAAAAATACCTAACACCAATGAATAAAATCAACAATAGTAAAGAAAGATGAAAATGAATGTAGAAAGATGAAAACTGAAATTTTATCTGTAAACAGAGCTTTTTATTTAAAAAAAAAATGCTCCTACAATCAGTACTTTTCTTTCCTAACAAGAGAATTATTCTGTTTAGCATTAGAAGAATGTTTTAATTACTTACTTAATAAATGCCGGTGGCATATCTCTCTTCAAAATCTGATCCTCAGTAGTTTGAACAGTCTCTTTTCCAACCTACAGGGAAAAACAATTCACAATTCAAATCTAAATTCTCAGACTTTTAAAACTCTTACTTAAATATGTTTGAAACATAAACACTAGATATAATCTATCACTGAAGTTTCTAGATTCAATGATAATTTCTGGATTTTTCGAAATTATCAAGACTGCTCCCATAAACACTTCCATAATACAGTTGGATAACAATATCGACTACAAACAGAATATAGTAACCCTTCTCAAGAGTAACTTGAAGGCATCATTAAGCACAGTGAGAAAACAAAATAAATCCAACACTGAGAGTATATACGTATGCATATTTAGGGGTTTTTTCCTATTTGTTTGTTTGTTTTTAAATGGCCACATCTACAGCATATGGAAGTTCCCAGGTTAGGGCACGAATCAGATGTAGGCCTACACCACAGCCACAGTAACACAAGATCCGAGCCATATCTGCGACTTTTGCCACAGCTTCCGGCAACACCAGCGAAGACAGGGACTGAATCCATATCCTCAAAGACACTATGTCGGGTTCTTAACCCGCTGAGCCAAAACGGAAACTCCTGTATTTATGTTTAATGACAAACTGCTATATCTATAGAAGATTATATGAAATACCCAAACCCAGTTAGGTAGCCTAAAATGTCTACACAGAAGTAAACTGACGTTACTGAAACTGAGAAAATATGTGAAACAATTGGAACTTTGAAACTAGAAACCACATATATATGAACACACATAATTATCAATCAACATGATGTTCTCCCTAATTGTAGGGCAACTTAAAATAAAATAACATATGGAGTTTCTGCTGTGACGCAGTGGGTTAATGACCCAGCTGTGGAGGCGTGGATTCGATCCCTGGCCTGGCACAGAGGGTTAAGGATCTGTGTTGCTGCAGCCGTGGCGTGGGTCACAGATGCAGTTCTGATTGGATCCCTGGCCTAGGAACTTCCATTTGCCACAGGTGCAGCCGAAAATGGGGGAAAAAAAAGGAAAAGAAAATGCTAAATGCTACAATGGAACAGAGTTTTACGCCTTGCTAGTGGCAATGTAAACTGATACATTTTCTTTGGAAAAATCATTGGCTAGTCTGTGTTAAAAACCCATTAAAAAAAGTCTTATCTAGGAATTTCACTTACGAGAATACACCCTACAAGCAATAATACCAAGTGTGATATTAACAATATTCACAATAATATTCATTATCATGTTAGTTACAAAGCAAAAACATTTTAAAAATAACTTATCCAACATGAGGAACAGTTAAGTAAATTAAGGTATATCTTTAGGAGTTCGTGTTGTGGCTCAGCAGCTAACGAATCCGACTAGTATCCATGAAGACGTGGGTTTGTTCCCTGACCTTGCTCAGTGGGTTAAGGATCCGGAGTTGCTGTGACCTGTGGTATAGGTCGCAGATGCGGTCAGATCCCATGCTGCTGTGTCTGTGCATAGGCCAGCAGCTTCATCTCCAACTGAACCCCTAACCTGGGAACCTCCATATACTGTGGGTGTGGCCCTAAAAAAACAGTAACAACAAAAAGACATATTTTTAGACTCGGTACTATGGGGCCATTAAAATAATGCTTATAAAGTCTCAGCTCTATTGGAAAATGTCTACAATATTATACTTCACTTAAAAAGAGGGATACATTGCAGCACTATTCACAATAGCCAAGACATGAAAACAACCCAAATGTCCGTTGACAGATGAATGGATTAAGAAAATGTGGTATATATACACAATGGAAAACTACTTAGCCATAAAAAAGGACAAAATAATGTCATTTACAGCAACATGGATGGAACCAGAGACTTTCATACTAAGTAAAGGAAGTCAGAAAGAGACGAATACCATATGACATCACTTATATATGGAATCTAATACACAGCCTAATAAACCTTTCCACAGAAAAGAAACTCATGGACTTGGAGAATAGACTTGTGGTTACCAAGCAGGAAGGGGAGGGAGTGGGGTGGACTGGGAATCTGAGGTTAATAGATACAAACTATTGTCTTTGGAATGGATAAGCAACGAAGTCCTGTGTATAGCACTGGGAAATGATGGAGCATGATGGAGGATAATGTGAAAAAAAGCATATATATGTATGTGTGACTGTGTCACTTTGCTGTATAGTAAAAACTTGACAGAACACTGTAAACCAACTATAATGGAAAAAATAAAAATCATTTTAAAAAATTAAAAAGAAGGGATAAAAAATAATAAATACATTATGACTACGACAAACCAAAAAATCCATACGTATGTATAAGTCAAAAACACTGAAGGACTATAAAACAAAATGTTAACAGTGGTTTTATTAATGCTTGCAAATTTTTGAGTGAATCTGTATCTATAGCTACTGTTTTCTAATTTTCTGTAATGTGAATATACCATTTTTGTAATTCAAAAAGTAATATTAAAATTTTACTCTGGGGGAGTTCCCGCTGTGGCACAGTGGGTTAAGAATCTGACTACAGTGGCTTGGGTTGCAATGGAAGTGTAGGTTTGATCCCATGCCAAGTTAAAGACCTGGCATTGCTACAGCTATGCAATAGGTCACAGCTGCAGCTAAGATTCAGTCCCTGGCCTAGGAACTTCCACACACAGCAGGAGTGGCAAAAAAAAAAAAAAGTGTTACTGTGGGTTATTTAGGTGCAAATATTTCCTACCTAATAATTTTAGTAATTATCTGTCATTTTATATAAACCTTCCCAAAAAATTTTAAATATGTCAAAATATTGTCACACTAACCAGATTGTGTATACATGCACATGTATTTATTATACCACAAATGATACACACATTCACTTTCTTGAAAATCATTTCTATGTACTGCTTAGATGTCAATTTTTCTTTATATCATATTGCAAAGCACTCCAGAAGTACTTTAACAGAGGGAATAGTGAAATTCACACTTTATCAATATAAAGCTATCAAGGAGTGTTAAATCATAAATGTAAACAACATTGCAATGCAGAAATCTATGAAATTTTTAAAACCCAGAATGGAAAAATATCTCAATCCTATTAGTCAACCATTTAACTTTTTCTTGAGTTTAAAGAAGGAAAAAATGGTTTTTTAAAAAATCCCTAAATGCATACTAAATCAGCTAAAGCAAAAAACAAATAAACTATTCTCAGGGAATACCAGTCAAGCATGAGTTAATGAATACAAGTTTTTTCTCTCAAGTTAATAGCTCAGAAAAAAGCAAGACACATATACTACTGTGTAATAGCCAGTGCTTTTGTAGACAATAGACTGTCTGTATCATAATAAAAGCCTTTCAAATCAGCAGCTGGTTCTCTAGAGTTTCTCAGATCAAAACATGACAGAATATTTCCAGATGTATTGTTCACCATAGTTTCCAACAAAAATCAGCCATTCAAAAAGCTGTGGACCATGACTTCATAAAGGAAAAGAAGTTCAACAACGAAGTCTCTAGTTCATACTAAGCATAAAGGGCCTAGAAGGAGGTTCATACTTAGAAAAAAGGCAATTTCTTTTATTTTATGCATATGCGTACATATATAGAAAAAGCCAGAGAAATACAGAGGCAGAGAGAGAGAGGAAGAGAGAGAGCTTGCGCTAGTGAGTAAATGGGGTGGCGGTGGGGCTGGGTTCTTCCTATATCTCTTACTTTCTAAGTAGTCAGTTATTCAGCATTTACTGAGTACAACCACATGCACCATTCACCGCTCTACTCTAGGTACCAGGGACAGAGCAGGAGTAAAAATAAGTTTCCTTCCCTCATGGAAGTTACAGTGGGAATAGACAATAAACAAGTGAAGAAATAAACGAAATCATTCCAGGGAATAGTAAGGATGATACTAAAAGCCTATGAGGCAGGAGTAGAAGGAGCCTACTTTAAAGAGTGGACAAAGAAGTTAACATTGGAGCTAAGATTCTGAAGGTGAAAAGCACTCATGCAAGAGGTGAGAAAGAACAATCCAGAGGATAAGCAAGAAAAAGGCCCAAAGGCAGGGAAGTCTGGGCACACTCCAGGAACATTTAGGAGGCCAGAATGGCTGAAGCTCTGTTCGAGGGAAGGTATGGTGATGAGCTGAGTAAGAAGGCAAAGGGCCAGATCAACAGAGAGCCTTGAAGGCCAGGTAAATGTGTTTGGAATGTTTTCTAACTACAACAGGAAGCAGGAGCATTAACTAAAAGACTCACATGATTAGATTTTTTTTTTTTTTTTTTGCTTTTTTTACGGGCGCCCCTGCAGCATATGGAGATTCCCAGGCTAGGGGTTGAATCAGAGCTGTAGCTGCTGGCCACAACAGCCGCAGCAACGACAGATCCAAGCCACGTCTGTGACCTACACCATAGCTCATGGCAACGCTGGATCCTTAACCCACTGAGGGAGGCCAGGGATCGAACCCGAAACCTCACGTTCCTAGTCAGATTCGTTTCCACTGTGCCACAACGGGAACTCCTGATTTTTTTTAAGATCATTTTGTCTGTTATAAGGAGAAGTGATCTTAGAGGACAAGGGGAAAGATGGTGGTGACTTAAAACAAGATGTCAAAGTGGAAATGGACAATTAGTTTTTTTGGAAGAAGCGCTAATGGCACTTGCTCTTGGAATAGGTGAAATAGGGGATTGGGGGTGGACTAAAAGAAAGAAAAAGAAAAATAGCATGTAGGTCAATTAAATAAAATGTCTTCAAAGGCAGCAATGTTAGAAGGTAAAGATGTATTATGAAAAGATTGAAACAATATGAGTATACCAAGAAAAACCACTGAAACAGTTTTTCAAATACCTATTATTCCGACCCCAGTAGAGGTAATTACTAAGGAATGAATTCTATTTATTTTATGTCTCTTTTATAAAGGTGAGGAAAGAAATAGACAATAAAAACATAATCAAGGGCTACTTACTTAAAAGCTATTTTTAAGTATTTAAGTGATGGTCACTAAATCTGATTTATTATTCAAGGCTGTATTCATAATTGCAGTGATAGTATCATAATCACACCAGTCTTCAATACATTCAGCCTATAATTAGGTTAGGTACAATGAATGGTCCTGTTTTTAAGGCATAACACGTAAAATATGACTAAGTAGAGCAAATGCCCAATTTTTACTTGGAGATTGATTTTTGGCAATGCTGTCCAACGGGACTTTCTATTTTGATGGAGATGTTCTATTTATGTTCTATTAAATTTGTGCTGCCTGATACAGTAGCCATTAGCATGTGGCTATTAAGTACTTGAAACATACGTGCAACTGAGCCACGATGGGAACTGAATTTTTTTAACTTTAAAATAAATCTTTCCCTCTGGAAAAAAAGACCTATATGTTAAAGGGTTTAAAACAAAAACAAAAGCCACACAGAGAAAAGAATGACATATATGTCTTATAGTCTTAATCTAAAAAATTTACTTAATTTTAATCTTTTGTATAAAGATTACTTTTTAACAGCCATTTTAGGTTTACAGCAAAATTGAGAAGCTACAGAGATTTCCCATACACTCCTGCCCCCATATCAATAGCCTCCCCACCTGAGTAGTGCCTGGGTTAAACTGATGAACCTACCACTGACCCATCGTAATCACCCCCAAATTCATAGTTTACATTACACTCCATTCTTGACGTTGTACCTTCTACAGGTTTAGACACATGTAGAATGACAAGTATCCGTCATTACGGTATCATATAGAACATCGCCTAAAAATCCCGTGCCCTGCCTATTCAGCCCTCGCCACCCCAAATCCCTGGAAACCACTGATCTTTTTACTGTCTCCACAGTTTTGCTTTTTCTACAATGTCCTATAGTTAGAATCATACAGTATGTACGCTTTTCAGGCCGTCTTCTTTCACTTAATTTGAATTTAACTTCCACATATGGATGGAAAATAATGTAAGAAAGGGAAGGTATATATATATATATATATATATATATATATGTATGTATAAAGGTACAACTGGGTCATTTTGCTGCACAGCAGAAACTGGCACAGCATTGTAAATCAAACACACTTTAATTTAAACATTTTTAAATTTAAAAAAAGCGAAGTAAACCCACTGTATTCCTGGAGCACAGCAATAATACTGCTGATTCATGGAGTTCCCGTCATGGCTCAGCAGTAATGAACCCACAACTCAGTATCCATGAAGATTCAGGTTCAAGCCCTGGCTTCACTCAGTGGGTTAAGGATCTGGCGTTGCCAAGAGCTATGATGTAGGTCACAGATGTGGCTCAGATCCCATGTTGCTGTGGCTGTGGCCGGCAGCGACAGCTCCAATTTGACCCTTAGGCCTGGGAACTTCCATATGCTGCAACTGCAGCCCTAGAGAAGAAGAAAAAAAAAGTCAGACATGTTGGGAGAAAGGGACGGACTGGGAAGCTGGGATTGGCATACACATCCTACTATATACAAAACCGATCAGTAACAAGGACCTACATTTACATACGTATAAAACTGTATATATGTATATGTACAGCTGACTCACTTTACTGTACACCTGAAACTAACACAACATTGTAAGTCACCTATACTCCAATAAAATCACCTATGCTCCAATAAAACTTAAGAAATCAGGAGTTCCCGTCGTGGCTCAGTGGTTAACGAATCTGACTAAAAACCATGAGGTTGCGGGTTCGATCCCTGGCCTTGCTCAGTGGGTTAAGGATCCGGCGTTGCCGTGAGCTGTGGTGTAGGTTGCAGACATGGCTCGGATCCCGCATTGCTGTGGCTGTGGCGAAGGCCGGCGGCTACAGCTCCTGTTAGACCCCTAGCCTGGGAACCTCCATATGCCGCGGGTGCGGCTCTAGAAAAAAGGCGAAAAGACAAAAAAAAAAAAACCTTAAGAAATCAGACATTTAAAAAAAAATTTCCACATGTGGCTAGTGGCTAACACAATGGACAGCTCCAGTCTGTAGGACTTTTACTATCTCCTAAAACTGGAACTCCTGTGTCCAGACTTCCTTCTTCTAATTCACTTTTCACAGAGCTGCTCAATTAACCTTGATTTTAGACTTGGCTATGTGGTGTCTTCACAGAAGAAAAGAGCCGGGCCTGGAAAGTCAGAAGTTGCCAGGTGGAGATGAGAGGGATCAGATGGCGCAGACACCAGGAAGAGCACAGGCCAAGGCACACCGTTGACCAGACAAGAAAAACAGGCCCGTGTGGCTTCAGCAAAGAAACAGGGTAGAAAGGAACACTGGAGTCAGCCTGGAAAGGGCTTTGTATGCCAAGTAAAGGCAGAGAGGATTATGTAACTTGACCTGCCCCTGTATTCAGAGACTGTCATCCTCTGTTCTAGATCTTTTCAATTTAGCATTCTATCACTGAAGTATTAAGAACTTCCATAGAAGCCAGTCTCTAAAGATATGCAGGACCAGACAGGCATCTCCTATTTGTAAACAGCTCGCAAAGCCTATGGAGGAGAACTGGGAACTAAACTTCCGGTTTTTAAGCCATCAACCAGATGATAGGAAATGCACTTTCCTGCTCTCTCCCCACATTACCAAAATAGAAACAGCTTCTAGAGCAGACATCTTTTCCAAATAAAAAAAGTAGAACAGTTAAGAAAGGGATTCACAAAATGCTCTTTGTTAACTAGCAGGAATCATCGTGGCTTGTAAAAAAACATTATTCCTGCAGGTCAGCCTTAGTACGGAGAGGCATATGCTACAACTTCGCAAATAAGCAGGTCAGTAATAATCTTGACAAATGCTTCTGGAATCTGTGTAGCACCAGGTCATCAAAATTCTTGGCTAGTTAAGCCAAATGTTTTTGCTACATATACGTTAAGAGCATATGTATGGGAATTTGGTGAGTTCCAGCCAAGCTAGTAAATGGCTATGTGACCTCAAATAAATCATTTTACTTATGCAAACATTTCTTTTATACTATGTGATCTCTTTACATGTCTCCTTATTTGTCTACTGTGGGTTAGCCAAACACCCTTTTAGCTCTCTGGTAAAGGAAATGTACCTTTCTTTTTTTTCTTTCTTTCTCTCTCTCTCCTTTTTTTTAGGGCTGCACCTGCAACATATGGAAGTTCCTGGACTAGGGGTTGAATCAGAGCTGCCGGCCTATGCCACAGCCACAGCAACACAGATTCTCAGCTGCATCTGCGACCTACGCCAAAGCTTGTGGCAACAATGGATCCCTAACCCAGTGACCGAGGCCAGGGATGGAACCCACATCTTCATGGACACTATGTCAGGTTCTTAAACCAATGAGCCACAACAGGAACTCCATGGAAATTTACCTTTAAATTTATCTTTTCTACCTTAAGCTCTCATTTTCTACTTCAACTTCTTTTGAGGAACAAGGCAAAATATAAAATGATAAATAAAAAATTTAAAAGCTCTCACTTCCTACACATTTCATCTGTACGTTTTATGATTGTGAAATTCAACTAGATTCCTGAATTGCTTTAACTTTTTTTTTTCTTTTTTTTAGGGCTGCACCCACAGCATAAGGAGGTTCCCAGGATAGGGGTCAAATTGGAGCTGTAGCCACTGGCCTACGATACAGCCACAGCAATGCAGGATCCGAGCCTCATCTGCGACCTGCACCACAGCTCGCAGCAACACGGGATCCTTAACCTGCTGAGTGAGGCCAGGGATTGAGCCTGCATCCTTATGGATCCTAGTCATTCATTTCCGCTGAGCCACGACGGGAACTGAATTTTTTTAACTTTAAAATAAATCTTTCCCTCTGGAAAAAAAAGACCTATATGTTAAAGCGTTTAAAACAAAAACAAAAACCACACAGAGAAAAGAATGACATATAAGTCTTATACTCTTAATCTAAGCAGGTTTTCCAGATCAGCATTTAACAACAACCCTTTCAACGTAATGAAACTTTACAGTAAATACATTTTATTGCTCCCAAACTTTATTCAGTTGCTGAAACTCAGACTTGTTGTTCTATTTACTGCTAAAATCATTTCTTTTATTTTCTTCTTCAGAGGATTGCTTCTAACTCTTGAGGCCCAATTCCATTCAATTCAATAAACAGGCAGTTAAGTGCCAACTCTGTGTCCGCTAGGTGGTGGGAAGAGAATGAGATAAGAAATAAAGCATCCTTAGACATATAAACTGAAATAATGGTAGTGAAAGAGTAAGAGGCCTGGGGACATTTTTAGGGGGCTTGGCAGAAAGCCTTATTTCTTTTGAAGAATTCTACTTTATTTGGTAGTTAATTTAAATATCTTTTGTTCAATACGTGACTTTAGTTCAAAATTCCATGTGAGAGGCCTTTTGTCTTCTGCTGTTGTTTTTACTCCTTTTATCCCAATCTACTCGATTTGGTTCAGTAATGTAGAGGGATTTGGTTCCTTTCCAGCCAAAAAAAAAAAAAAAAAAGCTTGGCTGGTTCAGGTCACTACCCAGACTAAGAAATATGTTAATGCAGATGTCTCCCTTAGCTAGACTAAGTCTAAGAAAATAGGAAGACAAAACACAGCAGGGAGGACTTGTGTTACTGGTTTGTACAGTATAAATGGTATTATAGAGCATTACATTAAAAAGGTGTCAGGGAGATGGTAATCAATGGAAGTTGTTAATGTACTTAGATAAGAAGATACAAATGATGAAAATGTAAGCCTAAATTACAGTGGGCCAAGCCAAGCTACAGGGTCAATTGACTGTGACCAACTGATTGTTAACCAGACAAGGGAGCATACATCCATCTGCTGGTTAGTTTGGTTCAAATCAGTGTTTCTTATGTCGTAAGTATTAGGCTGATCAATCTATTACACTGAATAGCCATCCTGATAGACAGCTGTGTCCAGTACCAGGGTTCCAATTTGCAAATACTTCATCCTCTCTCTCAACTCAGGACTCTTCTGTAGACACAACCATGGACACACTACCTGTGCTCTGCATGGCCACCAATTTAACAATAAAGCAAGTCACACAAGGATAATAATAGCCACCCCCTCACCGGTACCTTTTGTATCATTCACAGATGACACACCAGACCCAAGTGTTGAAAAAGTCATAAATAGGAGCGGTTTTCTTAGGGTTACTTGAGATGCTGCCTCCCAGGCTTAAGTCCTCATTTTGCCCCAAATAAAACTTAACTCTCAAAAAAAAAGTCACATATACCAGAAAAACTAGGACTTTGACCTATTCTGATTTCCAATTCACTAATTCATTTAACCAAGCACTTACTAAGAATTTTCCATGTGGTAGGCACTATGCACAACACTGTGATGGGAATACAAAAATAAGTGAGCTTGGAGCCTTGTCCTTCACAGACAAGATAAATGCTTAAACAAATCAGTGTAACACAGGGTAATACATGCTCTAACAGAGTTACATCCAAGTTTCAGCTCTGTGTCAGAGACGAGGGAGAGGTTTCCCAGGGAAAAAGAAATTCTAAGAAGGCTGCTAAGTTTTCCAGGAGTAATGGGATTTGGGGAAGAAAGGAGAGCTTTCCAATAATGGAGCAGCAGTTGTGAAAGGATGGCTAGTTCAGGGAACACAGACCCACCTGGCCGATGCCACCTCAAGGAGGGCCCCTGTGTGCAACATATTTAGAATTTATTCTCTAAGCAATGGGAAATTATTTATAGTTCTAAGCAAAAGACCTTATTAGGTTTGCATTTTTTTTTAGGGCCGCACCCACGACATGAGGAAGTTCCCAGGCTAGGGGTCATATCAGAGCTACAGCAGCTGACCTACACCACAGCCACAGCAATGCGGGATCCAAGCCTCTTCTGCGACCTTTGCCACAGCTCACAGGCAACACCAGATGCCCAACCCACTGGGCAAGGCCAGGGATCGAACCCGAATCCTCATGGATACTAGTCTGATTCATTTCCACTGGGCCACAATGGGGAACTCATAGGTTTGCATTTCAACAAGAAAAATTCAGCAGCAAAAATGGACCAGAGGGAAGAAAACTAGGATGAGAGTTTCATTTGTTAGTTCATTTATTCAGTCAAATATTAACATACCATGTGCCAAGCATTAAGACAGTGATAAAGAAAATACACATGGTCACTAACCTCAGGGAGCTTAGAGTCTTAGTGAAAGATAATCTAGAGACGAACTAAAGCATCAGCAGTGCAGATGGAGATGAGGGCGGATTTAAGAAATCCATCTACGTGACACACACTCCACGTGGAAGGTAAGAGAAATCTAGGATGACACCCAGACTCCTGACTCAAGTGACGTAGTAATACATGTAGTGTAGAAAGACAGCCAGGTCTGAGAGAGAAACTATTTAGTACCCATGGTATCTTCGGATGGAGATAACACAAATATTCAATGAGGAACTGTAGACAGGGTTCCTCGGTTTACTTGCCTGGAGTGAAGAAACAGACTGCAGCTGCTGGAAGAACAAGTTGCTGAAAAGAGCTGAGAAGGGATATCCAGGGGTGGGGTGGGGTGGGGACAATAGTAGAACTGCATCATGAAAGTCAAAGGAACAGAGAGTTTCAAGAAAATGAAAAACAATGTCAGCTACCAGAGAGAGTTCATGGTTTCTAGTATAGTCAGAGAGCTCTACAACCATCGGTTTTTGAACATTTTCATCACCCCTAAAAGAAACTCACATTGGCAGCCACCCCCTTCATTTATCATACCCAGTCCTCCCCATCCCCATTCAGCCTTAAACAACCACTAATCCACCTTCTGTTTCTAGATTTGTCTATTCTGAATATTTGATATAAATGAAATTATACAACATGTGATCTTTAATGACTGGTTTCTTCCAAGTTGTAGTATGCATTAATACTGTTTCCTTTTATTGTCAAGTAACATTCCACTGTATAGTTATACCATTACTTTGTTCATTGTTCATCAGTTAATGAACATTTGGATTATTTCCACTCTTGGCTCTTATGAATAACACTACTACAAACATTAGTATAAATGTTTTTGTGTGGAAGTATATTTTCACTTCTCTTGAGTATATACCTAGGTGTAGAATTGCTGGATCATATGTTAACTCTATATTTAACCACTTGAGGAACAGCGAAACGGTTTTCTAAAGAGGCTTTACCATTTAATATTCCCACCAGCAATGTATGTATGAGGATTCTAATTAATCCACGTTCTTGGCAATACTTGTTATTATCTGCCTTTCTTATTATAGCCATCCTAGTGCAGTGGTGTCTCACTGCGGTTTTGTTTTGCATGTTCCTGATGGCTAATCATGTTGAATATCTATGTGCTTATTGACCATATATATCTTCTTTGAAGAAATAGCTATTGACTCTTTACTCATATTTTAATTAGGAGATATGTCTTCTGTAAATACATTTCATTTTTTTTTTTTGCAGTACAAGTTTTTAATTTTGATGAAGTCTAATTTATCACTTTTGTTGCTTGTGCTTTTGATATAGTAGCCAAGAAGGTTTTGCCTAACCAAGGTCATAAAGATTTACTGCTCTGTTTTTTAAGAATTTTATCATTTTAGCTCTTACAGTTAGTTCCATGATCTATTTGGTGTTAATTTTTGTGTAAGGCATAAGGAAAGGGTTATTATTTTGTTTAAACAGGAGAAAAACAAGCATGCTGACAGGCTGAAAGAAAGGAGGCAGGAAACAAGACATTGATTATGAAGCAAGGTCCCTGAAAAGGCAGGGATAGAATCTGAAGAGCAGGTGAAGAGAGCAACCTTCACCAGAAAGAAAGCCACCTCTTCCTCAAGAGACAAAGGAGGTGGTGGGGGAAATGAGTGGAGGTTGAGAGAGAACTGTAACTGTGGAGTCTGTGGGCTCTATGTTCTTCTTGGGAATTTACAAGCCCTATTCACATATTTAAGGATTCAAAATAACCTTCAGTCAGGAAACCTGTTTAATTTTGTTTTATCTATCATTTTCCAAGTTCACTTGACCAAGAATTATTTCATTCTTAATACTCACTAACCTATGGCAGAATTAGGATTAGTAGGATATACCTAGGGAAATAGTGAGCTGGCCAGGAGTTGCAAACTAGGGATATTTGTGTGGAATTTGAACCAACAGTGATTTTTGTTTGGTCCTTAAAAAAAAAAAAAACAGAGCAAAACAAAAAACTTCACCAAGATCCAAATTTCTGACATCACTTGAAATATCAAATGATTTGGCCATCCTGTAGTGGCTCAGCGGAAACAAATCTGATGAGCATCCTTGAGGACACAGGTTCGATCCTTGCCCTCACTCAGTGGGTTAAGAATATGGCATTGCATTAAGCTGAGGTATAGGTCACAGATGCGGCTCAGATCCTGCACTGCTGTGACTGTGGCAAGGCTGACCCCTAGCCTGGAAACCTCCATATGACGAGGCCCTAAAAAGGCCAAAAAAAAAAAAAAATTAAGATTTGGCCATCTTAGATCTTATGGCATTCCCATAAGGAAACAATGCACAGGAACCCAAATGTCCCATATGGGGACTATATTCTCTGTATCTCTCCCGAGAATCTTAACATCCAGACCATTTCACTCATTAAGTCACCACCTGGTCCCTGTGTGTATCTGGGTTTTTCACTCCTACACTAGGCAGCCCTCAGTGTCTACATAGAGTGAAAAGCTCCTGAAGCCACCTTAGAAATTCGTCCTCCAGCTCCTCTCTAAATATTTTCTCGAAGTGTTCATATAAGAGCTATGAGAAAGACTGAGAAGTATTTACGTCATCAGGAATGACAAAATGGGAGTGTATGGACCAAGCGCAACCTGAAGCCCTCTTCGGCTTGACCAGCTCGGTATTCTTTTCAAATGGGAAATTTCACATGAAAAACAAATACAGATTCTTTTAGAAATATAGATTTCCAGATTTCATTGACTATCAGGAAGATCTGGGAGTTCCCGTCGTGGCGCAGTGGTTAACGAATCCGACTAGGAACCATGAGGTTGCGGGTTCGATCCCTGCCCTTGCTCAGTGGGTTAACGGTCCGGCGTTGCCGTGAGCTGTGGTGTAGGTTGCAGACGCGGCTCGGATCCTGCGTTGCTGTGGCTGCGGCGCAGGCCAGTGGCCACAGCTCCGATTAGACCCC